>UESW01004905.1:79371-465457 GCA_900491605.1 Calamus simplicifolius
CAGAAACAATGAGGGTCCAAAAAGAATCGGGAAGCATGCCTCGCAATAATAGCCTCACGACGGAGCACCAAAGACTGAATCCCTAACCCGCCCTTAGAGATCGGTAAGCAAACAATGTCCCAAGCCAAAAGATGAACCCATGGCCCCCCTGCATAGATGCCCAAAGAAAATCTCGAATACGTCTATCAATCCGACGGAGACAAGTAATCGGGATCATAGCATTGGATAATAGATAGAGGGGCAGCGAAGTAAGAATAGATCGGATCAGGGTAATACGCCCCATCATAGAAAGACCCGAAACCTGCCAGCGATCCAATCGATCAGAAATCCGACGGTCCAAGTCTCCAAAATCCTGCTGACGAGGCCGCCGGCCCGTAATGGGGATCCCAAGGTAGATCAGATGATCAGAGAAAGTGGAAATCCCTAACACCTGAGAGATGGCAGCACGATGGAGAGGAGAGGTCGATGGGCTGAAGCAAAGAATAGATTTCTACAAGTTGACCCGCTGCCCCGAATTCCGACAATAAGACTGAATGATAGCAGCACAAGTGGTTGCATTCTGAACTGACACTGGGTAAGCAAAATGCAGTCATCAGCAAAGAGCAGGTGGGTAAGAGAAGGTCCGAGGGGCCCCGGCATATAAGGCAACAAAAGAGACGCCCCAACCGTCTGGTGAAGCGCACGAGAGAGATCATCAGCACACAGAATAAAAAGGAACGGAGATAGAGGGCATCCCTGTCGAGACCAACAGCAGAGGGAAAATACTCAGTCGACTACCATTAATAAGGATAGAAAATGTGGGCCCTTGAACACAAGCCATAACCCATTCAATGAACACTCAGCAAACCCAAACACCCTCAAAGTCTGTTGGAGAAAAATCCAGCTCATCCTATCATACGCTCTCTCCATGTCTATCTGGGTAGCCATAAGAGGCTGCTAACGATTGGCACTGGAGGTCGTGCATAAACTCCTGGGCAATAAAAGCATTATCAGTGATACTGCGCCCACGAATAAAAGCTCCCTGCTCCGGAGAGATAAGACGGGGATCACTCCCTGCATACGAGAGACCAAGATACGAGCGCAGACTTTATACAGGGTGGTACACAAGCTGATCGGCCTAAAGTGCTGGGGGAGTAAAGCATTAATTCTTTTAGGAACAAGGGCAAGAAAAGTCCTCTGCCAATCAGGAGAATAGTTCTAGTAGAAAAAACATGCCGTATAGCCGAGATAACATCCTACCCAATATCCAGTAGTGGCAGAAGAAGAAAGGCGGAAAGCCATCTGGCCCAGGAGCTTTATCTGGCCCCAAAGCCCACACCGCAGAACGAATCTCCTCCACTTGGATCTCCCGAATCAATAAATCATTATCACTCTCAGAAACCCTGGCAGCCCCGGTAGCAGGATAATGGGGGAGTCTGAGACTGACACCTCCGACCAACGAGACTGAAAGAAATGGAAAAGTTGCTCCCTAATAGCCCCGTCTTCATCAAGGATATTTCTATCCATATCAGTAATACGTCGGATCCGATTAGCCGCACGCCAAGCCACAGTGGCCTGGTGAAAGAACCTGGAGTTCCGATTACCCTCCGGATCCACTGAACCCGAGACCGCTATTGCCAGTAAATCTCCTGCTGACAGAGCAAGGAGTGATGCAATGCCAAACTACTCCTAAGAGACTGAAGATCAGTATCAGATAGATGACCCTCCGCATCCTCCTTCGCCTGAAGGGTAGAGATATCAGCTTCCACAGCCTGAACTTGCTGCAATAGATCCCCCACCTCTCTTCGATGCCACCCTAAGAGCCTCCGTTTAGTGAGCTCTAAGCGGCGAGTGAGACGGTAAGTAGAATTCCCTCTAACTGGCATACGCCACACCTGCCTTATTAAGGACCAAGTCGAGGAATAACACGACCAAAACTGCTCATAAAAAGGCCTCCGCCTATGAGATGACACCTCAGTCGATATAAGGAGGGGACAATGATCCGATGCAATACGAGGAAGATGAGTGGTAGTCGCACAGGAAAAGGACTGCATCCAAGATGAGGAAGCCAAAGCCCGATCCAAGCGCTCCCACACGCGAGCAGACCCACTACGATTATTGCACCAAGTAAACTGCGGCCCCGAAAAGCCCAGATCAAAAAGACCAGCTGAGGATATGAAGGATCAAAACTCTACGGTGTTCGGAGAATCCACAAATCGACGTCCCCTGCGCTTCTCAGAAGCGTCCACAATACAATTAAAATCACCAGCAATGAGAGTGGGGATGCCCTGGCCCAACAAAGTAAGAATCTCCGACCAGAGACTACGCCACTGATGAAAATCGTACTAGCATAGACACCCAAAAGCAGCCATGGGGAGATATACCCTCCGAAATAACCAAGGCCACTTGCTGATGATTATGGTGAAAAGCATCGACTCGGATAGCAGGGTTCCGCCAAAGAGACATAATACCCCCAGAGAGACCATTAGATTCAACAGCATAGGAAGACCAGTTTCGGGAGACTTGCCACCGAAAACGTTGAAGACTAAGTCCCGACAGCCGAGTTTCCAACAGAACACATATATCAAAATGATAGATCTGCAAAAGTCTACCAAAGGAGGACCGAAAAGATGGTTTCAACGCTCCACGACAATTCCAAATGAGAATCTTCATTAGAGAAACCCAAAGAACAACTTAGGCCCATCCGGAGCCCCTGCCATTACCATGTCAGCATTGTCTTCCAAATCAGGACATTGCCCTGTGATACCTGATCAGACAACTGACACTCTTGCTGGTCAAGGGATTCTAGCTGCTGAACTGACTCCATGGGAGCAACACCACATTGATCCCTAGGAAGAGGTCCAACTCCCCGAGAGACAGCAGGGGAATCAGTTAAGGCATCTTTCAAAGCTATAATAGCCATCTCATGATCATCTTTGCCCTGGGAGAGGCCAGATGCCAGAGGATCAGTAACCACAGATGGCCCTTTCCCTGAAGAAGGCAACCGGCCCTTTCCTTTCGACACCTTAGAGGACACTCTAATCCCATTGACCTCTACAGACCGAGCCCGTTTTAGAGAGGCTGGATTGGCATCCTCCGGATCTTGGGACATCCGGCCCAGCGATCCGTACCAATAAGAGCAAAAGGATTTTAGCCACTTTCCCATTCCCTGGCAACTTAGATCCAATAAGAGTAGGAGGATCGGCATCCTGAGACAATGCTGGAGTCTTGGATTGATTAGCAGAGAGCTTAGCCTTAAATAGGAAAGCAGATTCAGAGGAACCATGCTTCTCGCTCTGATTCATGTGGGATGACTCTTCCTTCGTCCCTTGGAGGCCGTCTGGGAGTTAGCATGGAAGGCTGCAGTCAGATGGTCCCCAGGAGAGGTCTCAGCTATAGGATGAATAGTGACCGGCACAACATGATTGATAATAACAGCTTCAGGATGAACATAGCCGGCATAAAAGAATGACTAGCCTCTTCTTCAACATGATCAGTGACTGGCACGGATACAGTCTCCCGGCACATTCCCACCTCCTCAACGTTCTTAGAATGATGATCGCCACATTTGGAAGAGAAGACGACGGCACAACCTTCCTACGAGAGACCTTCCCTGGCTTCCTCCAGCCCTCCTGATCTCCCTAAGCAGAAGCTTTGCCCTTGCCCTTCAACTCTTCAACCATGGCTGACCCGAAGTAACCCCTTCTTTCCGCAGAACAGGGGGCGTCTTCCTCTGACGGAGTGCAGCCATCCAAGGCCCAAACCCTGGCTGCAGAGGAGACGAACAAGAGCCCGCTGAGTGGAGAGATCCAAGCTCGAGCAGATACAGTCGACATGCTCGTAAACAAACTGCTGCCAGAAGGGTGTTCCATGAGCTCGGAACCTCGCCCCCGGCCGGAGCGGCTTACTCAAATCCACCCTGACGCAGGCTCGAGCAAAGCTTCCCCGTCGTCTCTCCTTCGTGTAAACATCGGCCTCACAAATTGACCAACCACAGATAGAATAGAACGAAGAGTCTCCTCATTCCAGTATTCAATCGGGAGGTTAGGAAGACGAAGCCAGAGCAGAGCTGACTGCAAGCCATCTTCCGCAGGAACAAAGTCCGGCCTCCATGGCTCCACCGCCAGTGGTTGGCCATTTACAATCCAAGGCTGCAGCAGAGCAGCAGAACGAGCAGCCGGAAGCTCGAATTTCACCATGAAAGTTCGATGGGCTAGAACAATTGAATCAATCGACCAGCAAGGCCTGCCCGATGGAATTCCCTGAGCATGGCTTCCGGGGGAACCCATCGCGAGAGTGGCCACACAATCACGCCGGAATAAGACCACTCCTCCGACTCCCTGTCAATAGCCTCCGTGGGAAGCTGAATGACCTCCGGAAACGCCCGTTCCAATCCAGCAACAACTTTAGGAGACGGCGACGGAGACATCCAGGAGAAGACACCTCAGCATTCCGCCGAGGCACCCCTCCGCTGTCAGCTCGACGATCCAAACCGGGCTGAAGAACCGATTGCCCTTCCGCCATCATCAGCTAATTGGTGGTCGCCTGAGGAAGCAACCCACCGATGATCAGGATGAAGACAGCCAGTGCACCAATCTTAAAGCAGTCCCACAATGAGACCCAGAGGAGGCTTATGGGAAGCTTTATTCAAGAAACCTCACAAAAAAAAATATATTAAGAGTTATTTTTAATTTTTTTTAAAAAAAAACTTAGAAGAAGCAAAAGTACAAGCATGTCCAAATTAAATTTACTTACCTGCCTTTGGGCTCTAATGGCCTCTAAGAATCCTTTACCCTTGCTTACAATTTACTTTAATTTGGTTAGTTGGGAGATTTGATATACAATTGTTGTGTCCAACCGCCTTAGATGAAAATTAGATGTTCTGTTCAAAGTTTCAAATTCCATCAAGTATGTAGTTTGTGCATGTTACACCTGAACTACAAATTCATATTTTTGTATTGGAATTGGTCACTTATAGATGGCTTCCATTACCTTGAAATGCATGGCTCCCCGCATAAAATACTTGTACAAGAGGTTTCACGTCGAGGGACCGAGTCTCACGTGGCATGGCGTTTCCGTGAGGAAAGGGTTAAGTTAGGATTTCTTTGTTTTATGGAAAAGTCTTTGTACACCGTCCCGGTGCAACAAGTCCTACGTGGGCTGCACCGCCTTTCCTGATTGATCCATATGGATCCTACGTGGCTGACGATGCGGAACGATATGGCTCTGCTACAATGTTACATTCTGATCGTGACGGCCATTAAAAGCGCTTCGCCTTTATTTTAAAATTATTATGCAGACAAAAATGCCCTTTCCCTCCAGCCTACTTTTACCGTCATTTTTTCTTGGATTACATCTGTGCAAGAAAAACTCTTTCTTTCCCCTCGCTCTGGCTTTCGGATGAAAGGAATCAGTCCAAGGTTTGAGCAAGATCCTGAGCCCTTGCTCTGAGAGTCCAGTCGAAGAAAATATTTCAGCTTCGAGGTTGAAATACGTAGCTACTGAAGTCTTTGTACAAAAACTTTTGGAGAAAATGTCATCCGCACCAGAAAGTAAAAAGTCCTTATTCCCACTTCTTTGTAAAGCTCATTTATTACACCAACTGTTTTTTGTCGTTAGAAGAAGTTAATGCATTAGAAACCGTTAATGCGCAGTAACTTTCTTAGACCAAAACAGTTATGACATTCTTGGAGTCATAACTGTTTAGAGTTTAGTATTTTGTAGCACGAATGTCATACTGTATAACTTATGAAATGGGGTGTTGTCAGAGTGTTTCGGCGGCCTACATTCCCCGTTATTTCCTTTCCATATAGCTCTAGTTACAACCTATGACACCCGTGCTCTGGGGTGTCATCATAAAAGCTACGACACCCCAAATTTACTGTTAAGACATCGTAGTTACAAGCCTACGACATCTGTGCTCCAAATGAATGCTAGAGAAAAGCCTCGCGACATCGCAGGAGAAAATCGACCGAAAATCAGTGACGACACCCAGGAAAAAAGTCGGGGTATTGTGACACCCAAGTTAAAGTATTAAGATACCTACGTTAAACAAATACGATACCTCAGTTATGCTCGGCCAAAAATCGTTCGCGACACCGTAGTTCAAACATCACGACACCCTAGTGACAACGTTACGACACCAATACTTATAACCTTACGATACCCAAGAGGAATTCTGCCAAAAATCATTCATGACACTGCAGTTGAAACGTTACGACACCCTAGCGGCAACGCTACGACACCCATGCTTATAACCTTCGCGATCTTCATTTGTTGCTTTCCGAGGTGTCATAGTTTGTTCTCTAGGGTGTCTTGAACTACTAAAGGTGGTCGTGCTTATAACTGATGCTGAGAGAAGGCCCGTGACACCCTAAGTTGAAACGTTATGACACCCTAGCGACAACGCTATGACACCCGTGATTATAACCTTCGTGATCTTCGTTGTTGCTTTTCGGGGTGTCTTTAACTGCTAAAGGTGTCGTTATTTTTTATATGGGTGTCATAAGTTGTTTCATGGGGTGTCGTTAGTTCCTGCATGAACATTTTCAGCTACGGTGTCGTAATATGTGAACCTTGGTGTCGTTAGGCCCTTCCTCAATGTGTTATGAATGGGTGTCGTAATTTTATAGCTTCGGTGTCATTTTTTAAACTGGAGTGTCATGACTTCTGAATTCGGCTGTTGTAAGTTCATGTCTTTAATATTAATGGGTGTCATAGTTTTTAACCAGGAAATGAACAAGGAGCCATTATTCAAATCATAGATGGCATGTATTCCTGGTATCTAAGGTTCAATCATAATCGTGTTGTCATATTTCTTCAAGTGAGGTGTCAAATTTTTTTCACTTTGGTGTCCTAATGCTTTGTCAGGATATATTGATAGCTAAATCTATAGATATTATTCATGACTGTATGCCTATATTTCCACAAACGATGCTGAAATTATAGTTCGGAAAGAAATCGAGCACACTCTCGGCAGTGCACCTTCACCCATCGCTCCAAAAGCAGGGGTTGATACTGTAGTTCCTCAAACTGGAATGGAATTCAATTCAGCAGATGATGTATATACTTTCTACAATGGATACGCAAAAAGAGTTGGTTTTGGAATCACAACAGTATGTAGCAGGGCCAACAACAACAAACAACTTTGCTTTAAGCACCTGAGTGTTGGAGGCAAGGAAAATCTAGAAAAACAGAGAAGAGCATGAATCATAGGGATACTGAGAAAGTTGATTGCATGACATTCATAAAAGCAAGACTGAATGCTACAAATGGTAAGTGAATATTGGTTGAGGTTTCTCTAGAACATAACCATGGGATATCCATAACATCAACTGGTTATCTATGGTCGCATAGAGGATCAACACACCAAAGAAGGTAGAGATCAGCAATTTACATGCCATGAATGTTCCGACAACTCAGATATACTCTGCCATAACAAGAAGAAAAGGGGCAGAAGATTGGATTTCACCAAGAAGGATGCTCGTAATTTTATTTGTCGCGAACGTCAGTCTAAGATGAAAGAAGGAGATTCTCAGTCGATGATAATCCATTTCACCAAAATGCAACTCAGAAATCCCAATTTTTTCTATACCTTAGACCTCAATGATAATGGTCATCTCAGGTCTGTCTTCTAGATTCATCCAAGGTCAAGATTGGCATGCACATACTTCGGTGATGTTCTAAGCTTTGACTCAACCTACTTGACAAATAGATATCAAATGCCTTTTTATCCATTTGTCGGGGTCAACCATCATGGACAGTCCACCTTGCTTGGTTGTGCATTGTTGTCTAATGAGAGTACTGAAATATATAAATGGATTTTTCAGTCATGGCTGGATGCAAATGGTAGTCAAGCACCTATTGCCATAATAACTGACCAAGATAAGGCAATCGAGGCTGCTGTTAAAGAAGTTTTTCCTAACACACGACATCGATTTTGTCTTTGACATATATTGAAGAAGATACTGAAAAGATTGGCCACGTTTGCACAGCAAATCCCAAATTTATAGTTAATTTCGATGAAGCGATATATGATTCATTGACCATATAGTCATTCGAGGAAAGGTGGGCACATGTTATAGAGAAATATAAATAATGCAAGGCTATAGATTGGTTCAATGTCCTTTACGAATGTCGGGATAAATGGGTCCTAGTTTACCTAAAGGATACATTCTTCGCAGGTTTGTATGTCATTGTCGTTGGTTCATGTTCGCGTTCAACACTTCTTTTTTTGACAAAATTATGTACATGGATGTCATCTTCACAAAGAGCGAGGGCATAAATCACTTCTTCGATGGGTTTATAAATTCAAAGACTATACTAACGGAGTTCATAGGTAAGTATGAAGATGCCTTGAAGAAAAGGTACGAGGCTGAAAATGAGGAAGATAATAGGACATTGCAAACGATTGCTTTCCTAAAGACATCATCACCTTTTGAGAGACAAGCTGCAGGAAGGTGTACAAGACACATTTTCAAAAAATTTCAGAATGAGATCCTTGAAATTGCTGCATCAAATACTAAATTGATCAAGGAAGCTGATAATTGTTGTGTATATTCTGTAAAGTCGTATGAAAGGATTGAAGTCGATGGAATCGGCATGGAGATGATCAAAGATTATATTGTGTCATATGATAGAAATATTGAGGATGTCCAATGCTAGTGTCGATCATTTTAGTTTAAGGGTTACCTGTGTAGGCATGCCTTGTTGGTTCTTCATCAAAGCGACATATTTCGTTTACCAGATAAATACTTCTTGAAGAGATTGTGCAAGGACATGAAATACCAATTCAACGATTTCGACTGTAATACTGAAGGTTGTGATAAAAGCATACGAAAATCATGGTACGCAGTGATTTTTTATTTGAAATATCTTAATATATTTTCGATAACATTATGTTATTGATTGTAGATATAGTTTGCTGAGTCATCGGATGATGAAGCTCGCAGAGATAGCCTCCCTGTCTGAAGATGCATTTAATTTAGTGATGGATGGTCTAACACATATATTCAAAATTGTCGTGGATGCTAACTGCGCAGCTAAGTCAAGTACAGAGCTTGTAATTCAAGATCCTCAGCAAATTAGGATGAAAGGTCGCCAAGAGAGAACATATTAAAGAGTGGAGTCGAGAGAAGTCAAAAAGATAAATAAAAAATCTGGTCAAGGCAACCATTGACGCTCCACCAATGCAAAATGAAATAAGAGCCGCTTCAAGCAACAGGGAGACTTGTATGCAGTCAATTAACACCGGAGAGGACATGGAAAGAATTGTACCACCTTCCGAAACTTTGATGGACAAGTTTGATGCTTATGTATTGAGTCAACTAACACATGAGCTATATAAAACATGGGTGTCGTAACTTTGTAACTAGGGTATCTTGGTCACATTTGAAGTGCTTTGTAACTAGGGTGTCTTTTTAGCCAAATGAAGTGCTCATCTCGTTTGCCAAGAAGATTTGATATTTTACGAATACACTTGCACTGTTACGACACCTCAGCTCTCGCCTAACGACACCCTCGCTTTAAAGCGATGACACCCGTACGGGGACTGTTAAGGTGGGGGGAGCGAGGACACCTCCGCTCTCGGCTAATGATATTCTAGCTTTAGCTCGACGATACCTGAAAGGCCAAATCCTACGACATCACATTTCTCACGAAAGGACACCAATGCTTTTAGCGCAATGACCCCCCAGCTCTGGGCTAACGACACCCTAGCTTTAGCTCGACGACACCCGAAAGGCAAAATCCTACGATATCCCATTTCTCACGAAAGGACACCAATGCTTTTAGCGCGATGACCCCCCAGCTCTAGGCTAACGATACCCTAGCTTTAGCTCGACGATACCGAAAGACAAAATCCTACGACATCCCATTTCTCACGAAAGGACACCAATGCTTTTAGCGCGACGACCCCCTAACTCTGGCCTAACGACACCCTAGCTTTAGCTCGATGATACCCGAAAGGCAAAATCCTACGACATCCTATTTCTGACGAAAGGACACCAATGCTTTTAGCACAATGACCCCCAGCTCTAGGCTAACGACACCCTAGCTTTAGCTCGACGACACCCGAAAGGCAAAATCCTACGACATCCCATTTCTCACGAAAGGAGACTAATGCTTTTAGTGCAATGACCCTCCAGCTCTGGGCTAACGATACCCTAGCTTTAGCTCGACGACACCCAAAGGCAAAATCCTACGACATCCCATTTCTCACGAAACGACACCAATGCCTTTAGCGCGATGATCCCCCAGCTCTGGGCTAACAACACCCTAGCTTTAGCTCGACGACACCCGAAAGGAAAATCCTTCGACATCCCATTTCTCACGAAAGGACACTAATGCTTTTAGTGTGACAACCCCCAGTTCTGGGCTAACGATACCCTAGCTTTAGCTCGATGACACCCGAAAGACAATCCTACGACATCCCATTTCTCACGAAAGGATACCAATGCTTTTAGCGCGACGACCCCCCAGCTCTGGGCTAACGACACCCTAGCTTTAGCTCGACGACATCCGAAAGGCAAATCCTACGACATCCATTTCTCAATTGACGACATTCTAGTTTTCAATTTACGACATCGTATATGAAAACTTAAAAAATTGTCAAGTAGAAAAGGCATAAATATGAATAAATCGAGGACACCCATGTTCTCAATATAAAATTTTTGCATTTGCATTAAATCTGAAACATGTTAATATGAATAAATTACATTAAATTTTGAATCAAAGAAGAATGAAAAAATTAAGAACAGTTTGTGATAAGGTCGTTGATTTTGGTTCAGGCCCTCTCTCAATATCGTCGCAGCTAATTATCACCGGTATTCTCTTACTTCTCCTCCGTGAAATCCATCTTCATATCAGGATTGTCCCGTCGAGCAAGACATTCCATGTATCTCAGACAGTATAGGCCGCAATCCAGCGATCCAGTCGGTTGACTTAGGCAATCCGAAATCTCTTCTATCGGCCAAGTCATCACCTCCTCTTTGTCGCAGTAGATATGGAATATGTGGCCAAGAATTGTATGCCATTTATTCGCATTGGCCTTGTACCTGGCATTGCATTTTAATGAATTTAGGTGCATGAACACCTTTCTTTCCATGTCGACAGCAACCAGATGCCAGTGCGAGTTATTGGAGTTTATTATGGTGAATAGAAACCAGAATTAGGCCTTATCTTCATCGAATACATTGTCAAATATCGAAGCCCCTAATGTTGCAGCGAGTTCATTAGCAGTTAATGGAGAAGTCAGACACAAAGCGGCTACAAAAACTGATGCAAAGATACACTTATGGTATCGGTCCGGATGCTCTGTCCAGTTGCACATCAAAAACTCCTGGCCGGCATCAATTATCTGCCAATGGAATGTAAACCGATTAATATAATTCTAAAATCAATAACTAGAAAAGGTTTCTTGAGATACTTACATCATCTATTATCATATCATTGTTAATGAGATCCCGAAACTTTTCCTTATTACAACGCCACCTAACTTATTCGTGTACACGATCTCGTCGGTTAGTCGTTCGCTCAAAAAAAATTTTATAATAATTTGGTCATCTTCGACCGTTGTGTTGGGCTTTGATGTGCCCACTATTTTCGACGACTTTCTAGGAAGGGTCGTCTCATAAGAATCTCCTCTGACCTTGGATGCCTTTCGCTTCCTCGGCTCTTTTTTAACTCTCTTAACAAGCGAAGGCATTCCAACGATTTCTATGTCCACATCATCATCCTTTGGCGTAGGGGTGCCAAGTTTATTATCAGATTTGGACTTCTCTTAGCCCTCCGTAGAATGTCCCTCCTCCCTCTTCTCCTCCTCTTTATTTTCATTCACATGCTCTATTTTATCGTCCAAGGAATCCCCTCCAATCTCTTCTCCTCTGTTTTTGCAATCCCCGTCTTAGTTGGACACTCGGATGAATGGTCCTCCTCCATCTTCTTCTCCTTAGTATTTCCTTTCCTAGGCTCGAGAAGACACTCCAGGGAATGCCCTCCTTTGTCTTCCCGTCTTCCCTGTCCTCCTCATTTATTGCATTGCTTTTCTTTCTGAGTAGTGAACTAAGGAGGCTCTCAGCAATGGACAGCCTGTGCCTGACATCGTAGAGTTGATCCTTAACGCAAGCCAATTCAATCCTCAACTCGGCATAGCTCGTGCAACGCTCTGTTGGTTCAGGCGATGCTACTGTCTGTTAAGTAAAAAGCCAGCGCTCCTCTGACAATGGTACAATAGCTCCCTTAACTGCAAAGCAAGATGATAAACAAATTAATATTAAGTGAAAATATTAACAAATCAAGTGAAAAAATATGGTCAGAGTAATGAAGCAATGTATTAGCTTACCAAGTCATGAGGCTGCATGTTGGTAACCCGAACCGACTGGATCTTCATTTGGTTGTCATACCACTTCAACAGCCGGGGCAGTTTATTGGGATATGTTGGTACTCGCATTAATGTATGCTCAAGGAACCACGCCTGAACATGATAATTTTTGGATATAAAAAATATAATATTTTTTGGGAGAAATAGTTTCCGAGGCATGCATATTTTTAAGAATTGATAACTATTATCATTGCGGAAATTAAAAGATTACATATTAATCTATCTAATATGCATCAAGATCATATCTTTGCCTATATATTCAGGGTCGTTTGATCTAAAATATGCATATAAAAACATCAAGATCATATCTTGATCTTCAAGATGACTAGTCACACTATTATCTTGAAGCCTGCCTTAAGATCTAGGGATCAAATCACTTACCTTAAGAACAGTAGGTAAATCCTTATTGCTCTGCAGCCGTTCAATCGTCCGGCCTCTAGTATCGTCCACGCGAAGCCCCGAATGATCAGATTTTCGGGAGTGCTAGCTCGGAAAAATAGCTTTGCTGATCTTGAATCCTCTCACTTGAATCTTCCTCCAAGATCCACCAGGCTTCCGCTAACACCAGAATCACCAGGATTTTCTATTCTAACATTTTAGAATTACAATCCACGACAATTTAGAATTACAATCCACGACAAATCGTGTATTGTTGTTCTATTTTTTGTTCTGTGTTCTCTGGTGAGGGAATGCCCTCTATTTATAGTCTCGATTTAGCCTTGACATTTAATTCTGACATTTAAGAATCCATCGTTTGGCAAAAGCGAAGAGACGCCGAAGGCGCGGCGCTTGGTTTAATTCCATCGTTCGGAGAAAACCAAAGAGACGAGGGATAAATCCGACGTTCGGTAAATAAATGTCATGCATTAAATTCTATCTCATGAGATGAGATTTTAGCCATCTCATCATATGAGATCCATATTCGAGAGGTTTGGGTTCTGATCTGAATTTATTTGACTTAACCCACATAGATCATGGTCCAAGCCCAAATCAAATTTGGCTAGTCCTGAATCTATTTAAATTCAAATCAAGTCTAATTTCAAATCAATATTTGAAATTGACTTGTCCTTCTAATAGACTTAAACCAAATTGAATCTTATTCAATTGTACTTAACCCAATTGAGATAATTCAATCAATCAAATTGATTAATTAAATCATATACGATTCTCAATCGTTGATCAGCAAATAGATCATCCTAGGAAACTTCTATGCGTGTGACTCTCTAGGTTCGAACCTAAGCCGGTAGCATAGAAACAACTTTCTATACTAATCGATGTGCCCATCTAGCAATGGAACCCGACGTCCGGATAGGTCGAAGAGTTGCCGAGCAAACTCCAAGAACCCTAAGAAACAGTTACCGTATAATTCATCCTCTTGACCACAAATGCTAAGGATGGCTTAAGAGCCTGTCAACTCTAAATAGCAAATCCATAAAGTGATTTCAACTTTAGTGATCATGTGACTTTCACATGAAGTGCCTTGGCCAAGGTCTTGCTAAATTGAAACACAAGCATTTCTCCTTTTAATGGGATAGGTCAAATTCCATCTTGATCCACAACTGACTACCACAAGTACTTGACTGCACCCAGTAACCTTTCGTAGCTGGATTAGAAATCCAGGTGGTCCGGCACCTAAGTACAATGAGTTGCTTGTAAGCCACTGGTTGTGATCTTCAGGTCTGAAGGATACTTATACCTATATCTTCTCGGATTAACTCTTGACAGCAGAGTATCCGGAAATGAGTCACGTTCGGTGAAATGTACTCCTACACTTTCACCTGTATGTCATACCAGTGTCTCTACACTCCTTGGTTAAGAGGATAACCAACAAATATGATATACAACGTCCTATAATTGATAGTACTATGGCCCTGTCATAGTATATCATTTGGTCGCGAACTCTTTTAAGGACCTTCTAAGATAAATCCTCCTTTATCGTGAGGAAGATCCTAAGGGCTTCATTACTTCAGGAGTATTAAGAAGATGTTCTTGTAATGAATAAACTGCCTTTTATTAATATATCAATTTATATACAATTTACATCAGCACAATCATCAAATGATTGGCTTTAGGATACAATTCCCAACAAAAACTACTAAACACCACTCATCCTTACCACCAGCCGAGCATCGAACATCCATCTCTCAGTCTTAGTACTTCTAAACTCCTTGATGCTGAGTGCAGTTTTAAGTCATCCAAGTGGGATGAGATACCGTGGACAGATTAGACTTTGGAGCCATGGGTTCCAAAGTCTAACGATGTCCTCGACATCCTCCTGTCTGATCGGAGTCAAAATATTACTTCTCCACCTCGACAAAGATCTAAACCCAGGCCAAATCGTCTGAATAAGATTGAAAACTGGCTGGACGTATTGATCTTCTTCCCATGAGCTGGAAGCTATGTGCGACTTCGTTGGCACTGTGCTTTGGTTCCATTATGCTATGATGTCTGCTAGCAGTCGCCCGTCGACTGTGAACTGCATATCGACAGGCACTGGGGTCCTTTTGTAATCTGTCATCTCCAAATCGAACGATGAACTTCTTACTAGCCTTCACTCTGCATCCGATGTACATCTGTCAGCAGGTGTATGTATGAACTATGTTGACTTGAGAACTTCTTAACAGATAAACATACCTCCACATTAGGATAAACACGAAACCCGATACACTTTTGCTATCATCATGATCTGATTGAAAACTGGAATCAGACTCTCCATAGACTAACCACTGGTCCTTAGTATTTCTCAAATACTTAAGGATTGTCTTAACAACTTGCCAGTGTTTTTCTCCTGGATCAGATTGGTATCTACTCACTACTCCTAGTGAGTATGCCACATCTGGTCTTGTACATGTCATGGTGTACATAATCGATCCTACTGCCGAAGCATATGGAATTCGACTCATACGTTCTCTTTCATTAGGAGTTGTCGGACAATCCTTCTTAGAAAGATGAATTTCATGGCCTATCGGAAGATAGCCTTTCTTGGAATTCTCCATGCTAAACCTCTTTAGCACTGTGTCAATGTACGTAGATTGGGATAAACCTAGCATCCTCTTAGATCTATCTCTATAGATCTTCATCCCTAGGATGTATGATGCTTCTCCCAGATCTTTCATGGAGAATTGTGATGATAACCATGTCTTTATTCCTTGTAATGCAGGGATATCATTCCCGATTAAGAGAATATCATCCACATATAATACAAGAAATACAATAACAGAATCGTTAGCCCATTTATAAATGCAAGGTTCTTCTTTATTCTTAATAAAGCCATAAGATTTGATCACTTTATCAAATCGTATGTTCCAACTCCTTGATGCTTGCTTAAGTCCATAAATAGACTTCTGTAGCCTGCACACTTTAGACTCGTCTTCAGATATAAAACCTTCAGGCTGTATCATATACACCTGTTCTTCTAAATCACCATTTAGAAAAGCGGTTTTAACATCCATCTGCCAAATCTCATAATCGAAGTGTGCTGCTATAGCTAGCATAATCCGAATGGATTTCAGCATTGCCACAGGAGAAAACGTTTCGTCATAGTCAATACCATAACGTTGACGATACCCCTTGGCAACCAGACGTGCTTTATAGGTCTCTACCTTTCCGTCTGCGCCTCTTTTCCTCTTGAAAACCCATTTACACCCTATGGGTTTTATCCCTTCGGGTGGGTCAACTAATGTCCATACATTATTGTCCTTCATGGAATCAAGTTCGGATTTCATGGCATCAAGCCATTTATTAGAGTCAGTCCTTTGCATAGCATCCATATAGGTGATCGGATCCTCGTTGTTCTCATCGAGTTCAACAGGATCATCGTTCTGGACCAAGAAACCCAAGTATCTGTCCGGTTGATGTGGTACTCTACCAGATCGCCTTAATGGTGCATCTAAAATGGGTTTTGAGTTTGATCTAATCAACTCAGATTCTAGGGGTTCACTGGTTTGTGTTGTTCCTTCTACTTGATGAACTTCCTCAAGTTCAACATTAGAGCTATTTGTTCCTTCACTAAGGAACTCCTTTTCAAGAAAAACTGCTCTATTACTAATGAACAACTTTTGTTCTTCAGTATTGTAGAAGTAATATCCTTTTGTTTCTTTCGGATAGCCGATGAAAAAATATTTGTCAGATTTGGGTTCAAGTTTGTCTGATTTTGCACGTTTCACATAAGCCGGACACCCCCAGACTCTCAGATAGGTAATAACCGGTTTATGTCCATACCACATCTCATGGAGTTTTAGAAACAGACTTACTTGGAACCTTATTAAGAATATGACAAGCTGATTCTAATGCGTATCCCCAAAATGATATTGGCAAGCTTGCAAAACCCATCATGGACCGAACCATGTCTAACAGAGTTCGATTCCTTCTTTCCGACACACCGTTATGTTGCGGTGTTCCAGGAGGAGTCCATTGGGAGAGAATCCCATTCTCCTTTAAATATGTCACAAATTCATTGGAAAGGTATTCGCCTCCTCGATCTGATCGAAGGGTCTTAATACATTTTCCTGTTTGTTTTTCTACTTCTTTATGATATAGTTTGAACATTTCAAACGATTCAGATTTATGTCGCATAAGATAGACATAACCGAACCTAGAAAGGTCGTCTGTAAAGTAATGAAGTAGTAGTATCCACCTTTGGCACAAGTGCTCATTGGTCCACATACATCAGTATGTACTAGACCCAATAGCTCTTTGGCTCTTTCACCTTTTCCAGTAAAAGATGACTTGGTCATTTTACCAAGAAGACATGATTCACAGGTAGTTAATGATTCACAATCATCAACTCGAAGGATGCCCTCCTGAGTTAACCTGTTTAATCTGTTCTTGTTGATATGACCCAGCCGATGGTGCCAAAGATAAATATCTGTGACATCAGTTGTTCTAGGGCGCTTACTTGATTGGTACACTACATTCACAGGCTGTGATAATATATAAATGCCATTAGATAAATGCCCAGTCATTACAGTGACTCCATTCATAATGATATTCAAAGTAACATCCTTTATTGAAATTTCATAATTATTTTTGGCCAGAAGGCCTACAGAAATTACGTTCAATAAGAACGTTGGGCAAAAATGACAATCATTTAGTATAATGACATTTCTATTGAAAACTATTTCAAGAACTCCTAATGCCAGTACTGGAACTAATCTTCCATCGCCGACATTTAGGAATCTTTCATTGTCCTCAAATCTTCTGGTGACCTGTAGTCCCTGCAATGAATTGCAAATGTTAAAAGGACTCCCGGTATCCAATACCCAGGTCTGATTATCATATATAGAAAATTACAAGGTGTTATCATATAAATACCTTGTTGAGCAACATCTTGCTCCTTTTTCTTCTTTGGCCTGTTTGGATCAAGTGTGGCAATGTAAAGAGGACAGTTCCTCTTCCAGTGCCCTTGCATCTTGCAGTGAAAGCATTCAGCTTGACTTTTATCAACTTTCTTCTTCTGCATCTGACCCCTTATAGATGTCCTAGCATGTTGCACCCTTTTATTATTCTTTTTCTTCTTCCCTTTCCCAAAGGGTTTACGCCCTACCTTAGATCCTTCAACCACATTAACCAAACCCTTAGAGAGCTGGTTATCCTTCTCAAAGTTCTGTAACAACCCCAACAAACCGTGGTAGTTGACTGCAGGCTTTGTCATTCGAAAATGAGTAAGGAAAGGTCGGAAGGATGGAGGCAAGGAATTCAGGATCGCATCTTTTCCCAACTGCTCATGTAAGGGAAAGCCGAGCTTGCTTAGGAGTTCTATCTTCTCGATCATGTACAATACATGATCAGTGACAGGAGATCCATCTCTCATTCGAGCATTGAAAATAGCACAACTAGTCTTGTGCCTTTCAACATCGTCGGGTGTGCCGAAAGATTCATTCAACGCTTGAATGATTTCTTCTGGCTGAGCATTCTCGAACCGGCGACCGAATTCATCGTTCATTGCTGCTAACATGATACAACGCACGCTAGTTCTATCATTGAGCCACTTCTGATAAGTGTCTCTCTCAGAACTTTGGGTGTTTGCATCAGGTATCTTTGGTGCAGGATTATTCAGAATATATAGAATCCTCTCATGCTCAAGGACGATCTTAAGTTTTCTGAACCAGCTATTGAAATTGGAACCATTCAATTTGTCACTATCCAATAGGGACCTTAATGATAAATTAGTGGCCATGTTCTGCATAAGGAAAAACTAAAGTTTATTAGTATATAAATTGATTCAGTCTAAAGACTTGGACTTTAGTCTAAAGATTCTTCCACTATTTTGTTCAAATTGGCAGCCTCTACACCCCAATTCGAAGAATTATTCTTAATTCTTTAGGGCACTAAGATCTACATAAACTACATACAGGCCCAAGTGAAGCTTGGCTAACCCATATGCATCTAAGAGTAGGTTCAAAACCAATTGTTTCCCCAAACAATTCTTAGTGTTCAGTTTTGCCCCATGTACCTCTTCAGCAGGCATGAAGTGCCTCCACTGAAAGTTCTGGTTAGGTCCAACCATTAAATGATATAATCAGTGTAACCTATCAATAGACAACCAAGCCCGAGTGAAGCTCGGCTCACCTGACTGTTTATTTAATAGTTACGCTGACTTATCATATAATGAATGATAATTCCGATGGTTGACAAGCACCAGGCATGGAGTGCCTCCAATGATTATCAAGACATCGGACTCATTATCACCCACCTTAATGGGAGGCTATGATCTAGTTATCATATAACTATTTCATTTTAAGGACCTAATAATTTTAGAGGATTTTAATAATATGAAGATAAATTGACTAATCAAGTTCTCCCACTGAATCTATGAAATCGGTAGAATGAAACAAGATTAAGTCAGGTTAAGTGGCACCTAAATCAGTCATACTGATATCCTTACAGGCATGGGTCAACCCGAATCAGGTAAATGATCTGAATCATAAATGGTTCACCACAATGACCAGGTGAGAGAGATCGATGGGAGGGATATGCCATTAACTCGTTAAAGACGCATCAATACGAGTAGCTCCCAATTAAAAACCATTCGATCGTTGATCCTAGAGCAACTTGCCATCCCACCTTGACATCATATGGTTAACCAATTCTGATTTGACCATCTAATAGATTCATGCTCAACCACGGAGCCTAATCTACTTCCATTTGGTTTAATCAAAGAGAAGGACTTGATCAACTACAACTATTGTTTGATTTAGAGCATTCTTAACCTAATCTAATTAGATTTGAACAAATACTCTTTTAGTCCAGTTGATTTAAACCTTAGAGTCTAACCCTTTATGGACCCGATTTAGCTAACCCAAATGATTAAATATATTTCATGTTAACATGTCATATATTTCAATCAAGCATAATGTTACTACTCATAATTCCTATATTTAGATCATATCTAAAAAAAAAATTATGAACTAATATTTGACATTCAAATAAAACTCTCATAAATATTTGTATGTTTTATAACATAGACATCATGCCATCATATATCATATCTATGTTTTTATACTAAACATGCAAATATTATGGTTTTATACAACATCAATATGTATCAAATATAAAATATCTTTTGAGAGTGTGTGTAATCTATGTTTTGATGCCAAAGCACAATTTAAATTTTCTTTAAACAAAGCATCAACGATAAAACAATCGCACGCAATATGTCACAGAATACCTCATTGAATGGGTAATTCGGATTTTCAATCCACCTGTGACCATATGGCCTTGTGATAAGTTTTAGCCATAATTACACAATTAATGAGAATATTAATTTACATGCAATAAATTAGATCATTAACGAAACCATGGCTCTGATACCATTTGTAGGGAGAAATAGTCTCCGAGGCATGCATATTTTTAAAAATTGATAACTATTATCATTGCGGAAATTAAAAGATTACATATTAATCTATCTAATATGCATCAAGATCATATCTTTGCCTATATATTCAGGGTCGTTTGATCTAAAATATGCATATAAAAACATCAAGATCATATCTTGATCTTCAAGATGACTAGTCACACTATTATCTTGAAGCCTGCCTTAAGATCTAGGGATCAAATCACTTACCTTAAGAACAGTAGGTAAATCCTTATTGCTCTGCAGCCGTTCAATCGTCCGGCCTCTAGTATCGTCCACGCGAAGCCCCGAATGATCAGATTTCCGGGAGTGCTAGCTCGCGAAAAATAGCTTGCTGATCTTGAATCACTTGAATCCTCTCACTTGAATCTTCTCCAAGATCCACCAGGCTTCCGCTAACACCAGAATCACCAGGATTTTCTATTCTAACATTTTAGAATTACAATCCACGACAATTTAGAATTACAATCCACGACAAATCGTGTATTGTTGTTCTATTTTTTGTTCTGTGTTCTCTGGTGAGGGAATGCCCTCTATTTATAGTCTCGATTTAGCCTTGACATTTAATTCTGACATTTAAGAATCCGTCGTTTGGCAAAAGCGAAGAGACGCCGAAGGCGCGGCGCTTGGTTTAATTTCCGTCGTTCGGAGAAAACCAAAGAGACGAGGGATAAATCCGACGTTCGGTAAATAAATGTCATGCATTAAATTCTATCTCATGAGATGAGATTTTAGCCATCTCATCATATGAGATCCATATTCGAGAGGTTTGGGTTCTGATCTGAATTTATTTGACTTAACCCACATAGATCATGGTCCAAGCCCAAATCAAATTTGGCTAGTCCTGAATCTATTTAAATTCAAATCAAGTCTAATTTCAAATCAATATTTGAAATTGACTTGTCCTTCTAATAGACTTAAACCAAATTGAATCTTATTCAATTGTACTTAACCCAATTGAGATAATTCAATCAATCAAATTGATTAATTAAATCATATACGATTCTCAATCGTTGATCAGCAAATAGATCATCCTAGGAAACTTCTATGCGTGTGACTCTCTAGGTTCGAACCTAAGCCGGTAGCATAGAAACAACTTTCTATACTAATCGATGTGCCCATCTAGCAATGGAACCCGACGTCCGGATAGGTCGAAGAGTTGCCGAGCAAACTCCAAGAACCCTAAGAAACAGTTACCGTATAATTCATCCTCTTGACCACAAATGCTAAGGATGGCTTAAGAGCCTGTCAACTCTAAATAGCAAATCCATAAAGTGATTTCAACTTTAGTGATCATGTGACTTTCACATGAAGTGCCTTGGCCAAGGTCTTGCTAAATTGAAACACAAGCATTTCTCCTTTTAATGGGATAGGTCAAATTCCATCTTGATCCACAACTGACTACCACAAGTACTTGACTGCACCCAGTAACCTTTCGTAGCTGGATTAGAAATCCAGGTGGTCCGGCACCTAAGTACAATGAGTTGCTTGTAAGCCACTGGTTGTGATCTTCAGGTCTGAAGGATACTTATACCTATATCTTCTTGGATTAACTCTTGACAGCAGAGTATCTGGAAATGAGTCACGTTCGGTGAAATGTACTCCTACACTTTCACCTGTATGTCATACCAGTGTCTCTACACTCCTTGGTTAAGAGGATAACCAACAAATGTGATATACAACGTCCTATAATTGATAGTACTATGGCCCTGTCATAGTATATCATTTGGTCGCGAACTCTTTTAAGGACCTTCTAAGATAAATCCTCCTTTATCGTGAGGAAGATCCTAAGGGCTTCATTACTTCAGGAGTATTAAGAAGATGTTCTTGTAATGAATAAACTGCCAAATTACTATATCAATTTATATACAATTTACATCAGTACAATCATCAAATAATTGGCTTTAGGATACAATTCCCAACAATATTAACAAAGAAATTATACTAATGACACTATTTCTGCATCTCAATAATCCTTACCACCAGCGCTACCGAGCATCCGAACAGGGTAGGCTGCCTCCTAACCTTTTTTGCTCTCTTTGAGTGGACCGGCTCATCGGAATGCAAGCAAGCAGCTACTTCTGGGAGAGCCAGAACAATCAACTCCTTGAATGCTGATGCCCAGTCGATCCTATCCAGTTGACTTAAGTCATCCAAGTGCTGGATGAGATACCGTGGACATCTCTGATTAGACTTTGGAGCTAAAAACATGGCAAACATGTAGGCGATCCAAAGTCTAACGATGTCCTCGACATCCTCCTATGCCTTAGATGATCGGAGTCAAAATATTAACTTCTCCAAACCTTCTTGATAAAGATCTAAACCTTGGCCAAATCGTCTGAACAACCTTCCATTGAACAACTGGCTGGACGTATCGATCTTCTTCCCATGAGCTGGAAGACCTAGAATAAGTGCGACTTCGTCGGCACTGAATAGAACCGGCTTGCCACAGAAAATGAACTCGTCGCCTCCATTATGACATCTTATGATGTCTGCTAGCAGTCGCCCGTCGACTGTGAATGTCTGCATGTCGACGAAGGCACCAAATGGGGTCCTTCGAATAAGTTTTGTATGCTATCTAGTAAACCCCATCTTCCAAACCTTCTGAACGTATACGGCCGGCCTGCAACTATTCTTAAACAACTGGGAAGCCTTCACTCGGGGGACTGGAATAATTTTCATGTCATCCGAAATAGGGGGTAAAACATACTTGTCAGCTAGGTGCCATTATGTATGAACTAGGGTGTCATGACATTTTAAGAGAGGATGTCATAATATCTTAACAAAGGGATAAACATACCTGAAGGAGTCGCATCCTCATTCGAATGAAGAACGATATCCTTACTTTGTTCCGCCATTTTCTTCTTCTAGTTCTTCTTTGTTTGCGGTCTTCGTCCACAAACGAAAGCACTCATCTCCATGAATGAAGTAGATGGAAGAAAGAACTGTGGAAGAAATTTAGGACACCAGTGGCTTCTCGAGCAACAAACGAAGGACCTCTAGGGTTCAAAAAAATTTTATGCCGACATCAGAGAAATACGAAAGGACACCAGGAGCGCCACGATCATATCACTGATATGCAAACCCGTAGGAACCGGCCACGTTATGCAACTTTTCTTGAAAAGATGGCATAGCTGAGTTACTAGGGTGTCGTCAAATTACAATTAGGGTGACGTCAAAATTCCCGCCTAGTTCAAATATATCGTAGTGGTGTCATAAGTTTATACCAAGGGTGTCGTAACGTTTCAACTGGGGTGTCGCGAACGAAACCCCATGAAACAACTTACGACACCCCAGCTCTCATCTGACGATACCCCAGCTTTAAGGCGACGATACCCGTGCCGGGACTTGTTAAGGCGGGGACCGACGACATCCCCGACTTAGGCTGTTACGATACCCCAGCTCTCATCTGACGACACCCTAGCTTTAAGGCGATGACACCCGTGCGGGGACTGTTAAGGCGGGGACCGATCGACGACATCTCCAAATTAGGTTGTTACGACACCCCAGGACGGGTGTCGTAGCATTGGTGCTAGGGTGTCGTAAGGTTTAAACTGGTGTGTTACAAAGGATTTTTGGCAGAATTTCTCCTGGGTTATCGCGGGGCTTCTCTCCATGGTCAGTTATAAGCACGGGTGTCGTAGCATTGTCGCTAGGATGTCATAAGGTTTCAACTGGGGTGTCGCAAAGGATTTTCGGCCGAATTCTTCATGGGGTGTCGCGGGGCTTCTCTCCATGGCCAGTTATAAGCATGGGTGTCGTAGCATTGGTGCTAGGGTGTCGTAAGGTTTGAACTAGGGTATCGCGAAGGATTTTCAACAGAATTTCTCCTTGGGTGTCGCGGGGCTTCTCTCCATGGTCAGTTATAAGCACGGGTGTCGTAGCATTGTTGCTAGGATGTCGTAAGGTTTCAACTGGAGTGTCGCGAAGGATTTTCGGTCGAATTCCTCGTGGGGTGTCGCGAGGCTTCTCTCCATGGCCAGTTATAAGCACGGGTGTCGTAGCATTGGTGCTAGGATATCGTAAGGTTTAAATTGGGGCATCGCGAAGGATTTTCGGCAGAGTTCCTCCTAGGGTGTCGCGGGGCTTCTCTCCATGGTCAGTTATAAGCACGGGTGTCGTAGCATTGTCGCTACGATGTCGTAAGGTTTCAACTGGGGTGTTGCAAAGGATTTTCGGCAGAATTCCTCCTAGGGTGTCGCGGGGCTATACTCCAGCGTCCGTTATAAGCACGGGTGTCGTAGCGTTGTCGCTTGGGTGTCTTAATGTTTCAACTGTGGCATCGTGGATCTTTTTTTGGGTGAACATAACTTGGGTGTCATAATACTTCCGACCTGTTTCCTCTTGGGATGTCGTAAAACTTATCCATTCAACGTGCATTTAAACCACGGGCACCAAGTAGCCGATTGAATAATTGGAAAGTGCTCATTCCGTCATGCGAGGAGAGACACTCCGATTTACTGTAACGAAGACGCTAGCATGGCCAATACTTGTTCCGAATCGGGGATTGGAACACTGAGTTCGACGAGATTTGGTTTCCCGACACTCTCTTCAGTAATGGTTTCTGTCTCCCATCCCCTAACTCGATGGCTATAAAAGGGGAAAGGATGAGTATTGCCTGCAACCACAGGAATGGTAGACGACATTGGAGGTAGTTTAAGAAGGTTTAAGAAAGCTTCGCCCATGACGACATCAGAGGTAGACGAGCTGGCTATCGCCTTTAGCACGAAACTTCGGCTCGATGGCTCTGACGAAGATGTGGAAAAGCAAACTGCCAAGGGAACGTTGAAGACCGACTCTGGTGGATCTCCGAAATCCCTTTTTGAGCATACAAGTGAGAAGAAGAGAAAGGGAGGAGACCATAGAGGTCCGTTTGGAAACGCAAAAAAGCGTTTTCGTATGAAATTGTAACGAAATTTTGCAATGACTAATAATATTATAGATGAACTTGCGATTGCTTCGATGCTACTGTGTTTTAATAGTAAATATGGGGTATCGTAGCTTTATTACGATTACGATTGATTTTTTCTTGAGATGTCGTAAAGCTTTTCACCTACGCATGAACGGATGTCTTAGGTTTGTAACTAGGGTATCGTACTATTTCAGCTTGGATGTCGTCAATGGTTTTCGGTCGATTTCCTCCTGGGATGTCGTAAAGTTTTCTCCTAAGCATAAACGGGTGTTTTAGGTTTGTAACTGGGGTGTCGTACTATTTCAGCTTGGAAGTCGTCAATGGTTTTCGGCCGATTTCCTCCTACGATGTCACGAGGCTGTTCTTCAGCATCCGGTGTAAGGCCACAGGTGTCATAAGTTTAAACCTACAGTGTCTTAACGGTAAAGCTGGGGTGTTCCGGGCAATTTTCTGAATGGGTGTCTTAGGTTTATAACTAGGGTGTCATACTATTTCAGTTAGAATATCATCACTGATTTTTGGCCAATTTTCTCCTGGGGTATCGCGGGGCTTCTCTCCATGGTCAGTTATAAGCACGGGTGTCGTAGCATTGGTGCTAGGATGTCGTAAGGTTTGAACTGCGGTGTCGCGAAGTATTTTCGACCGAATTCCTCCTGGGGTATCGTGGGGCTTCTCTCCATGGTCAGTTATAAGCATGGGTGTCGTAGTATTGGTGCTAGGGTGTCGTAAAGTTTCAACTTGGGTATCGCAAAGGATTTTCGGCCGAATTGCTCCTGGGGTCGTAGCATTTATATGGGGTATCGTAAGGTTTGAACTAGGGTGTCGCGAAGGATTTTCGACTGAATTCCTCTTGGGGTGTCGCGGGGCTTCTCTCCATGGTCAGTTATAAGCACTGGTGTCGTAGCATTGGTGCTAGGGTGTCGTAAAGTTTCAACTTGGGTGTCGCAAAGGATTTTCGGCCGAATTGCTCCTGGGGTCGTAGCATTGTCGCTAGGGTATCGTAAGTTTTCAACTGGGGTGTCGCGAAGGATTTTTGGCTGAATTCCTCGTGGGGTGTCGTGAGGCTTCTCTCCATGGCCAGTTATAAGCACGGGTGTCGTAGCATTGATGCTAGGGTATTGTAAGATTTAAACTGGGGTGTCGCGAAGAATTTTCGACAGAATTCCTCCTGGGGTGCGGGGCTTCTCTCCATGGTCAGTTATAAGCACGGGTGTCGTAGCATTGTCGCTAGGATGTCGTAAGGTTTCAATTGGGTTGTCGCGAAGGATTTTCGGCCGAAATCTTCGTGTGGTGTCGCGGTCGTTCTCTCCAGAGTTGTTAAGTGAGGACACTAAAGCTATATGGACAGGGAATAATAGGGAATATAGGCCGAGACACTCCGATGACACCCTAGTTCTAAGGAAGTTACCTGCGCATGAAACGATTTCCTAATGCATTAACTTCCTCTAACGACAAAAAACAGTTGGTGTAATAAAGGAGCTTTACAAAGAAGTGGGAACAAGGACTTTTTACTTTCGAATGTGGATGATATTTTCTCAAGAAGTTTTTGTACAAAGATTTCAGTAGCTACGTATTCCAGCCTCGAAGCTGAAATATTTTTTTCCGACCGGACTCTCAGAGCGAGGGCTCAGTATCTTGCTCAAACCTTGGACTGATTCCTTGCATCCGAAAGCCAGAGCGAGAGGGAAGAAAGGGTTTTTCTTGCACAGATGTAATCCAAGAAAAAATGACGGTAGAAGTAGGCTAAAGGGAAGGGGCATTTTCGTCTGCACATCAATTTTAAATAAAAGTGAAGCGCTTTTAATGGCTGTCACGATCAGAACGTAACATCGTAGCAAAGCCATACCGTTCCGCATCGTCAGCCTCGTAGGATACACGTGGATCAATCAGAAAAGACGGTGCAACCCACGTAGAACTTGCTGCACCAAGGACGGTGTACAAAGACTTTTCCTTTTTTTAATATATGCTTTTTGGGCCTTGAAGGCTCTTTGCCGGATTGGAGATAATAGATTCAATAATTAATGTTTTGAAAATCGAGTTGAATCGGATGCTTGTATTGGTTTAATAAAAAATTGATCATCAGTTTTATATAATTTAATAAAAATAAAAATAAAAATTTTATTGAATCAGTCAAATTTTAAAAATTAACCTAACTTTGATTTTTTAAACTTTTAATTTTATTAAATAAAAAAGTTAAAAAAATATAAATAATTAAAAAAAAACTATATTTAAGTGGTTATGGGTTCTGATTGATCCAAATGTCAAGGTCGGATCCAATTTTCAAAACATTGATTGCCGGCGATCCACGGAATCTCCCAACCAGCGGCCATCGCATGCACTTCGCCGTAAGTTTCCCGTTGACCTAGGCTTGACGACTGCATCGCTGGCGCACAGTAGACGGTGACCCGCGACTACCGGGGGCGAGAAAAAAACAAACCTGACGTGTTTGACTTCTTCACTTTGACATTTTCCATTTTTCTTTGTCTAAAAAAAAAAAAAAGGAAAAAAACCATCCATTATTCCAAGCCAGGTGGTGACAGCGTGATTTTCCCTTATATACGACGGGCTAAAGTTGTCGCAAATTTGACCAAAATTATCTTCTGACTCAAAGCGTCATCCATCCGTCTGATGGATATACATCATCTTTTGTCTTCAATCCCAGGTTATGTTTGTCAATAAAGGAATTCCGATCGCTTGCTACCTAGCAAATTGGACGGTTACGTTTTATAAGAGTTCAAGTACCCTTCTTTATATATATATATATATATATAAGCCATGTTTTCGCGTGGTGACAACAAAAGAAGCCAGAGATCCATACCAAATTTTTTTTCCTTCCCTTTTTTTTACATATATTTTTCAAACTCTTCTTAAAAATATTAAAAATATTTTAAGAAGGAATCACAATTGATTTATAATTTTTCAATTATAAACTAGCTAGAGAATAAGTCAAGAATGAATGAAGTACAATACTTACAGAAAGGATATGTATCTATTGAATCTTTATTATGCTATTAGTAACACAAAAGGCTTCACGTCATCTATGGATGTCAAGCCTAGTAAGAAAAGAAATCAATTGCAAATCATTATTCATTCTATTTCATATATATTGTGCAAATGCAACGACATAATAGTTTTTAAACATATTTATAATTAATGAGCGGCTTTATCGATCATTTCAGATACCGCATTACAAGCATCTAGAAATAAGAAATAAGAACAATATTTAAGCTGCTTTATTTCGCACACATTAAGCCTTGAGAGATGGCCTTGATTTTATTCCATGTAATTAAGTAATGGTAGGTTGAGGTAGAAGCCCGGCCCGTCAACATTCGATTGAACCCAATATATAGTTACTGAGGAAATGCTTCGATTATGGACCATATGGCCGGAATTCTAATAATGTTCAAGCGAGGAAAGCCACTAGCCTTCAGAAGCTTCTTCCACTCCTCTTCAGTCCTCTCCTTTCCGGTTAAGGTGTAGGCAAACATTATCATATCAAATTTTGCCCGTATGTCTCCCAGTGGGCTATCGTCGTCAAGGTACGATACCACGTCCACGATGATAACCTTCCCTGTCTTCTCTGGAATCACTCTTCGGCAGTTCTTTAGGACCTTCTCACACTCCTCATCTCCGAAGCAGTGCATCACCGTCTTCAACAATTAAAAGAGAGGGAACAATAAGTTATTATAAGTGATTAATATATATCGAGCTAGCTAGTACGTAATTGTCATTTCATAGATCATGCACTCAAAGTTATATTAAAATGAAATATAATTATTTTTGAGTGATTTTTCTGAGTTAACGGTAGCAGTACTGCTGCTCATATTCCAATTAATTAATGATGTTCCAACGACGACCTTACCTTCATGAACACAGCATCGGCCGGAGGGATGGCCTCGAACATATCCCCGGCCACATGCGTTACGCCGGAGTACTCCGGTGCACCCTCGATGACATGCGGCAGATCGAAGTTGATCCCCTTGATGCCGGGGTGCAACCTCACAATCTGCCCCAGCGTCGCCCCGCTTCCCCCGCCCACGTCCACAAGCGAGCCCAAGCCCTCGAACCCATCCTCGTACGCCGAGACGACGGCGTCCATGGTGCCCTTGGCGGTGCACGCCATGGCGTTGTTGAAAACAGCCCTGAACTCGGCGTTGGCCCCCAAGGTCCCGAACAGCATGTCCACGCCGTGGGCCTGGACGAACGGCGAGCCGCCCTGGCGGATGCTGGCGCCGAAGGTTTGCCATGCCGCGAGAGGGATGGGGTGGGTCTCGAAGAGGACCATGGGGACGAGGGAGAGGTCAGAGGACCGGACGAGGAGGCGGGAGGCCGGAGTGAGCCCGTAGAGGGTCTCGCCGGTGACGGGGTGGGGGTGGGCGCCGAAGATCTTCTTGTGGACGAGGAAGCGCATGACGCGGAGGAGGGAGGTGGGGTTGGGTGGTAGGGAGGGAAGGAGGGAGGCGAGGTGGGGAGGGAGAGTGGCTCCCCGTGCTGGTGGATGATGTCGGCAATGCCGAGCTCCACGGCGCAGCGGAGGGCCATGGAGTCGGCGAATACCAGCATGGTCTGCCAGACCCAGGTCTGGCCCTCTAGGAGTACAGCTGCTTGTTCCTTCTTCATGATCACCATGGAGATGGAGGGTTGGTTGCTAATTAATAATTCTATTGCTCTTTATCCCTCGGCCGGGCTTTGCCTTGCTACTATGGAGTACTAGGAGACGTTCGTGCCCTATTTATATATATAATAGTGGCTGGCAAATCGTACTTTAAAAAATGTTTCTTAATTCGTTATCATCGAATAGGACGTTGTTGGTACGCAAGGAGGAGAGACTTTTCAAACCTCGTTTTAAAAATTAAAATTAAGAAAAGTACGTAGTAGTAGTGCCAGAGGAGGAAGTTTATGGCAGCTGCAAGTAATTAATTCCACGCATCGATCCTCCGATCGATCCAGCGTGCGCAATGGTAATTTTCAATATTAATTTGGTAGAACGGCATGAGAGATCAAGAAGAAGAGACTCGATCGAGTACTACTGCAGCAGAGCTACGTCTGATGATGATTTAGAGCACGGCAGTCAGTTTCGAAAAATATATATATCTGACCGGCACCCAGTAATCTCCATGAAATTGCCTGCAGTGATCGAATAGATAATTCGTTGCCGCTCAAACTCGATCGGCTTAATTGAGAGCATGCGGTTCTAAACAAATCCAGGTATAAATTAAGCTTTGGTTTTGAGATTTCAATCGAGAGATGAGACAATTAGTTGTATTCTTCAACAAACCTGATCAAGTATTACTTCGAGGGAGTCGTATAACATGCATGCAACGCACATTGATTTAATAAAAATTAAAAAATTTATTGAATTAATTAAATTTTTATAATTTTTTATTTAAATTAATAATAACATTTTATTATTTTATAATATTAAATTAAAATTTATTATAATATTATTTGATCCTACCAAGTTGATTTATTCGATCAAATCAATTGACTCATGATTTAAATGTTAAATTAATTCATTGTCCTATTCAATTTTTAAAACGTTGACGTGTAGAAATGAGTATGTTTACGTAGTTTTTTTTTTTCTCTCTCTCTCTCTCTCTTCTCTCCCTCTACGAAGAAAAATTAGTTTGGTGACAGAAGGCACAGGTAAGGCAAGAGTTCGTTAAAATTAATGTCCCAAGTCTTGGTCCACAGAGGCGGCCACTTGTCCAACACGTCCTCACTTTTAGTACTTCTTCTAGCTAGTAATTAAGACTGGTGTTTTGTCTTTGTCTAAAACCACTAGCTAGTCCCTGGTGCATGATAGATTCCAAAATTGTCAAATCAAAAAATGCTTATACTTTAAACGAGCCCAACTACCATTATTTTTTTTTAATATCAATTTATCAATCTTCATCATTTATCCTCACCATATAATCCCTTTTATGCAATGCCCATATATTCTAAAAGTTTATATTATTTATGGCACAATCTACCAGAAAAAAAAAAAAATCAAAAATATAAAATCTTTCTAAACTTTATGATAGTTAGATACTTTTGGTTGAAACTTTAAATATTATTTAATTAATCACTTATAAATCCCCCTAGTTGACTCCATCAAGATGACTTCACCAACTCCGATTTGGTTGAATTGTCACTTCAATAAAGTATAGCAAATTACACATGGTGTTGCTTGCTTAAGACTTTAAACCTCTTTATTTGTCATTACTCATTATCTATATATATAAGGTCAAAGGTGGCAGATGGCTGAGGTTGAAGGGGAACGGCAGGGTCAGTCTATTTGGCCCGCACGTTTTCCTAAAGCCCCCCACGCCACTAAAAAAAAAAAAAAAAACATGCTTACCCTTAAAAATTTTGGATCAAAATAACCCCTCCTTCCCCCTCGATTATCTACCGTCTTTTTTTTTTTTTTCCCTCCATTCCCTTCCTCTCCAAACAGTTCCACACCGGCCTCATTCATCATTTTTTTTTTTTTTTTTTCTCGTTCCCTCCCCCTCCAAACAGTCCAGCGCCACCCCTTCCTCCTCCCTGCCCCTTCCCTACCTTTTTACTCGGATCATCATCGTCCTTTTTTTTTTTTTCGTGCATTATTCAGTCCTGTATGACCGAACAACTAAATTCTGTTCGGCCCCACTGGACTAAACAACGTTAACATATTTGGCCCTGATGGGCCGAACAGTTTTCTTCTGTTCGACACCAGGCCGAACAATTTTCTTCTGTTCGACCCACCAGCCGAACAGTAATCTTCTATATATTATAATTATAGAAGATTGCTGTTCGGCCTAGTGGATCGAACAGAAGAAAGCTATTCGGTCCACTAGGCATGTTCGGCCCTGTGGGACCGAACAGAGTTTAGTTATTCGGCCACACAGGGCCGAACAACGCACGAAAAAGAAAAAAAAAAGGACAATGGATGATCCGAGTGAGGGAGGCAGGGGGAGAGGCAAGGAAGGGGGGAGGGACTAACGGAGGGCCGTTTGAAGGGGGAATCAAGGAAAAAAAATAAACGACTGATCAAAAAACTAAACGATGGGTGATCCGCGTGAGGGAGGCGGGAGTGAGGGAGGGGGAAGGGAAAGGGGTAGTTTAGATATTTCTTAAATTTAGGGAGGTTAGTGAGTAATTTTAATGGGGCTACTTAGTAAAAAAAAAAAAAAAAACAAATGAGTGGCTCCTTAGCAAAATGTACGGGCAAATAGACTGACCGAAACGGTAGAACATGCTTCAAGTCCTTGGATGTAGAAGTTTCAATGCAGACTAAGCTACTCCTCTAAATTATTTTGCATACCAATCCCCAATAATATCTTAATCTGAATGCTAATATCTAAAATTATATAATTTATTACATAAAATTCATCATGGTACGTCTAGCTAACCACAGTGAATATCCAATGTCATTTGCTAAGATTCGTCAAGTAACAGCAATTTAGAATATTAAGACCATTTACTTTCAAATTATACAATGCCTTTTGCAATTACTCCCTCAAATTTATTTTCTTTTGTGTATTAATATTTCAATTCTTTAGTTTACATATTGGACCTACAAAATATAGAATTCCATGTACATACACCACTTCGTTTAGGCTAAATATTTTTATTTATTCCCTTGTCCAAACTATCCATTCCCAAAAACTGTTCACCATTTTGTGGTCAAATTATTATGAAAACTGAGTTTTAAATCTTTTTTAAAATGCATATCAAATATTTCAATCTCCTCTCTCCTTCTGAAATGTTTATTAATATATATAATGACATTAAAAAATATTGAAGCTCTCCGTGAAGAAGAAGGCATGCATGGAGATGAAAAGAATAAAATAATTATCAGCTCGGCCTTTGACTCGATAGCGAGTCTAGTATAGAGCAGGATCGTATTCGAAGTCAATTAAAAAATTCTCATTTCTACCGTATAAGATGAAATGCAATAAGATCAAGTTAGTTGTCCATTTGGAGCCCGGTGCTCAGATCTTTTGGACTTTGAACAAAGGAGTCTAGCCACTGATTTTGAAAGATATGCGAATAGGACGTGGTTGATTATTCTTCCACAAGTAATTAATAATTTAGAAGTCTTGCCATTATTTGACCCTGACCGTCGATCTTATCTAATCACAGAGGCTTTCTTTATGTTAGCTACCGCCAAGATGGTTTTTTGAAAGGGTTTCGTCGTGTCAAGCTCTTCCGAGCTTTATTAATATTAATGGCACTATTTCCCATATACCATTCAAAAAGTTCCCTTATGGACTCATTTCTGCATTGCTTAGGCCTTGAGAATTGAAGGTCTATTTAATATGTAAGATTTGATATTGATATATTAGAAATTAAAACACCTAAATTTATATTAAATTACATCTAGAAATATGTAACATTAATAAAAAAATATTAATGAAGAGTATGTAAAAAATAGCAAAGACCCGGGAGTGTACACATTATCATCATGTATGTTTGTAAGAGATTAAAATAAATTTTGCATAGAAAAATATGCCTAAATATGCACAAGAATCAAATATATATTCACAATGCAAAGAACAAAATGCAAGTATTTAGTTTCTGGAACTAAAAAGCTATTGCATCTTAATTAGTTGGGGAGCTTTATTCAAGAAACCTCACAAAAAGTAAAGTAATTTTATATTTTTTTTAAAAAAAAAAACTTAGAAGAAGCAAGGGTAGAAGCATGCATGTCCAAATTAAATTTACTTGCCTGCCTTTGGACTCTTATAGCCTCTTAAGAATCCTTTACCCGATTTGATATACAATTGTTGTGTCTAATAGCCTTAGATGAAAATTAGATGGTCTGTTCAAAGTTTCAAATTTCATCAAGTATATAGTTTGTGTAGTGACCCGGGCCTACGGGCCCGTTTCGTTACAAGAAAGCAAGACGAACAATGTCCACACCAACTTTCCAAAAAGGATCCAATTGATGCCTTATCCTTCTTACTTTACTACATATAATCCACTTAACCAACTCTCAATTATCCGATGTGGGACTATTGGGAGTGGCATCATAATCTACCTCACTTAACAGAGGCGACGTCCTCGTTGCCAGGGACAATTGATCACAACCACCGGACAGACAGGATTCTACATGTTCAAGAGGTGGCTCCCATCCCTCATGGATGCAACTTAGTTCCTGCATCGGCTGATGCATGGCTCTGATACCATATTGTGACCCGGGCCCATGGGCCCGTTCGTTACAAGAAATCAAGACGAACAATGTCCACTCCAACTTGGGCCACCATAGCCCAAAAAGGATCCAATTGATGTCTTATCCTTCTTGCTTTACTACATATAATCCATTTAACCAACTCTCAATTATCCGATATGGAACTATTGAGAGGGGCATCACAGTTTGTGTTACACCTGAACTATAAATTCATATTTTTGTATTGGATTTGGTCACTTCTGGATGGCTTCCATTACCTTGAGATGCATGACTCACGGTATTAAAAAATAAAAACAAAACCATCCATCGTTCCAAGTTGGGTGGTGATAGCGTGACCCAAGGGTTTTAATTTATATAAGACGGGCTAGAGTTTGGTCGTTAAACTTTCGTGTGATCCATGCTATCTGCCTTCAATCCCACGTTATGTTTGTTCTCATATTTATCCGTAAACGAATCTGATTGGCCACTAACGAATTGGATGGTTACGTTTTCTAAGAATTCAAGTACCCTCTGCTTTTTTATATATATATATATATATAAACCATGTTTTTGGCGGGGTGACGGCAAAACAAAGAAGCCATGATTTTGATATATCTGGTCACTGGGATTCCCCTGCTACTTCGGTAGCGAACCGGCAGACGGTTTTTATTTCTTGGGAGCCCCCCCTCCAGGGTATATCAAAATCAACTTCGATGGGAGTGTTCGGGGAAGACTCGCTGGTTCTGCTTTTATTATTAGAGGTGCTGATGGTGGTATGTTGGCGGCTAGAGGTTTTGGTCTCCTTGATTCCTCTGTTCCTATGGCCGAGTTGTATGCGGCGTGGGCCGGGATTTCTTTTGCGGTTCGATCCCTTCACGCACAGAGTCTCTTTATTGAGGGGGACTCTCTTACGGTCATTCGTTGGCTTCGACAGGAAGGTAGTGATCTCCCTCCGACTAATCCTCTTCTTCTGGATATCTTGTCTCTTTTGAGGGGGGTCACCTTCTATCAGATTCGACATGTCTATCGCGAGGCCAACATGGTAGCTGATTGGATTGCTGGTGTTGCGGCCCTTTCTTCTGGTTTTTGGATATGGAAACAGGGGGACTCCTGCCCCATTGTACTTAAACAGCTTTTATTTTCTGATATATCTAGGCTGACTCACGCTAGACTGGTGTGATCGCCCGTTTTTCTCAAAAAAAAAAAAAAAAAGAAGCCAGTTCTTCAATCGGACGAGTATTTTTTTAATTTTTTGTGATTCGGATCCTGATGACACGCATGTCTAGAAATCCAGATCAAACCCAGCGGAAATCTAAGGTGGGAAGATTTTTGTTTTTGAAAAGTCTTTGTACATTGCCTTCGTTGCATCAAATCATACATGGGCTACATTGTTCCTTCTTACCATATAAATTCTACGTGACTTGACACGATGTAAATAAATAAAATAGCAGGATACGATCTTAAATTTTGAGCATGTTGCGCATTAATATCCGTTCAATTTTTTTAAAAAAAATTATGTACATACCAGAGACAGTGCAGCACATGTTTTTTGAATGGGTATCGAAATTTTATAACTACGGTGTCATAAATTTACAACTGGGATGTTATAATTTTTTTTAACTTTTTGAATAAATATCGTAATTTTATAACTACGATGTCATAATTTTACAACTAGGGTGTCATAAATTTTTTCGGTCGGATTGTCGTAAAGCTTTGCCTTAACATTTTCTGAATATATATTGTTGAGGGGTAAAATTGTCATTGCATAAATAATCGTGCAAGGGGGCTAGGATCAACCCTGACTCATCAACCCTGACTCCCACGTGCTGAACAATACCCGCTAGAGACAAGTCAACCTCAGTGGATTGGGGCGCCTTAGCCCCTCACCGAGCCAAGGATTCCTAAGGCGCGCATCACATCTCTCGGCCTCAGCCGAGCTATACCATCTCTCGGCCCCGGTCCCCGATCGAACCATCCGACTGTGCCTCGTTAGCCGAGTCATTATTATACCCCGGCTAGACCCGGGCTTTCAAGGACCTCTACGGAATTCGGTGCGGGAGAGTTCAAATCCGTAAGATTCCAAGCAGAAATCATATCTGAGAGTGGCCTAGGACCCGTTAGAGTGGCCTAGAGCCCTGGAGCCTATATACCCGCCAAATCTCGAGACATCAACCAGCTCTCCCAGCCGTCGATCCTCTAACCAACAAGATGCGAATCTTACTGACCTCATAACAAACTGGATTCGAATCCTAACGATTTTGGACCCACGGCACCCCAGGGAATCAGGTGATCCTCTATAAATAGAGTCGTCTGCCGACTCCTTAGGTATGCGCACTTGCTCACTGGCACACTCTGCTTCTGCCTTAACTTCCTCCATTTTCTGCCATTAGTGCTCTGCTCAGAGCTCTCAAAAAGCCACCCTTGCAGAGACTCTTCAGCGAGAGCCTTCTCCTCTTGTTTGTTGATTGCCGATCTCCGCTGACTTGAGCGTCGGAGGGTCTTCCGCGGAGGGCCACCCCCAACGCCTCTCCCGTGAAGACTGTTTTGCAGGTCCGCCCAGGAGGGAGCCCGTTCCAGAGCCCGATCGCGCCCGAGTCGAAGGACAGATTTCAGCAGCAACAAATTGGCGCTAGAGGAAGGGCCCTCAAGTCCCATAAACTTGTGATTCAGGAGACAAGGATCTCGATCTGAAAGAGAACTCCTCCCATGGCCAACCGAAGAAAGGCTACCTCCGAAGCCCGGGATCAGGTCGCTTCCCAAAGACATGATCCGATGAGCAGTGTAGCGCCACCACCGCCGCCAGTTGAGACTCCATCGCCACCGGCGGCCCTAGTGACCCAGGACCAGTTTGCCTTACTGGTCCAGCAAGTCCAGGCTCTAACCCACTTGATTCAGGGGCGCTTTGAAGCTCCCCGACCAGCCGCTCCTGCCTCGCATCCTTCTGAGGAGAATGCAGCCCCCGCTCATCCGGCGATCTCCTCCTCTAGCCCGCATGGGGTTGCGGACCCCCCTTGCCGCCCTAGGGAAGCTGAGCCAGCCCCCCAAGGAGGCTGTGGCAAAGATCTTCCCCAATCTCGACGGGCCTGATCCCTCTCTCCGGTGTTCTCTCGCCACGACTCGACACCATCTCATTTCTCTCCTCGTCTGGCCCCTCCTATCGTGCCTGAGGAGATCCACCAGCAACTCCGGGAGATGCGCTAGGAGTTAGATGCCGCCAAGCAGGCCCATCCGCTCCACCATCAGACGGAGCAGGGCATTCCCTTTTCCAAGGGAATCATGGAGGAAGTGATTCCCTCCCATGTGAAGCTGCCCGCCATTGAGCCCTATCATGGGGCCTCCGATCCCGACGACCACCTCAGCAGTTTCAGATCGATCATGATGTTCTACGAGGCATCAGATGTGATCCTCTACTGCGCCTTCCCCTCCACCCTCAGGGGATCCGCTCGAACCTGGTTCAATGCTTTGAAACCAGGTTCCGTTAGTTCATTCGACGAACTGAGCCGCCTCTTTATCAGCCAGTTCGTCAGCACCGTCGTCATCGGCGGAGATCCGACTCCCTCTCTAAGGTTAAGCAGAGAGAGGGGAGTCCTTGAAGAAATATCTCGGCCGTTTTAACATGGCCATGTTGGAAGTAGACCACCTTAATCATGAGGTGGCCATGTCCGCCCTAGCAGGCGGAGTATTGAAGGAGAGTGACTTTTACCTGGCGCTGGAGGTCAGCTACCCTCAGAACCTCTCCAACATGATGGCTCTGGCGGACAAATATGCCAGAGTCGAAGAATGCGGAGAGCTGCCCGCATCGAGCTGACAAGGAAAAAGGAGCCCAAGGGCTCGGACAAGCACCGATCCGCCTACCAGCCAAGTCCGCCTCGCCGCCAAAGGGTTCCTCCGCCCCCGCAGAGGAACCGCACCCAGAGCCCGCCAAGGAGGTTCAACCGGTTCACTCCGCTCACTGCTCCAAGGGCGGAGATCCTCATGGCGATAGAGCGCCAGCTCCCCTGTTGGTCCAGATAGCAACCCAAGAGGGGGGGGGGGGTGAATTGGGTTTTTCAAAAATTTAAACTCTTTTGAAAATAACCCCCAGCGGAAATAAAAACTTAGATTCACACAAATTAAAACAGAATATGCACAAATAGAGAGTTAAAGATAAAGAGACAATCACGGCAAACACATGAGATTTTATAGTGGTTTGGTGTACCTACACCTACGTCCACTCCCAAGTATCTCTTGGGTCCACACTATAATCAATCTGATTACAGTAGAATTGTTTTGCAAGCTCACAACTCGAACTTGTTGTTTTCCGGGGTGCACAACAAACTCAGCTGGTTTTCAAGGCTCACCAGCACAAAACCTAACACCACAAGCTAATGCTTGCACAAGGCTAACAGCCTCAACTGAATCAATCACCAGATTGACCCGGCAAACAATATTTGTTTTACAAGATAAACAGCTCCTCCTATGAGCAAATATACAATAATGAAACAAGAATAAAAGGATAGGAATCAAAGCCTGATTCGCAGATCTTGGTGGCTTCTTCCTTCTCTTCTTTTGAGTGGATCTTCCTTCAAGGTGCTCTTGAGACTCAGAAGATCAGAAAACTAGGGCTTCCTTCTTCCCTTGAGATTTCTTCGAAAATCTTTAACCCGCTTGAACTAGAGTCATCTCTGACTTTTCTGGGGTCGACACAAAAATCTTCTAGAGTCGACTCTAATAGTCCGGGAGTCGACTCTAAGTCGTGGCCTGAAAAACCATCGTTCTGTCTTTTCTGTTGGAGTCGGCTCTAACAGTCCTGGAGTCGACTCTAAGTCCATGCCGATTTCCGGAGTCGACTATGCGATTCCATGTGTCGACTCTAATGTATGCAAACTTACCTTGACATTAGATTTGAACCAAAACTTGATTTGACTCATGATTTTGATTATTAAATCGACTTATAAGCTGATAAACTTAATCAAAATCATTAGTAACTTCAAATATTATACTCAAATAGTTTTGTTAATCATCAAAATCCTCAATTGGGTCAACATCCCCCGACCACCTCCTCTCCGAGGGAATGCTACCCGGAGAGATCCCACCAAATACTGCTGCTACTATCAGGATCATGGCCACGATACTGAGGAGTACTGGCAGCTAGATGGATTCTTCTTTTTGATTCAAGGGTGATGAATTGATCTTTGTCACCCGTCATGTGTCTTGAGCAACCACTATCCAGGTACCATTTTCTTTTTAGTCTGATGGCTGCAAGACACTCCTGCAAAACATTCATGTCTTAATTTTAGGTACCCAAGCCTTCTTGGGTCCTTCATGGTTAGATGCATTCAATATTGTTTCTTTGGGAACCCAAATCATATTTCTCTTATTATGTGGAGATTTACACATATAAGATTTATGTCCTTTGTTTCCACATTTAAAACAAGTAATATTTGATGATTTTTCAGCATGTATAAAAATATTCTTCAAAGATTTTTGCTTTTTAAGTGGATTATATCCTAATCTAGCTTTATCAAAAATAGCTTTTTGATTATCCAAAATCATATTAAGTTTGATAGAGCTTAGAGTGAATTTATCAACTATAGGTTTAAGTCTATCAACTTCATTTTTCAAGCTTTTTTTTTTTTTATCAAAAGTTCTTTATCTACAACATGCTTTTCATTTTCTAAGGATAGTTTTTGCATTTGATTTTTCAAATCTTTGTTCTTTGAACTTAAGTTCGCAAAATCATCTATTAATTCATAAAAAGTACTATGCAATTCATCGAAAGTAAAATCATCAAGAAAACTCGGACTTACCTCATCATTGTCCGACATGAAGCATAGATTGGCCATTTCACTCTTTTCTTCCTCTTCGGAACTTGAGCTTTCCGAATCACTCCATGTGGCCATCATTGCCTTCTTTTTGAATTTCCGGGTGCCTTTCTTTAGTTGAGGGCATTCAGATTTAAAATGACCCAGCTTTTTACATTCAAAACAAATAACTTCTTTTCTTTGCCCTTGTCCTCATCTTTTCTTGCAAAGGGCTTTTTCTTTTCAAACTTCTTCTTCTTCATGAATCTTTTAAATTTCCTTGTGATGAGTGCCATGTCCTCATCATTAATTTCATCTTCAGATTCATGAGGCTCTTCCATGTATTCTGAAATCTTAAGAGCCATAGTCCTCTTCTTCTTTGACTCATCATCATCAACATGTTGCTTAATTTGAAGCTCATGAGTCATCAAGGATCCCAATAATTCTTCTAGGGGTAGGGTACTTAGATCCTTTGCCTCTTGTATTGCAGTCACTTTAGCTTCCCAAGTCCTAAGTAAGGAACGCAAAACCTTTCTCACAAGATCAGAATTATCATAAGATTTACCAAGACTTTTTAAACCATTAACTATATCCGTAAATCTTGTAAACATATCAGCAATAGATTCACATGCATCCATTTTAAACAATTCATACTTATGAACTAGCATGTTAATCTTGGATTCCTTGACTTTATTTGTTCCCTCATGGGTAACCTCAAGTCTATCCCAGATGAAATGCAAATAGATATACGATTGAATTCATTTGCATCTAATGAGCAGTATAAAATATTCATTGCTTTGGCATTAAGTTGTACCAATTTTTTATCATGTTCATCCCATTCCGTTTCCGGTTTAGGAATCTCCATGCCATTAACTCTAGCAGTGGGTGTGTATGGTCTATTGACTATAATGCTCCATAGATCATAGTCAAGTGCTTGAATGAAAATTTTCATTCTAGCCTTCCAATAACCATAGTTTGAACCATTAAACAAGGGTGGTCTATTAGTAGATTGGCCTTTGGAAAAAGATGAACCAGCTTGAGTTGCCATGTGGATCTTTGACTCTTGATCGTTAGATCAAATCAAATGAGCACTAGCTCTGATACCAATTATTGGTCCAGATAGCAACCCAAGAGGGGGGGGGGGGTGAATTGGGTTTTTCAAAAATTTAAACTCTTTTGAAAATAACCCCCAGCGGAAATAAAAACTTAGATTCACACAAATTAAAATAGAATATGCACAAATAGAGAGTTAAAGATAAAGAGATAATCACGGCAAACACAGGAGATTTTATAGTGGTTCGGTGTACCTACACCTACGTCCACTCCCAAGTATTTCTTGGGTCCACACTATAATCAATCTGATTACAGCAGAGTTGTTTTGCAAGCTCACAACTCGAACTTGTTATTTTTCCGGGTGCACAATGAACCCAGCTGGTTTTCAAGGCTCACTAGCACAAAACCTAACACCACAAGCTAATGCTTGCACAAGGCTAACAGCCTCAACTGAATCAATCACCAGATTGACCCAGCAAACAATATTTGTTTTACAAGATAAACAGCTCCTCCTATGAGCAAATATACAATAATGAAATAAGAATAAAAGGATAGGAATCAAAGCCTGATTCGTAGATCTTGGTGGCTTCTTCCTTTTCTTCCTTTGAGTGGATCTTCCTTCAAGGTGCTCTTGAGACTCAGAAGATCAGAAAACTAGGGCTTCCTTCTTCCCTTGAGATTCTTCGAAATAGAACAACAAAAGCTTGGAATCTCTCTCTTTTCTTTTGGGAATCAATATGATCTTTCCTTTCGAGTTTTCCCTCTTTTCTCTTTTGATTTTCTGATGGATTTCACAGATTTCTCTATATTCTTTTCTTTTTGTCTCACTCTTTTTGGATGCAGCAAACCCTCTTCTTATAGATCCTGATTAATCCATAAATAGTTTAAAACTATCCGTTAGAAACAAGTGTAAGAAGGTTTAGAACCAAAAATAGTAATAGCCGTTGGGATTAAAAAAAATAAAGATAAAGTTTAGAGTCGTTCTGATAGTTCTGGAGTCACGTCTGACATTCTGGAGTCGGTTCTAACTTTTCTGGAGTCGGCTCTAACTCGAAAATCTTTAACCCGCTTGAACTGGAGTCGTCTCTGACTTTTCTGGGGTCGACACAAAAATCTTCTGGAGTCGACTCTAACGGTCCAGGAGTTGACTCTAAGTCGTGGCCTGAAAAACCATCGTTCTGTCTTTTCTGTTGGAGTCAGCTCTAACAGTCCTGGAGTTGACTCTAAGTCCGTGCCAATTTCCGGAGTCGACTATGCGATTCCATGTGTCGACTCTAATGTCTGCAAACTTACGTTGACATTAGATTCGAACCAGAACTTGATTTGACTCATGATTTTGATTATTAAATCGACTTATAAGCTGAAAAACTTAATTAAAATCATTAGTAACTTCAAATATTATACTCAAATAGTTTTGTTAATCATCAAAATCCTCAATTGGGTCAACATCCCCCAACCACCTCCTCTCCGAGGGAATGCTACCCGGAGAGATCCCACCAAATACTGCTGCTACTATCAGGATCATGGCCACGATACTGAGGAGTACTGGCAGCTAAAGAACGAGATCGAAAGGCTCATCCAGCGGGGTAGGCTGGACCAATTCAGGAGAGCACCTGAGCCAAGGAACGGGGGCGATCGTCAACCTGAGCCTCAGCAACCTCCTCCTCTGAATCCTCCGGTCGCTGGTCACATTAATGTGATCGAGGCAGTTGGCAGTCCATCGAGTGGGCGGAACGATGAAGAAGGTTCGGCGCCAAAGAAAGCATGAACAGATGAGCTCTCCTTCTCCGACAGTGACCTCCAGAAAATACAGTTCTCGTATGATGATGCATTGGTTGTATCCCTTAATCTGAACAACTATGATGTATATCGAATTCTCATTGATAGTGGAAGCTCCGTCAATGTTTTGTATCTCGATGTGTTTCTGAAGATGAAACTGCTTATGGAGAATCTCCGAGCTGTGGACTCCACCCTAATGGGGTTCACCGATGATGTTATCACCCCGGAAGGAGTCGTGACCTTGATGGTCTGTGCAGGAACTTGGCCTTCCGTTGCCACGGTCCACACAGATTTTCTGGTGACCAAGCTTCGATCGCCCTACAATGTAATTTTTGGGAGACCCGGCCTGATGTCCCTTAGAGCCGCTGTCTCCATCCCACACCTAGCAATGAAGTTCCCTACCGGATGGGGAGTGGGAGTAGTCCGAGGAAACCAAGCTGTAGCTCGGCAGTGTTTCGTCACCAGCCTGCAATCCAAATTGCCTGAGGTTGATGGACTGGATGCTCGGGAAGATTTTGCCGAGCAACGGGGAGAACCAGCTGAAGAGCTGGAGGAGGTGCCGCTGAACGAAGCCCGGCCAGACCAAACTATAAAGATTGGGTCACTGCTAAAAGGGAAACCTCGGACGGAGCTGATCGACTTTCTCCGAAGGAATGCTGATGTTTTCGCCTAGTCAGCTTCCGATATGCCGAGAATCAGCCCGGATGTTCTCGTCCATCGTCTTAATGTGGATGAGATGTCCTGGCCCATAAAGCAGAAGAAGAGGAGCTTCGCCCCTGAGCGGCAGAAGGCGATTGAGGAAGAAGTCGACAAACTTGTTAAGCAAAACTTCATTCGGGAGGTAAACTATCCAAGCTGGCTGTCCAATGTCATCATGGTAAAGAAGTCGAATGGTAAATGGCGGATCTGCATCGACTTCACTGACCTCAATAAAGCTTGCCTGAAGGACAGCTTCCCTCTCCCTCGGATCGATCAGCTTGTAGTTGCTACTTCAGGGCATCAGATGCTAACCTTCATGGACGCCTATTCCGGTTACAATCAAATCCGAATGGCGCGTGAGGATGAAGAAAAGACCGCCTTCATAACCGATCGAGGTACATATTGTTACCGTGTCATGCCTTTTGGTCTGAAGAATGTAGGTGCAACTTACCAAAGGCTGGTCAACAAGGTCTTCAAGGAGCAAATCAGCCGAAACATGGAGGTATATATCGATGACATACTGGTCAAAAGCAAGGAAGCATCCCAGCACATTGAGGACCTCTCTGAGAGCTTCGTGACGCTCCGAAAATATTGGATGAAGCTCAATCCAACGAAGTGTGCCTTCGGTATCAATTCTGGGAAGTTTCTGGGCTTCATGGTTTCTCAGCGAGGCATTGAAGCCAACCCGCAGAAGATTCAAGCCCTTCAGCAAATGACACCCCCAACATCTATCAAAGAGGTCCAGCGCCTGATAGGAAGGATCGCGGCCCTCAACTACTTCATAGCTCGATCAGCCGAAAGGTGCCTTCCCTTCTTTAAAGCTCTCTGATCTGCCAAGAATTTTCAATAGACTACCGAGTATCAGAAATCATTCAAGGACCTCAAGAGGTATCTCGGTTCTCCACCCCTCCTCAGCAGCCCCAACTCGGGAGAGACGCTATTCCTGTACTTGGCGGTTTCAGAAGGCGCAATTGGCTCGGTTTTGGTTAGAGAAGAGAAAAAAACTCAAAAGCCGATCTACTATGTCAGCAAACTGCTCCGGGATGCCGAGACAAGGTACACCCGGATCGAGAAGTTGGTTTTGGCTCTGGTAACGTCAGTTCAGAGGCTGCGGCCATATTTTCAGTCGTATTCTGTGACAGTTCTTACCAACCAACCCATTAAGGCAGTGGTTCATCGCTCGAAGACATCAGGAAGGATGGCTAAATGGGCCGTCGAACTAAGCAAGCATGACATCCGATACCAGCCTTGCCCGGCCATCAAGGCCCAGGTTCTAGCTGACTTCCTCCTTGAATGTACTATCCTGGAGGATGGTTCCACTCCAGACTCCCCCGAGCAACCAAAATCTGACACCCTGTGGCTGCCCCATGTTGACGGATCATCCAATGCCGGTGGCTCAGGCGCTGGCCTAATCCTCACCAGCCCAGAAGGGGCTACCTTCGAGTATGGCATTCGCTTCTCCTTCCTAGCCTCCAATAACGAAGCCGAGTATGAGGCTCTGCTCGCTGGACTTCGAATCGCCCGTGACCTCAAAGTGAAGAAGTTAAATGCCTTCACCGACTCTCAGTTGGTGGCTGGCCACGTGCGGGGCGAGTTTGAGGCCTGGGAGCCAAACATGATTCGGTATCTCCAGCAGGTGCGGGACTTGCTTTCCCACTTCTCTGAATTTGAAGTTATCCAGATCCCCAGATCCGAGAATGCCCGTGCCGATCTATTATCCCGACTGGCGACTACGGAATCAATGAGTGTCGAATAAAAGTTTCCCCTGGAAATCCTGGAAAAGCCTCGCATCGCGGAGGCGGACCGAGTGATGCAGATTGAGACCGAGCCATCCTGGTTCGACCCCATCTCGAGGTATCTCAAAGAAGGGTCGCTCCCAGCCGACCGTAAAGAGGCAAGAAAGCTGAAATTGCAAGCTGCCCACTATGTGTTGGTCGACGACCAGCTCTATAAGCGATCCTTTTCCATGCCATTGCTCAAGTGCCTTCGCCCATCTGAAGCTGATTATGCTCTTCGGGAGGTACATGAAGGAATTTGTGGCAACCATCTGGGGAGTCGATCTCTATGCCATAAGGTGCTGCGCCAGGGATACTATTGGCCCACTATGCAAAAGGATGCTGATGATCTCGTCCGAGCTTGTGACTCATGTCAGAGATACTCCAACATCCAGAGGCTCCCCTCCGCTAGTTTAGTCCCTATTTCCTCCGCTTGGCCCTTTGCTAAGTGGGGGAGGGATATTCTTGGCCCTTTCCCTCTCGCCACTAGACAGAGAAAATTTTTGTTTGTCGCCATCGACTACTTCACCAAGTGGGTGAAGGCTGAGGCAGTTGCCCAAATAACCGAAGCTCGGGCTAGGGACTTTATGTGGAGATCCATTATCTGCCGCTTCGGCCTTCCGCATACAATCATCACTGACAATGGCAGGCAGTTTGATAACCCAAAGTTCTGAGGTTTCTATGAGGAACATGGGATTTTCCACCGCCTTACATCGGTGGGGCATCCACAAGCCAATGGAGAAGTCGAAGTAACTAATCGGACCTTGCTTCAAGGGATCAAAGTTCGGTTCGCCAGAGCCTGAGGCAGATGGGCGGACAAACTTCATCACGTCCTATGGGCTTACCGCACTACCTAGAGAATCCCCACCAGCGAGACCCCGTTTCGGATGGCCTTTGGCACGGAAGCCGTCATCCCTGTGGAGGTAGGACTCCCTTCTCCGCGAGTGGAGAGCTACTCAGAGGAAGCTAACGATGAGCAACTTCGCACCAGTCTCGACCTGGTAGAAGAGATCAGAGAGAATGCTCGAATCAGAATAGCTGCATACCAGCAAAGAGTGGCTCGTTACCATGCCTCCAGAGTCAAAGGAAAATCCTTCTCGCCCGGCGACCTCGTCCTCCGGAAAGCGTCCGTTTCCAAACCTCTGGAGCAAGGAAAGCTGTCACCAAACTGGGAAGGCCCTTATCAAGTGGCAGAAGTCGTCGGACCCGGCACCTACAAGCTTCAGGATTTGGACGGGAAATTCGTTCCCCGGACGTGGAGTTCGAACAACCTCCGCATATATCACCAATAGAGTACGCTCTCTATAGACTTGCCCCATTTACAGCTTTGGCATCTTGTTTCTATTCTTCGCGGCATGACCGCTGCAATCATTTTTTCTGAAAGGTCATAATAGAAAACAGATGTCGCTTACACATCCATTCTAGGTACAACCGAGCTATCTCTCGAACCAAATCTCCAACCTCGGCAGGGCCGAGCCTCGAATCAAATCTCCGAACCTCGGCAGGGCCGAGCCTTGAGTCAAATCTCTGAACCTCGGCAGGGCCGAGCCTCGAATCAAATCTCCGTACCTTGGCAGGGCCAAGTAAAATATCAAGAAACTTCGTTCGGATTCGGGCAGCTTACAAGCCCCGGCCGGACCAAGTGGTCTCCAAAACTTAGTTCGGATTCGAGCAGCTTACAAGCCCCGGCCGGTACCAAAGAGTAAAAGCCTCGGCCAAAGTCGAAGTGCATCTCCATTTCTTATCAAAAGCCTCGGCCAGAGCCGAAGAGCGTCACTTATCAAAAATCTCGGCCAAGGCTGAATGATAAGAACAAACATCTGGAAATAACGACGGACACGAAAGTTGCAGAAATCTTCTTTTTCATTCATTACAAAAAGGGCAAAAAGAAAGAAAAAGACACATGAGCCCTCACTGGGCCTTATCGTCTTCTCCGGGAGCCGTCGAACTCTCCCCATGCCGAGCTGACTCGGCGACCTTACGTCGAAGGGATGCTACTTCCTCCTCTAGCCGGTCGTTGGCACGGCGAAGGAGCTTGACTTCCCTTATAGAAACGGCCAAATATTGTTCGGCCGCCTTCTGGAGCCGCTCGTGATCCGCAAACATTGACGCCGGGGCCTCCCCGTCAATGGTCACCATAATGCGGCTCCCCTGGGACACCTCACGGCCATTAGCGCTGCTGCTCTATGCCACAGTTGATTTCCCCTCACCTCCAGACACCATCGCAGAACCCAGGAATTCTTGGGAGATCGGCCGAAGAGATGACTAACAGAGGCATCCTTCTCATCCATATTTAAACTGCTCCTGGTGAATATTTTGATCATTCGAGCCATTAATCTCAGCCCGTGGAAAAACGCCATGCGTCACCACCTCAGTGGGCACTCGCGGAAACGAAGAGTCCCCCCCTCATCGGAGAGGATCATTAATAACGTTGAGGCGCTCAAGGAGCTCCCTTCTCGGGACTAGACTCCCTCCGATTTTCCGGATCATTTTCAAAGTAAATATCCTCGAAAATCTGCCAGACTTCCTCGAATCAGGCGTCCTCGAAAAACGCGAAGGAAAGAATGTACCAGTGGCCAACACTTGAGCAACATAGCTCGCCCTCTCTGAGAGTGGCTGATTTACAGGCTCCAGGCGCCCCCTCCATTGCTCGGGTAGCCCCCATCCTCTTTGGCCGTCCGCACCTGAATCCACAGTTGCAGTAAGGACCAAGTAAACTATCAAAAATCCTCGGCAACGACCGAGCGATATTCTGAATCCTCGGCAACGACCGAGCGATATTCTGAATTCTTGGCAACAACCGAGCGATATTTTGAAGCCTCGCCTACAACTAAGTGATTATCTGAAACCTCGGCCGAATCAAACGGCATACTCTTAAAAAGTTATCTAAAGCTTTGGTCTAGACGAGTAATCTCTCAAACTCCCTGATGCAACTGAGACGTCCTATGATACTTCGGTAGAAGTAAGCAACCTCCTTCTACTCAACCGAAAAGACATACGAGCTATCCCTTTCCGAAGAAATACCTGCTTCATTCTACAAATGGGATCATGCTTGCCGCATGAGCCCCCGAGACCACCCAGGTCAACCTCTGACCCGAACAGGGACAAACGCTTTCCTCCACTGAGGACCGAACATTGGTCTAAGCAAACAAGGTAGCAAGAACGCTGCCGAAATATGCCATGACCCAAAAACATGATATGAGAGTAGTAACTCTCAAGCACAATCACATCGAAAAAGAAGCAGGTGCTAAAAGAAGAAAGAATAAAAGCTTATTCATTTCTTTACCAATGAAAGGGATTACAACCCCAAAGGGGCATTACAAGTGCATCATAGCACAAGAAATAAAGACGAACAAATGGCTCGGCCTGACTATTGCGACCAGCTTCAGTTAATAATGATATCTCGGCGTTTGACCCAAGATATCAGAGAAATCAGAATGAGTGAATGAGCCCTGTTGAGCAAGGCAACCCATCCACCGATCCCTCGACGGATATGTTGGATACCGAGCCGAGGAGGCTTCCCCCTGGGTGGAATGCTGGGCTGTAGGTCGCCGCCCGATTGAGAGAGACAGGGGACCTAAGCCCCGCACTGCTCTCAACTCCCTCTTCACATGGCAAAAGATTCCCCGTGCGGAGGGGCTAAACATCCAGCCCGAGGGAGAAGGAAAAGTCCGCGCATGTTACGGGGGTACATGTGCACTTTCCACCCTGCGACCCCCGTAGCAAACCACAAAGGACACACAGGAAGCGCGTATGTGCGCTCTCCATATGATCTCCGAAACTCCTCTTTGGAGGATGAGTTGCTCTTCAGCGACTCCTTCATCACCCCAGCTATCCGGGGAAGACGACATGCGAAAGGAAAACTCAGTTCCCCCACTCTCAGCCCAAGGGCACAGACATCATGAAAACTCTCACAACTCACGGAAAAGAAAACCTTGGAGGATGGCCTAAAACGGCCCTCTCCTCCCGTTTTATAAGCAAACGAACCGGAGCAGCTATTAAAGCAGAAAGCCCCAAATTCAAAACGCCCTACCCACACGGCCACGTGGCCTCCGAAGATGAAAGAGCGCTCTTCAATGCGCGCCAAACTCGTCGCCCGAGCTATGACGCATGCTAAAAGATTTTTTCCTGATCTCGAATCGAGAGCCTTAAATGCAGGGGATCGCCCATTGGTCCTTGAGATACGGGCAGGCCTGAAAAATTGCCTAGCGAAAACGACGCCCTCCAATGGCAAGTCAGCGTCTATGTCGTACCTTGGAAAAGATTGACGGGATAAATGACCCCGAAAAATACAGAGGCAACCTTTTGCAGGTTACAGGGCCATATTATCCATTTCGGCAAAAAGAAGATCAGCTCGCCTTGGAAAAGTCAAGACGCTGGCAGAATAATAAAAAGGCGCAGAAGCCAAGTACTCTTCAATAAAGGTGCCTCGATATCCTTCGCTCCGGCCCAACTGCCCATTATGTCTCGGCATAAACCGAGACATTGCCCTATGCTCCCGCTTAAGGCCAAAACTGCCTCTATACATCGGAATAAACCGAAGTATCTCTTTTGTACAACATGACTGAACATTATCTTTCACTTTGATCCAGACCGAGATAGCCGCCGACGCCTTAACAACAACGAAGCACTCTTTATACTTCGGTCAAACCGCGCGGTACATTGCACCCGGCTGGAACTTGCGAAGTTCCCTTTACCTCGGCCAAAGCGTGCCGATTTCTTTGCTTCGGACAAACTAAGCTATCCCGATACCTCGGCCTCGACCGAAATATTTGCTTAAGTCCGAGCCAACCGGCCCAAGATAGCGAATGAGTCATAATTCATTCACAGCCATAAGAAAACTTGGGGTAGAAGATCAGCCAAAAGAGGCGATTAAGCAGATGAAGACAAAAGACCCATTCATTGAAAATTTTGACCAAATTACATATCTGAAAAACAAAAGCATACGAATGATCCTTAAGGATCAGGAGCTGGATCAGTTCCAGCAGTATCCTCAACAACACTCGGAGAGGCTCGGCTCGCTTCACCCACTTCAAAAGTCGTCGTTCCTTCGGCGGCAGGCTTGAAGTGTCCCTCGGAAGCTGTAGCCTCACTTGAGCCCAATATAGCATCCAGGTCAACATCTGAGACATCGTCATATTCATCTTCTTCAGCCCCCAGGGTACAGGCCTCACAAGCCTCAACATCCAGGAAAGAGAGGTCCCACTCCGGATGCTCTCGAGTTATCTTAGTTCGGGTCTCCTCCTCGCCGAGCTGGAAAGCCTCGGCGCAGGTCGCATCCTCTACGCCCCGAAGCAAGCCCATTTGCTCCTCGATCTCAGCGACCCGCCTTTCGAGCTCTAAGATCCTCTCTTTACTCGACAACAGTTCCTCTTGCAGGATCTTTAGTTGGTTTCGGCCCTCTAATTTTGCCCTCTCCATCTGCAAATGCAGGATTAGCCGATGCAACAACGAATTAATGAGAGAAGTTTAAAAGACAGTACCATACCTCCTCCTCCTCCTGTCTGGCTAACTTCTCGGTCAACTCCTTGACCTTGCCAAGGGCCCTCAGTTTATCAGCTTTAACCTGCTCGATTCTGCCCTTGAGGTCATCAATCCTCGATTGCCTATTATCAGCTTCTTCCCAGGCCTGGGTAAGCTCGCAATCAAGTTGGGTTAACCTCTCCTGGTGCCATCCTATCATCCTTGGCTACGATGCATTGATTGAGATTCCGGACCTTCTCCTCCGACTCGCTGAGCATCCTGTTCAGGCGATTCTTCTCCTCGGTAGCCTCTCGCCTCAGTCTGTCTCGACTTTCATCGAACTGTTTCTTGGCGGATTCCATTTATCTAGCATGCCGAGATTCGATTTGCGATAGTTTCGAGCATGCCTCATTGTACCCCGCCTGGAACCCGCGCAGTTCCTTAACTTCGAGCTTTAATCTGGACACATCTTGAGGGCAACCTGATGCAATCCCCTCACCATCTCCAACTTCTTATTGACAACGTCCAGGACCTGCTCAAATTTATCAGACGCCGCTGCTCGCAGTCGAAGCTCAGAGCTGATTCTCTTGGCTTGAACGCTGGCCCCTGTCGCCAGGCTCAAGCGCCATCACAGAGCCCTATTGATCATAGCACTCTGCAGAAAAAAGTAAGAAAGCGCGATCAAGTTCACCAGAAAACACCTGATACTCTGGAATAGTAACTCACCCGGGAGGTGTAGGACCTAGCTAACCCCATTAGGGTGGAGTTATCGATATCTGGGAGAAGGTGAACGTCCTTCGCTACGTTCCGCTAACCAAACGCGGCATCGACAAGGTCCAGGTGTGAACTCGCCCATCGAGGGACCAGCGCTTGGACATAATGCCGACTTCATCAAGGTGAAAACACCTCCTCAATAGCCGAGCCCGAACCACCAGGCAGCCCGTCCGAGGAATCAGCCCGAACAATCTCAGACTGAGGAGCCTTCAATCTCCTGGCCTCCTCCAGCAAAAGCCTGGCCTGCATTTCATCAGATACCTCGGCCAGCCCCGACATCAATCTTCCCGAGGCTTCGACAGGGGAAACTTCAGCTAAAGGGTCATCGTTTGTCCTCCTTCTTCACCCAAAGGCCCCTCTTCAATCGCTGGCGCCTGCTCCTCCACGCGGACTCCACCGAAGCCTCAACTTGTTCACCAGCACTTCTAGCCTCCTCAAGAGGAACCCCTCCGGTAGGAAACTCCTCCCGAACATCCACTGCCTTTGGCCCAACGTCATCACCCTCTAACCCATCCGAGGGAGGCCCTTCGACAACAGGCTCACCCTGAACTTCCAACGGAGCCTCCTCGGGCTATCCGCTATCTCCACCACCAGAGGACAGGGGATCTCAGCGACCCTCTCTGAGTCCTCCTCCGCTCTGTACTTCCCCATCGTGGCTACTGCCTCTCCCCCCAGTGGAGAGAACCCTTCTTCCATCGCTGGCGCTCCCACCCCTTTCTTTAGCGGTGAGGAGCGCAAGCTGGCTTTGACTCGCCCAACCTCTGGCGAGCTCTCTTCGGAGAGACGGACTTTCTTCTTGGGCTTGCGCCTCTCTACGCTGCTGGTCTCTCTTGGGCGCTTGCTCAACTCCCTCTGTATGCGGCCCGCCATCTCAGATTTCTTGGCTGCAGACATGGGAGCAACCGGTCAAACCTGGGTATATCTACCCCAAAGAAAGCAAAAACAGAGAAAGGGGAAGGGGCTTACCCTGCCTATCGAGGGGCTAGGCCCAGCATCGCAAAGGGCCTCCTCCGACAGTAAAATAATAGCCGAGAACGTTCGACCACTGGTGAGGACCCCTAGGTCCTCCTTTTCCCGTTCCGATAAGGCCGAATGCGCCTCCATATCCCTAACAGGGCTTCCCCATCCCCGTGGGAAGTCGGAACCGATGTTCCCTTCAGCGATAAAAAATCGGACCTTCCATCCCTTTATGGACGACGGCTTATCTACGATCACCCAAATGACTTCCGAGGTCGATATAGGACCACTCCGAGTTCCTCCCGGGCATCAGATGGTAACAAGCACGGAACAGGATAGAGTTGTTGTTACCTGAACTCGGCTACACATCGAGATGAACCCGATGATACTCCTCCAGCTGTTAGGAGCCACCATTGTCGGACAGATGTTATAAAACTTCATGATCTCCTTCACCAGGGGATGGAGAGGAAACCGGAGGCCTGCCTTCAGGCTGTCTTCATAAAGAAAGACCCCACACTCCAGCTCTTGCAAAACCCTGCGCTCGGGCCACGGCAGTCGCAGAACGATATTCGAGGGAATGCCATATTTCTGGCGGAGTCTTCCCAATTCCTCAGCGGTGATTTCTGAAACCATGTCGTTGGGTCTCATCATTCTGTTGGCTGGAAGAAACACCGAGCAAGATTGCAAAGAAAACAGGGGGACAAATTTCTCTAGGAGGAGACGAAAGGGCGCGGTGAATGGGAATAGCATTGCTTCGACTTTGCTTCCCCCCAAGGAAACCACCTCAAAAAGAAGATAAGGCGTCTCGATCGAAACGCCTGGAACTGCTGCTGTAGGCACCATGAAAACCAGGATTTGCTACGTGGCGCTCCCCCAACCGTTGCCCCTAGAAAGCGACGGTTCCATTCCGTAAAAGTAAGACGGCCACGCGGCACTAATTAGAGCACCATTACACAGGCTGTCAAATCCAAACCCACTCAAATCATGTCACTCGGAGTTATACTCCCTGCGTCCAAACCTACGCTTTGAACTAGGGAGTGGGGGGCATGTGTTGAGGGGTAAAATTGCCATTGCATAAATAATCATGCAAGGGGGCTAGGATCAACCCTGACTCATCAACCCTGACTCCCACGTGCTGAACAATACCCGCTAGAGACAAGTCAGCCTCAGTGGATCAGGGCGCCTTAGCCCCTCACCGAGCCAAGGATTCCTAAGGCGCGCATCACATCTCTCGGCCTCAGCCGAGCTATACCATCTCTCGGCCTTAGCCGAGCTATACCATCTTAGCCCCGGTCGAACCATCTAACTGTGCCTCGTTAGCCGAGTCATTATTATACCCCGGCTAAATCCGGGCTTTCAAGGACCTCTACGGAATTCAGTGCGGGAGAGTTCAAATCCATAAGATTCCAAGCAGAAATCATATCTGAGAGTGGCTTAGGACCCGTGAGAGTGGCCTAGAGCCCTGGAGCCTATATACCCACCAAATCTCGAGACATCAACCAGCTCTCCCAGCCGTCGATCCTCTAACCAATAAGATGCGAATCTTACTGACCTCATAATAAACTGAATTCAAATCCTAACAACTTTTGGACCCACGACGCCCCAGGGAATCAGGTGATCCTCTATAAATAGAGTCGTCTGCCGACTCCTCAGGTATGTGTACTTGCTCACTGGCACACTCTCTTTCTGCCTTGACTTCCCCCATTTTCCGCCGTTAGCGCTCTACTCAGAGCTCTCAAAAGGCCACCCTTAGAGAGACTCTTCAGCGAGAGCCTTCTCCTCTTGTTTGTTGATTGCTGATCCCTACTGACTTGAGCATCGGAGGGTCTTCCGTGGAGGGCCACCCCCAACGCCTCTCGCGTGAGGACTATTTTGCAGGTCCGCCCAGGAGGGAGCCTGTCCCAGAGCCCGATCGCGGCCGAGTCAGAGGACAGATTTCAGCAGCAACATGTATCATGATTTATAACTACAATGTTTTTAATTTACAACTCGGGTATTGTAATTTTTTTTCGACTTTTTAAATGGGTGTCATAATTTTATAACTACAGTGTCGTAATTTTACAACTGGCTTTTCGTAAATTTTTTGATCGAAATATCATAAAGCTTTGCCTTAACATTTTTTGAATAAGTGTCATAATTTTATAACTAAGGGTCATAAATTTACAACTAGGGTATCTTAATTTTTTTTAGGCTTACTAAATAGGTGTCGTAATTTTATAACTACGGTATCATAATTTTACAATTGGAGTATCATAAATTTTTTTGACCGAGATGTTGTAAAGTTATCTTAACGTTTTTTGAATAGGTATCGTGATTTTATAACTATGGTGTTGTAATTTTACAACAGGGATGTCTTAATATTTTTTCAGAAGGCAAGCCGTCCCATCAGGAACAACATGTCACTTACAAATTTGTAATCATGATCTTTGCTATCCCTCCCCATCGCGTTAAGCCATATAGGATGTATGTGAACCAATAAAAGAGGCGGTGCATCCCACATAGAATTTGCTGCATCGGATGCAGTGTACAAAGTCTTTTCCTTTTTTTCTTTCTAATCTTTGGCCTTTGTAGATTTTCAGGCCATTTTTATCAAGCACTGCAGTCGTGACGGATGTAGGAAAAGTAAGAATGAGATAGTATTCGGGATGATAAAATATTAAGAAGAGGTTGAGGCATGTACGATACTATTCTTAAGAGTAGATTTGCATCTCTCGAAGATAATATCTCAGTACAAAAAATAGGAGCATAATTACTTTCTAGGATAAACAGTAGCAAGATTTCTAACAGGTGTGCACACACTAATATCAGAAGCGGAAGAACAACCGAAATGCGTTCCTTCAAACAGTGGATTAGGAATCTCTGGATGATTATTGAAGGGAAAGAATGAGTCTCTCTATATATAAGAAAGTATGCACTGGTTGAGAACGACGAATCAGTCAAAACAACGTATCAAAAGGACTTATCAAATAGGAATAACGTATCAAAAAAACTTATCAGTTAAGAAAAGACATATAAGTCAAAACATGTTTCTATCACCATAACTACCATAAGGAATAAAAAGGTCAAAAATCTCCCACTAAATTATTTTGAATGTTGAAATACATTAGATTTTCAACAATCCCCTACTATTTCAATATACAAAAGAAGATAAGACAAACTTTGAAGGAACTTTAAGAATGTAATGCATAAGTCATAGTGTCTATATGACTATGAACCAGGCATACAAAAAATAAGTATAATCCATAAAAGGTTGGTGAAACTAAGTTTCTATGAACTAATCCTTTTTTTATTGGATTATTGACTTATAACTCACATTCCATCTCTCAAATTTTGGTTGTTCTAGCGGATTGAAGCGTTTTGGCTATACGTCTACCTAGATATTCATGAATACTCTAGATATCTCACCCAAGCCTCATAGAAAATAGCCACCACCTTCACACTTATATAGGTGGATTGTCAAATATACACTGCAGTTTTGTACACCACCCAAATTAAGTTATGACATCTATTAAAAACTTCACAAATTAGTTCAACCTAAATATTACAAAATATTATCTCACACTATAGAAAGTAATTTCACAATATGAATATTTATGATAGCATACTCCAAGTTTGTCCAGTGAATTATTTTTCCATATGAACCTTCTTCCCTGGATCTACATTTATGAAGGACTTCAACTTTTGATTTGGGTATAATTTGATTTCCTTAATGTATTGCTCACAAGCTTTCTGCTTAAAGACTTAGTCAGAGGATCAACCAAATTCAACTCTAATCCTACATAATACATAGATGTTACTCCATCATTAATAAGTTGCTTCACAATATTATGTCTTAGACGTATATGTCTACTCTTCCCATTATAAGTTTTATTTTTAACTTTAGCTATGGCAGCCTGACAATCACAATGTATAGACACAGATGGAGCTGGTCTCATCCAAATAGAAAGATTTACCAAAAGATTCTAAGCCATTCGGCCTTAGTCCCAGCCTTCTCCAAGGCAATAAAATCGGATTACATTGTAGACCAAGCTACATGTTTGCTTGGATAATTTTTAATACACTACTCCTTAAGGGTAAACACATATCCGCTAGTAGATTTCATTTCATCAGAATCTGAAATCCAGTTAGCATCACAATACCCTTCTAATACTATAGGAGTCACACAATACATTAAACCATAGTTCATGGTTCTTTTCAAATATCTAAGCACTCGTTATAATGCAATCCAATGATCCTTCTTAGGACATTGGGTATATCTGTTTAGTCTTCTACAGTATAAACAATGTCAGGTTGAGTACAGTTTATCATATACATAAGACTACCAATAATTTGAACATATTTAGATTGTAAGACACCATTGCCTTTATTTTTCTTAAGCTATGAATTAGCATTATAAGGAGTGCTCATAGGCTTATAATCAAAATATAAAAACTTTTTCAATATTTTCTTAATATAATGTTCTTGTGAAAGTATGATGCTATTAGATTTTTTTACAAGTCTAATTCCCAAAATTATATTTGCTTCTTCCATATCTTTCATATCAAAATTAAAAGTCAAGAACATTTTGGTGCTAGTAATAATATCAAAATTAGTGCCAAATATGAGCATATTATCTACATACAAACAAATTATAACACAATCATGATTAACAACTTTAGAATAAATACATTTATTAACACTATTGATTTGATATCCATTTAAAACTAGCACATTATCAAACTTATCATGCTATTATTTTGGTGCTTTTTTAAGCCATACAAAGATTTAATTAATTTATAAACTTTATGCTCATTGCCAGGAAGACCACAACTCTCAGGTTGATTCGGATATTTTTTTTTCTAAGTCTCCATTAAAAATATAGTTTTAATATCCATTTGATAAATTATTAATTTATAAATAGATGCAAGAGAAATCAAGACTCTAATAGAAGTTATTTTGTCACAGGTGCAAAAGTATCAAAGTAGTCAATATCTTTCTTTTGATAATAACCTTTTGCAACCAGTCTTGGCTCTAATTTTTTTAATAGAATCATCAGGCTTTAGCTTTTTTCTGAAAATCTATTTACATCCAATAGTTTTAGCCCCAAAGGGTAAACTCACTAATTCCCATGTATGATTGCTTATGATGGATTCTAGCTCATTATTTATAGTCTCTCTCCAAAATGTAGCATTAGGGGATGAAATAGTTTCAGAAAATGTTTGAGGATCAATATCAAAAGAAGGTATAAAAATCATCTCCTAGATTGGTTTCCTTTCTAACTCTCTTGGATCTCCTTAGTTCTTAAATTTCATCGGGCTTTAAATTAGGTTTAACCATTTGTGGTCTAAAAGGTCTTTCTAAGGAGGTCTAATAGGAAAGATATGTTCAAAAATTCTGCATCTTTGGTCTCAACTATGGTATTAGGTTCCATAATATTATTTTTACTTTAATCACTAAGAACCTATAGACTACACTATATTTATTTATAGGATTATTTTGAACATAACCTATGAACATACAATCAAAGGTAAACAATCCCATACTTTTAAATATTTTAAACTTGGCAAATGACCTTTCCATAACTCATAGGATATTTTATTGGTTTTCTTATAAGGAATTCTATTTTGAATAAACAAACAAAAGAAGGGCTTTCCCCCATAAGTTCATAGGTGCACAGAACTAATGAGCAAGGCATTCATCATTTCTTTAAGTGTTCTATTCTTTCTCTTAGCCACTCCACTAGATTCAAGTAAATAAAGAGAAGTAAATTCATGAATTATACCATGTTGTGCAAAAAATCATTAAAAAGAGTAAAATTATATTTTTCTCCTCAATCAAATCTAAGCCTTTTTATTTTTTTTTAATTGATTTTCAACTTTGCCTTATATTTTAAAAACATTTCAAAAGTTTCATCTTCTGATCTTAGTAAATAAACCATTGTATAACGAGAAAATTATCGATAAAAGTAATATAATATTTCTTTCAACTTCTAATCATATTACCTTTTAAATTACTTAAATCAGAATGAATTAATTCTAACAATTCAGTTTCTCTTGTATGAATAGATTTGCAACTCTTTTGGTTGATTTATATTCTACACATATTTGATATTTTTATGATCATAAAAAGTAGACATGTTATTGAGCAAACCTAATTATTTTATTTTTTTAATATAAGAATAATTAACATGTCTTAATTTACCATGCCAAAGATTAACAGAATAAGCAAGTAAGTAGAAGAAGATGATGGATTTTCATTCATGACTTCAAGTATATTTAATACAAATAGACCATGATTGCAATAACCTTTCCCAATAAAGTTTTTAGATTTGGTCATGACAACTTTATCAGACTCAAAAGATACTTTCATATCATTTTTTTAAGTAAAGCCACAGAAATCAGGTTTACACGGATGTCCGGCACATATAGCACATCTCCAAGTGAAAGGACTTTTTAGAAGTCGTTTTTAGATTGACTTTTCCTTTGCCAATCACAGTACAAGACTTTGAGTTGCCATGAAGACTTGCTCCTCTTCTTTTGGCAGTGGGATATAGGAAGAAAAGCATTTCTATCACTACATATATGATGCGTGGCTCTAGAATCCATTACCCAGTCCTTTGTGTGTGCTATAATATTGGCCTCTAACAACTGCAATAATTACTTCTTCTCTAACTATCAAGTTAGCCTTTGTTTGACTAGAGCATCATTAATTTTTCTGAACCTGCATTGGGCAGGACGGTGTCCTGGTTCTCGCAAACATAGCAAGATCCATTTTTCTTCTTAAAATTCCAACCTTTTTGAAAATGAGCTTCTTATCATATTTCTTTGAATGGTTTCTATGTTTGGGCTTATAGGACTTTTGTCTATCCTTACTAAATTTATCCTCTACTAGATTAGCCTTACCAGTTATTTTTTTAGCCTTTTCTATCTTTTCTTGGGCTCTATTTTGCTCTTCAATCCTAATATGCACAATGACTTCTTCAAGGAATAGAGACTTTCTTTTATGCTTTAATTATTTTTATAATTTTTCTAAGATTCTGATAATTTTTCAATTAGGTATCCATCAATAAAAACATCATAAAGACTAATGTTTTTATTTTTAAGGTCATCTATAAGAACATGAAATGCATGGATCTGAGATGGCACATCTTTATCTTCTGATATGGTATAGTTTAAAAGGTTTTCTATTGCAAACTTTTGAGTACCAGCATCTTCAAGAATATATTTCTTTTAAAACTTTCCCAAATTTTAGAGGCTAATTTAATAGGGTAGTAAATATGAAACAGTTTATTGGATAGAGTATTAAGAATATGTGCCTACATATTCTATTAGCATTTTTTCAATTCGAAAGGTCCTCTCTTTCTCAAGTCTAGAATCAATCAGAACATAGGTAATATTATGAACATGTAGGACCAAAATATTTTCTCTTGCCATCGTTTATAATGGGAATCAGTAAATTGCTCGATCTTGAATATATCAAAAAATGATTTAGAAGCAGCAACATAATAGAGTCCATATCTACTCTTAAATTGTAGGAAAAGTAATGATGAGATAGTACTCAGAATGATATGAAACACTGAGATGAGGCTGAGGCGTGTATGATACTATCCTTAAGAGTAGATTCGCATCTCTTGAAGATAATATCTCGATCTAAAAGATAGGAGCATAACTACCTTTCAGGATACAACAGCAGCAAGACTTCTAACAAGTATGCACACACCAATATCAGAAGCGGATGAACAACCGAAATGCGTTCCTTCAAACAATGGATCAGGAAAGAAAGAATCTCTGGATAATTATTGAAGGGAAAGAATGGGTCTCTATATATAAGAAAGTATGCACCGATTGAGAACGATGAATTAGTCTCAACAACGTATCAACAAGACTTATCAAAAGAACAACGTATCAAAAAAACTTATCGGATAAGAAAAGATATAAGTCAAAACATATTTCTATCACCATAACTACCGTAAGGGACCAAAAGGTAAAAAAAAATCCCCCACTAGATTATTTTGAATGTTGAAATACACTAGATTTCAACAACATGAAACACATCTCCAATAAAATCAGATCTGAAATTTTAGATTTTTTAAAAAAAAATTATCTCAATATATTTAGCTCTGATCCCCATGTAGTTAGAAAAAGGCTTAAATAAGTTGAGTATATTTAGCTCCGATGCCGCATGTAAAATTTGATAATGATAATACTAAAACTTAAAACATCTAATTTTATATTAAATTACATATAAAAATATGTAAAAGCATCAAATATTTTTGAAATGGTGACCATCTCTTTGAAAATTGGTTCTCTCCCTTATTCCATAGTAAGTTAGTATTCGATGGGACATCACAATCTTCTCACTCTTTATATAAATGATTAGTTAGAACTAGAGCTAGATTAGCATGGAGACGGAAACTAAACTATAAAATGAAATAGCTAAGAAGTAGAGTTAGATTAGGATGAAGATTGAAACCAAACTATAAAATGAAATAGCTATTGAACTCTTTCATTAAGTAGCCCAAATAATTAGGCCCTACACCTCTATGCCACATTCTCGTATATACTAATAAGATGAACCAAATTCAATGCTTTATAGATTACGTACTTTATTTAAATTTATACCAATCATTTAATATAGATTATAATCAATCCAAAATATAAGAGTATCTATGAAATAGTTGATGCTCAATCATAGAGTGAACCTTCTTGGCAATAATCTTTTTTCGAAAACTCTTCACATCCAATCTCTTGTAAAGCTTTTGCGGCCTTGAAAGCTTCAACTCAATAAGCAGCCTTACCATAGAGATAAATGCACAATTAGCTAATTTCACCCAAAAAAACCTACAACCACTAAAAATATTGTAAGGGACCCATAATTTTCTCTAAGAAGACCATTCGATCAATATTTTCTCAAACAACTTATAGCCAGAAGAAAATAATATAAAAAAAGAAAAAGTATAAGAACTTACTTGAGCCTCTTCAAGGCCTTAACTTCTGTAGTTATAGACGTCAGAGGTGAGTGAGTTAATCATGTTAAATTTGGATAACTTATAATATAAACTAAATGATTTTATTTGAACCAAACAGATAATCTTTTACTAATTCTGGCCTTGTATTTTCATCAGAATTTGTCATCTCACTGCAGTGAGGAAGAAAGACGAAAGTAGAGAGGCAGAGTGCTTGTCAACATCCCTTCAAGAAGAGGAGACCTACTTTCAGAGATAGAAAAAGCTTGCTCAAAGTGGTGTTAACCAAATCAACCTCTTTAGAGCTGGAGTTCCCTTGCCAAACTCTGAGCAAGTAAAGGCCACCTTGAGGAAGTTCACTCCTAGGTATAATTGAGACCTTATTGAGCATGGATTTAACTCCTTTCTTACAATTTTCTTATCCCGTTTTACTCTCCTTATGCCTTATAGAAATACCTTAACTAGAAAGGGATAATACCTTGTCTATAAAGTTGGTTTCAGTTAAATCAATTATATAATGTTGATACCTTAACCAGAAATAATCAAGAGTTGCAAGCTTATTCAGTCAGTCTGAAATTTTACAAGCTAAACTAGCTTGGATAGGCTTAGAAACAAATGTTGGCGTGGTCTAAAAATTAGGTTGGATCTAGAAAAGGTTAAAAAAGCCCATGAATTTGGCACTTTGATATTGAAGGAAGTTGGATTAAAAAAAATACAGACTTGATGGCTGATCGAATCTAATCATAACTCAAATCTAATAATGAAATTATGTGGATAAAATGTTGCGCAACTTCGGCTGAGATCAAACGTGAGGGAAGATGAAGAAAAAAAAATAGATGGATATAGAAGAAGAATGCCTTTATTTTTTGGTCTTTCATCTATCCGGTTACATCCAGAGAGAGCTTAAATAATCATCCATCTTGATAATAAAACTTCTCCACACCAACCTGTAACCAACTCCCTAAAATATGAAAGCTTATCCAGAAAATTTGAGCACAATCCCCATAGACCCAGTCTCATAACCTACAATTAGGTTATTAAACATTCCCTCAAAAAAACTTCCTTCTAAGCTATGCAAGAAAGCTTTCAAACCCAAACCCATGTACATCCATGACTCACATGCTCTCTATTCTTGGGTTACAAACCGATCCAAATAACTTAAAACCTGAAAACTTATGTAGCATAAACTCTCAAACCTGTGTGACTTACCGGAACTTTGGATGCCACACCTGAGTTTACATAAAAAATATGAGTTTTAAATAATAAAATTTATCAAATATAAATATCTTTTTGAGTGTTCTTTATGAAACTCCAATTTAATTTTGCAATGTGCACCACGATCCTTTTTAATTACTAATGTGTTCTCGATTGTTTGATTCTGAACTTCATTCTATTCCATAACGCATGTTTCATGAGTTTATTTTGTGTGTAATTACTTCCTTACATTCAGTTGCATAGGATAGGAGCATCTCAAGTTTAATAGTGGTAAAGCTGCTTCAAAGGAAAGAGAAATGAAGCATAAAGTTAGACATAACCTTAAAGACTCTGAATGATGTAAGTCATATTAACAATAATTGGAGCACCTGTTTTCTTAGAATGCATTGGTAGCTGTTAACACTTTGTCCAGAGAAGTTATGATGGGGCTCTCTTTATCAAGCTTTTGGAGGAAAGGGGGCTTTGCTCAGCCTTGTTGGCACCCTTTCTAATGATGAAGAATGGCTAGTGTTCGAAGGAAAGCTCTTTATACATTGCGCATGATGATTGACAGCAAAATTATTCTTTCATGCACCGCAGCAAGTGTGGCTGCACGCGTGTGGTGCGTATGCTCCTGTGCTGTGGGCAGTGCAGGAAGAGTTTCTTTTGTGTTCAAAATGTATGAGCAGAAAATAATTTAGAGATTTTTTATGCAGCCTTAGATCAGCTAGGCCTCCAAAAGCTCCTCTTTAGTTCAATATTGGATTATGATGCTTTGAAGATTGTTTTCTGATACCTTTAATAGAGGTGGGCTATAGAATTTTGCCTTGAATTAAACACCACCGTCAAGTAGCGAAAGATTCTGGTCTCAATGCCAGACTTGGTGGATTGAAAAATCCAACGCTGCTCCTCCTTTCTCTCATGCTTGTCTTTCTTCACCGAGTCTGCCGTCTGAGACCACAATAGTAGGAGTCCTCAACGAACCCATTCCTCTTAACTGTTCAATAATATTGGAGCAGAAAAATTACTCATAGACTTAATTTGTTTCCGGCTGTGAAGAACAAATCAATAAAGTTGAGCTACATGACATGGAGAAGTGGAAACCATGTAGTTGCAAATCCTGCACAAAAAAAAATAAATAATAAAGGAAAGATCATGATATGAGGTCAATGGAATAGCTTAAGAGATCTAATTAAAAAATTTAAATTATAAAAATTTAAGTGGAACTCGAGTAAAGTTGCGGAATTGTGTGATAACTTTTTTTTTTTTCCTTTATTTTTTTTCGAAGTAAACACAGGTCAGCTAGCTTCTTAATCCATGATCTCTTCTTTAGATTATAGTAATGCTCAATTGTCGTCGCTTTCATGTCGTCCAGCTATTATATTGGTGGGACCTGCCACCAAATAATTAGTACCTTGAAAAAGAAAATAACGCATGGAATCATCATCTACGTACTTGACTTCTACCTTCACAAATCTGAATCCTTTCTTGCAAGGAATATGCGGTTTGAAATATTTAACGCATAAATTCTTATAGCCAACATGCGTGATTTGAAATATATGTGAGGTTAAGGAATGTGCGACAAGAAATATACTTGTTTAAGGATTCACCTTAATTTCCATCCGTTTCCTAATTAATCGCTTGAACCATCCAAAACTCCCAGATGACGCCAAGGTTAATGGAGTCATCGGATGGGGTCGTCAGGTGGAGAAGGGTGTTAGCTGCTGCAGATATCTACACAAAAGACCAGGTCCAAATTAAAGCCGTGACTCTCACAAAAATCTTTTTGTTTTCATGATGGTGCCAAGAAGCAAATTAACTGAGTAAACTTCAGCAAATTTACAGTAAAAAATATGAGGTCAAGACCACAAATTTGAAACTGACCGGAAAAACAAACCATCACACTACATAACTAAATTATTTGAGAAAAAGTGGTCAAGAAGAACCAGACAAAATCCACAGCATGATCACGGAAAACAAAAAACACTAAATTATTTGAAAAAAAATTGGTCAAGAAGAACCAGACAAACAAAATCCACATCATAAAAATAAAACTAAATTATTTGAAAAAAAAGTGGCCAAGAAGAACCAGATAAAATCCACATCATAAAAATAAAACTAAATTATTTGAAAAAAAAAGTGGCCAAGAAGAACCAGATAAAATCCACATCATAAAAATAAAACTATATTATTTGAAAAAAAAATGGTCAAGAAGAACCAGACAAAACCCCGCATCATAAAAATAATTGTCTGAGCCCGGGTTCGAACCGGGGACCTCTAGTGTGTGAGACTAGCGTGATAACCAACTACACCACCCAGACAAGTGCACCATTAATGCCATCCAGATATTCTGATATGTTTTCATATAAGGAAGATAATTCAGCGCCTCTATTCTGAAAAAACATCAGTTTCACTTACCTGTTAAAAGATTTTATTTCTTTCTTACAAGCAACCTCTTAAAACCAAAACAGCAATGTTATTTGAATTTCTACTCCCTCTACTTTATGAAGAGTTGATGACACCTTGCTAAACTGTTACAAGGGAACTAATACATTCAAAGAAGAAAACAAGAGTTTAATTATGCCCAAGAATTTTTCGAGTAAGAGACAGGTTACATGATATTTAAAAAAAAGAAAAAAAATAATGACAAGTTGATAATGTGTACAGCCTCTAAGCATAAAGAGATCACCACCATAATGTACATACCCTATTGATCGAACTATAAAGAACTATGGCACTATTTGTTGAAGTTTGAAAATTGAGTTGCCACATAAGCTAAAAAACTGAGTCCTCAAAAGTAACTCATACTAGGACCGGAAACACCGAAACATCAATAGTAGTCACAAGAGTGTTCTCAATTTTAGTAGAATTATGCATCCTTCAAAAGAATTTCATGTTTAACAACCTAAAACATGAAATTACAAGTATCAGGACACGGACAATTTGTGCAAAGAGGCCTATAGTCCAATGGTTGTAACCCTCTTTACTATGGCAATAACACCATTTTTATGAAATGATTAGTGGTGTTGTTCCCACCATCACATCACCACCCCACCTCCAACCCCCACTGAACAAGAAAAGAAAATAAAAGAAAAGGACAGATCATTCTTTCTAGATGACAGATGACACAAATCTCATCTTTAATTTTGCATTATCAAAATCCTAAGTTTATTATAATTAACATTGAGTAAATCTATCTTTGTGAACCATGTTTATCATAAAACCAACAATTCAAGTAAAAGCAAATTCTTTCAGGCTTATTTGCATGCTTGGTACCTTCAATTTCTTCACCTTTTCCTTCTTCATGTCACACCTTCCTACCTGTATAAGAGATCACATAGATTAGGTGGTTGGCTACGCAAAAAGGCTCATTGTCATGTTGCACATTCTTTTTCTTTACCAAGCATCAGCTGCACAGGCAAATTATAACGAAAAGTATGTCTCAAGGTATCCAATAAGAGTTTGAATCACCTGATTTGATCGATACTGCACTTTATCAACCACAAATTAGGACAATTCATTGTCCTCTGTAGGCTTGTTCCTAAACTAGTGCAAGCCAATCTATATTGAGTCAAACTACCCAAAATCACTTGGTTTCGAGAGTTCAGCCTGGTAAATTGAGACCTTGGTTTAAGGCCTCAATTAAGCAGAAAAAACTTGATGCATGAGAGTAAGCACTGGCATATATAAGAAAGGAGTGTTAAAATGATATTCAATTTTCATTAATTTTACTTTTGAATATAAGTTCGATTCTTATAGTAAATACAAGGCTGTTAACTTTGGAAAGAAACAACTATTTACACAAGTCTAGGCTAGAATAATGGTGATGCATAATTTTGGGATTGATTGAGTATAACTAGTAATTGATTCTAATTCCATGATTCTAGCAGTCGATCCCAAATGAAAGCTCCAGTGATTGATTCTAATTCCATGATTCTAGCAGTCGATCCCAAATGAAAGCTCATTGATTCTAATTCCATGATTCTAGCAGTCGAAACCAAGTGACAGCTCATGCCAACACTCCCCCTCAAGTTGGTGCATGGATGTCTTTAATGCCCAACTTGTCTAGAGTGCTGTAGAACACCTTGCTTGAGACAGCTTTTGTAAGAATGTCTGCCAGTTGCTCTTCTAATTTTATGAATAGGAATTGAACTACCTTTGCCTCAAGCTTTTCTTTGATAAAATGTCAGTCTACTTCAACATGTTTGATCCTATCATGTTGAACTAGATTTTGTGCAATTTCTATAGCTACTTTATTGTCGCAAAACAATTTTATAGCTGGTCCAAATGAGTAGCCGATTTCTTTTAACAATTCCCTTAACCAAAGAAGCTCACAAAGTCCTTTGGCCATGCCATGAAATTCAGCCTTTGCACTAGATAATGCAACCACCTTCTGCTTTTTACTCCTTCAAGTGACTAAGTTACCTCCTACCAAAGTGAAATACCCGGATGTAGACTTTCTATTTGTAATGCTTCCAGCCCAATCTGCATCGGTGTAGCCTTCAATATTCAAGTGGTTATGCTTTCTAAACATAAGCCTTTTTTTCCAAAGATGCTTTTAAATATTGAAGAATTTGAACTATAGCTTCTATATGCTTTTCACTGGGATTATGCATAAATTGACTCACCAAACTTACAGCATAGGCAATGTCTGGCCTTGTGTGTGTGAAGTAAATCAACTTCCCCATGAGGCGCTGGTATCTCTCTTTGTTAATGGGTACTTGGTTTGGATATTCTCCCAATTTATGATTTGGACTATTGGTGTATCTACAAGCTTGTAGTCAAGCATCCCTATCTCAACTAACAGGTCAAGTACATATTTTCTTTGTGAGAGAAATATCCCTTGATTTGATCGAGCCATTTCAATTCCCAAAAAATATTTTAGGCCTCTAAGATTTTTCATTTTGAACTCAGTCGCTAAATGTTCTTGTAGGCTTACAATTTTCTCCTCATCATTTTCTGTAATTAACATATTATCGACATAAATCAAAAGAGCAATTACCAACCCTTCTCGATGCTTCAAGAGTAAAGTGTAGTCTGAATTGCTTTGTTTGAAACCACACCTTTTCATGACCCCAGTAATCGTCCAAACCAAGCCATCAATGACTGTTTTAAACCATATAATGCCTTCTGTAACATGCACACTACTCCATTTTGTGAGGCAGCGAAGCCTGATGGGACATCCATGTACACTTCTTCTTAAAGATTCTCATGAAGGAATGCATTTTTTACATCAAATTGGTAAAGTGGTCAATCCAAATTTGTAGCAATCGATAGTATTACCTTGACAATATTCAATTTTGCCACCGGTGAAAATGTCTCTTGATAATCTATGCTATATGACTGTGTGTACCCTTTTATGACAAGTCTCGCCTTATATCGATCTATTGTTCCATTTGCATTGTATTTAATAGAGAACACCCATTTGCATCCTAATGTTTTCTTTCCTTCCGATAGTAGCACAAGTTTCCATGTATTATTTTTCTCTAGAGATGCCATTTCTTCATTTATTGCTTGGGTCCATTTGGGATCATTCAAAGCTTCTTGTACTGTATTTGGAATGTGTCAAGCGGATAGCTTATGCACAAGGGTCTTGAGTGATTGGGATAGTCTTTGGGTACTAACATGATTAGCAATGGAATATCTAGTCCTTCCTTAATGGTCAGGTGAGTATCGACTTGGCGACTTGCCATAGTTTAACATGAAAGGTAAGCTGTGGCTAACAAAATTATCTTCATTATTATTGAGAGAGGGACTTGGAGATTGTACCTCAGGATTATTTTCAGGAGGCTGGTCAATTGGTACTAACTCAAGAAGGGGTTGTTCTTGTCCTTGTTCATTCTCTGTTTCATCTTGTTCATTCTCTGTTCCAACATGTTTTTCCTTTTCATCTTGCTTTACTAGAGGCATGTCTAGTTCTAGCCATTTCCACATCCACATTTTTTGAAAACATGGCACATTTTCTCAAAAACATGGCCAATTCTCTTAGCTACTGTTCATATTCTGCTCTTCATCGATCATCTCCTCCTGAAGAATACTTAGTTTCAAGAAATGTAACATCCATGGTGACATACACGCTCTTGGTGGTAGGATCATAGCATCGGTAACCCTTCTTAGGTGTGGCATAGCCCAGGAAAGTATGACGAACTGCACATGGATCAAGTTTGTTCTCTGATTTTTGTGAAGGTGAACATAAGCCACATATCCAAATATTCTTGGTGAAAGCAGAAGAACAGAGGGTAGCGATACATGATGCCCAAGAGCTTGTAACGGTGTTTTAAAATTCAACACTCTAGAAGGCATTCGATTCAACAAGTAGACAACAGCTGTAACTGCATCTATCCAATACCATCGGGGTACATTGCTGCAGTTAAAAGAGCACGAGCTGTTTCTAGAATGTGTCTGTTCTTTCTTTCTGTAATACTATTTTGTTGTGGTGTTTGGGAGCATGTTGTCTCATGATACAGCCCATTGTTCGAAAATAGTTCTGCAATTCCTTGTTGTCAAATTCTCCACCATTGCCAGAGCGAAGGATCTGCAGTTTGGCAAAAAAGTGAGTCTTGATCATAGTATGAAACGATCGAAAAATTTTAGCTACCTTATTTTTTCATCAAGTATAACCAAGTCATACGTGTGCAATCATCCACAAAAATCACAAACCATCTAATGCCTAAAGAAATTGAAATAGGAGATGATCTCCAAACATCAGAGTGAATTAATATAAATGGTGTCTCATACCTTTTTGAATTTAATGGATAAGAGACTCGATGATTTTAGCTAAAATGCAAGTTTTGCATTAAAATATTGTATCATCTAAGTTGGAGAACAAACTTGAAAAAAATGTCTTAAGTAGGAGGATGATGGGTGTTCTAACCGATGATGCCATAACCAAATATCTTGTTCTTTGTGACCATTACGACCAACATTGTTTACCCAACCATCACTAAAGTCTTCCATGTAGTACAGCCCCCCTCGTTTAGTACCACGACCAGTAATCTCCTTGGTGAGAATATCTTGAAACAAGCAAAATTTAGGATAGATTAGTGCACAACAATTCAATTCTTCGGTAGCTTGTCCTACCGATAACAATTTATTTGAAAGAGCAGGCACAAGCAGAGTATTTGGTAAAGAAAGAGAGGATGAGAGTGCCACTGTTTCAGCCCCTGTAAATGGATGTTTCACACCATTTGCATTGGTGATATGTGTCCGTTTTAATTGAGTTGTTTCAGCAAAATCTTGTGGATCGAAAGTCATGTGATCAGTTGCCTTCGAATCAATAATCCAACTGTGGTTACCTGATTCATTATAAGCCAGAGAGCAATTTGCTGCAGCTAGTGAAGACTCATCTTGAGGCATAAAAGAAAGGTGAGGTTCAGTTGGAGAAGTGCTTTCAGCATTAACAAGTGCAGCACGACCACTTTCATGCTTTTTCTTTGCCATGAGTTCATGCCACCAATCTGGGTATCCATATAGTTTGAAACAAGTATTTCTAGTGTGCTTCATGTTCCCACAATGTGTACAGCCTCTTTCATCCTTTTACGTCTTTGACTTCATCAAAGTGCTTGGCTTCCCATTTGTTATCACCTGAAGTGAGGGTTGCTGCTGTGATTTCTGTCCTCCCTTTGATATCATAGTCATGCTAGATATGGTCTCTTCTTTTGTTAACAACACCATTTGTCTCAGGTCCTCTCGACGAACATGAGCATAGGCTTGTTTCATTGTAGGGAAAGGTTGAAGTTGAAGCACATCAGTTCAAATCTTGTTCAAGCGATCATCAAGTCCATCCAAAAAAGTATTGTTGAGGGGTAAAATCGCTGTGTGTCAATAATCGTGCACATGGCTAGGGCTAGCCCTGATTCCTACCTGCTGTGCGACACCCGCCGAGATAGGTCGGCCTCGGTAAGTTGGGGCGCCTTAGCCACTCGCCGAGCCAAGGACTCCCAAGGCGCGGATCACCTCTCTCGGCCCCAGCCGAGCTATATCGTCCCTCGGCCCCAGCTGTGTATCAATAATCATGCACATGGCTAGGGCTAGCCCTGATTCCTACCCACTGTGCGACACCCGCCCGAGATAGGTCGGCCTCGGTAAGTTGGGGCACCTTAGCCCCTCGCCGAGCCAAGGACTCCCAAGGTGCGGATCACCTCTCTCGGCCCCAGCCGAGCTATATCCTCTCTCGGCCCCAACCGAGCTATATCGTCCCTTGGCTCCAGCCGAGCTATATCACCTCTCTCGGCCCCAGCCGAGCTATATCCTCTCTTGGCCCCAGCCGAGCTATATCGTCCCTCGGCCCCAGCCGAGCTATATCACCTCTCTCAGCCCCAGCCGAGCTATATCGTGCCCCAGCCGAGCTATATCATCTCTCGGCCCCTCTAGCCGATCTCTTCCATCGCTCGGCTTAGCCCGAGCGATATCTATGCCTATGCGGAATTCGACGCGAGAGAACCCGAATTCGTGAGATTCCAAACAAAAATCATATCCGGGAGTGGCCTAGGACCCGCGAGAGTGGCCTAGGGCCCTGGAGCCTATGTCCTCACCAAATCTCAAGATATCAACAAGCTCTCCTAGCCGTCGATCCTCTAACCAACAAGATACGAATCTTACCGACCTCATAACAAACTGGATTCAGATCCTAACGACTTTCGGACCCATGACGCCCCCTAGGGAATCAGGTGATCCTCTATAAATAGAGTCGTCTGCCGACTCCTCAGGTATGCGCACTTGCTCACTAGAACTCTCTCTCCTTCTTCCTTAGCTTCCACCATTAGCGCTCTGCTCAGAGCCCTGGAGGGACTCTTCAGCGAGAGCCTTCTCCTCATTTTTGTTGATTGCTGATATCCACTGACTTGAGCGTCGAAGGGTCTTCCGCAGAGGACCACCCCCAACGCCTCTCGCGTGAGGACTGTTTTGCAGGTCCACCAAGCGGGAGCCCACGCTGCAGCCCGATCGAACCCGAGTCAGAGGACAAATTTTGGTAGCAACAAATTGGCGCTAGAGGAAGGGCCTCAAGTTCCATAAACTTGTGATCCAGAAGATAAGGATCTCGATCTGAAAAAGAACTCCTCCCATGGCCAATCGAAGAAAGGCTACCTCCGAAGCCCGAGATCAGGTCGCCTCCCAAGGCTGATCCGGTGAGCAGTGTTGCGCCGCCACCACCGCCAGTTGAGACTCCATCACCACTGGCGGCCCTGGTGACACAGGACCAGTTCGCCTCGCTGGTCCAGCAAGTCCAGACCCTGGCCCACCTGATTTAGGGACGCTCCGAAGCCCCCCGTCCGGCTGCTCCTGCTCCTCACCCCTCTAAGGAGGATGCAGCCCCCGCTCATCTAGCGACCTCTTCTTTCGGCCCACATGGGGTTGCGGACCTCCGTCGCCGTCCCAGAGAAGCTGAGCTAGCTCCCCAAGGAGTCCGCGGCAGAGATCTCCCTAGATCTCGATGGATCCGATCCCTCTCCCCGGTGTTCTCTCGCCATGATTCAACACCGTCTCAGTATCCTCCTCGTCCTGCCTCTTCTGCTTTTCCTGATAGGGATATCCGCCGCCAGCTCCAGTAAATGCGTCAAGAGCTAGACGCCGCCAAGCAGGCCCATCCGCTTCAGAATAAGGCGGAGCAGGGCATCCCCTTCTCTAAGAAGATCATGGAGGAAGTGATTCCCTCCCACGTCAAGCTGCCTGCTATCGAGCCTTATCATGGCTCCTCCGACCCCGACGATCATCTCAGCAGCTTCCGGTCGATCATGATGTTCCACGGGGCATCGGATGCGATCCTCTGCCGCGCTTTTCCTTCCACCCTAAAGGGATCTGCTCGAACCTGGTTCAATGCTTTGAAACCAGGTTCCGTTAATTCCTTGATGAGCTGAGCCGCCTCTTCATCAGCCAGTTCGTCAGCAGCCACCGTCACAGACGGAGGTCCGACTCCCTCTCTGAGGTTAAGCAGAGAGGGGGAGTCCTTGAAGAAGTATCTCGGCCGTTTCAACACGGCCATGCTAGAGGTGGGCCACCTTAATCATGAGGTGGCCATGTCCGCCCTGGCGGGCGGAGTATTGAAGGAGAGTGATTTTTACCGTGCGCTAGAGGTCAGCTACCCTCCAAACCTCTCCGACATGATGGCTCTGGCAGACAAATATGCTAGGGTCGAAGAATCGCGGAGAGCTGCCCGAGCCGAGCTTACGAAGAAGGAGCCCAAGGGCTCAGATAAGCGCCGACCTGCCTGTCAGCCAAGCCTGCCTCGCCGCCAGAGGATTCCTCAGCCGCCGCCAAGGAACCGCACCCGGAGCCCGCCTAGGAGGTTCAATCGATTTACTCCGCTTACTGCCCCAAGAGCGGAGATCCTTATGGAAATCGAGCGCCAACTCCCTCGACCTCCTCTTCGAGGAAATGCGGCCCGGAGAGACCCGCCAAGTATTGTCGCTACCACCGTGACTATGGCCATGACACTGAAGAGTGCTGGCAACTGAAGAATGAGATCGAAAGACTCATCCAGCGGGGTAGACTGGATCGGTTCAGGGGAGCTCCTGAGCCAATAAACGGGGGCGATCGCCGGTCTGAGCCCCAGCAGCAACCTCTTCCTCCCCCAAATCCTCTGGTCGCTAGCCACATTAATGTGATTAAGGCGGTCGGTGGTCCTTTAGGCGGGAGGAACGATGAAGAAGGTTCGGCGCCTAAGAAAGCGCGAATTGATGAGCTCTCTTTCTCCAACGATGACTTCCAGGGAATACAGTTCCCGCACGATGATGCGCTAGTTGTATCTCTTAATTTGAACAACTATGATGTAAGCCAATTCTCATTGATAGTGGAAGCTCCGTCAACGTTTTGTACCTCGATGTGTTTGTGAAGATGAAACTTCTCATGGAGAATCTCCGAGCGGTGGACTCCACCCTAATGGGGTTCACCGGCGATGTAATTACCCCGGAGGGGATCGTGACCTTGACGGTCCGAGCAGGAACCTGGCCTTCCGTTGCCACTGTGTATGCAAATTTCTTGGTGACCAAGTCCGGTCGCCTTACAACGCGATCTTGGGAAGACCCGGCTTGATGTCCCTCAGAGCCGCCATCTCCATCCCATATCTTGTTATGAAGTTTCCGACCGAACGAGGGGTTGGTGTAGTTCGAGGAAGCCAACCTATAGCTCGGCAGTGCTTCGTCACCAGCCTGCAATCTAGATTGCCCGAGGTTGATGGACTGGACGCTCGGGAGGATTTCGCCGAACAACGAGGAGAACCAACCGAAGAGCTAGAGGAGGTACCGCTGGACGAAGCTCGACCCGACCGAACCATAAGGATCGGGTCGCTACTGAAAGGGAAGCCTCGGCTGGAGCTGATCGACTTTCTCCGAAGAAACGCTGATGTCTTCGCTTGGTCAGCTTCTGACATGCCTGAATCAGCCCGGACGTCCTTGTCCACCATCTCAATGCAGACGAGAAGTCCCGACCCGTGAAGCAAAAGAAAAGAAGCTTCGCTCCTGACCGGCAGAAAGCAATTAAAGAAGAGGTGGACAAGCTCATCAAGGCAAGCTTCATTTGGGAGGTGAATTATCCAAGTTGGCTGTCCAATGTTGTTATGGTGAAATAGTCGAATGGTAAATGGCGAATCTGCATCGACTTCACCGACCTTAACAAAGCATGCCCGAAGGATAGCTTCCCTCTCCCCCGGTCGACCAGCTCGTGGATGCCACCTCCGGTCATCAGATGCTGACCTTCATGAATGCCTATTCATGCTACAATCAGATTCGGATGGCACCCGAGGATGAAGAAAAGACTGCCTTTATAACCGATCGAGGTATCTACTATTACCGTGTCATGCCCTTTGGTCTGAAAAATGCAGGTGCCACTTATCAAAGGCTGGTAAACAAAGTCTTCAAGGAGCAGATCGGTCGGAATATGGAGGTATATGTCGATGACATGCTGGTCAAAAGCAAGAAGTGTCCTAGCATATTGGGGATCTTTCTGAAAGCTTCGCGACACTCCGAAGGTGTCGGATGAAGCTCAATCCAACGAAGTGCGCTTTCGGTGTCACCTCGGGGAAGTTTCTAGGCTTCATGGTTTCTCAGCGAGGCATCGAAGCCAACCCGCAGAAGATTCAAGCGCTTCAGTAAATGACGCCCCCAACATCTATCAAAGAAGTCCAGCGCCTGACGGGAAGGATTGCGGCCCTCAACCGCTTTGTGGCTCGTTCGGCCAAGAGGAGCCTTCCTTTCTTCAAAGCTCTTCGATCTGCCAAGAATTTTCAATGGACTCCCGAGTGCCAAAAGTCATTCGAGGACCTCAAGAGGTATCTTGGCTCACCACCCCTCCTCAGCAGCCCCAATCCGGAAGAAATGTTGTTTCTGTACCTGGCAGTCTCTGAAGGCGCGATCGGCTCGGTTTTGGTCAGAGAAGAAGAAGACCCAGAGGACGATCTACTATGTCAGCAAACTTCTCCGAGACGCCGAGACAAGGTACACCCGAATCGAGAAGCTGGTCTTGGCCCTGGTAATATCGGTTCGAAGATTACGACCATATTTTCAAGCACATTCTGTGACGGTCCTTACCGATCAACCCATCAAGGCGGTGGTCCATCACCCGGAGACATCAGGAAGAATGGCTAAGTAGGTCGTTGAGTTAAGCGAGCATGATATCCGTTATCAACCTCGCACGGCCATCAAAGCCCAGATTCTAGCTGATTTCCTCCTTGAGTGCACCATCCCGGAAGATGGCTCCACTCCGGACTCCTCCGAACATCCAAGATCTGACACTCTGTGGCTCCTCCACGTCGACGGATCCTCCAATGCCAATGGCTCTGGTGCTGGTTTGATCCTCACCAGTCCCGAGGGGACGACCTTTGAGTACGGCATTCGATTCTCCTTCCCAGCCTCCAACAACGAAACCGAATACGAGGCCCTACTCGCTGAACTCCGAATCGCCCGTGATCTGAAAGTGAAGAGGCTGAATGCCTTTACCGACTCTCAGTTGGTGGCCGGTCACATGCGGGCGAATTCGAGGCCCGGGAGCCTAACATGATTCGGTACCTCTGGCAGGTGCAGGACTTGCTTTCTCACTTCTTTGAATTTGAAGTTATCCAGATCCCCAGATCCGAAAATGCTCATGCCGGTCTGTTATCCCGACTTGCGACTGCGGAATCGATGAGTTCCGAGCAAAAGTTTCCCCTAGAAATCCTGGAAAAACCTAGCATCGCGGAGGCAGACCGAGTGATGCAGATTGAGGTCGAGCCATCCTGGTTCGACCCAATATTAAAGTATCTTAAAGAAGGGTCGCTCCTAGCCGATCGCAAGGAAGCAAGGAAACTGAGATTGCAAGCTACCCACTATGTGCTGATCGACGATCAGCTGTATAAGCAATCCTTTTCCATGCCGCTGCTCAAATGCCTCCGCCCATTCGAAGCTATTATGCTCTTCGAGAAGTGCATGAAGGAATCTGCGGCAACCACCTGGGGAGTCGATCTCTATGCCACAAGGTACTGCATCAAGGATATTACTGGCCTACCATGCAAAAGGATGCCGATGATCTCGTCCGAGCCTGTGACCCGTGTCAGAGGCACTCCAACATCCAGAGGCTCCCCTCCGCTAGTCTGGTCCCTATTTCCTCCGCTTGGCCTTTGCTAAGTGGGGGATGGATATTCTTGGCCCTTTTCCCCTCGCCACTGGACAGAAAATTTTTATTTATCGTCATCGACTACTTTACCAAGTGGGTCGAGACCGAAGCAGTAGCTCAGATAACCGAAGCTCGGGCCAGGGACTTCGTGTGGAGATCCATCATTTGTCGCTTTAGCCTCCCGCATACCATCATCACCGACAATGACAAGCAATTTGATAATCCCAAAATCCGGAGTTCTACGAGGATCATGGCATCAGTCATCGCCTCACCTCAGTAGGGCATCCGCAAGCCAACGAAGAAGCCGAGGTAACAAACCGGACCCTGCTTCAAGGGATAAAGGCTCGACTCACCAGAGCCCGAGGCAGATGGGCGGACGAACTTCATCATGTTCTATGGCCTACCGCACTACCTAGAGAATCCCCACCGGCAAGACCCCGTTCCAAATGGCCTTTGGCATGGAAGCCGTCATCCCCGTGGAAATAGGCCTCCCCTCTCCGCGAGTGGAAAGCTACTTAGAAGATACTAACGACGAGCAGCTTCGAACCAATCTCGACTTGGTGGAAGAGATCAAGGAAAAAGCTCGAATCAGAATGGCCGCGTACCAGCAAAGAGTGGCCCGCTACCATGCCTCTAGAGTCAAGGGCAAATCCTTCTTGCCCGACGATCTTGTCCTCCGGAAAGCATCCGTCTCCAAGCCGTTGGAGTAAGGAAAGCTCTCTCTAAATTGAGAAGGTCCTTAAGTGACGGAAGTCATCAGACCTGGCACCTACAAGCTCTAGGACCTGAACGGGAAATCCATTTCCCGGACATGGAGTTCGAACAACCTCTGTGTATATCATCAATAAAGTACGCTCTCTATAGACTCGCCCCATTTACAGCTTTGGCATCTTGTTTTATGATCCGCGGTGCGACTGTTACGATCGTTTTTTCACAAAGTCGTAATAGAAAACAGATGTCGTTCATGCATCCATTCTCGGCACAACCGAGCTATCTCCTTGAGCCAAATCTTCGTACCTCGACTAGGCCGAGCTCTGAGCCAGAGCTACATATCTCGGCTAGGCCAAATTACACTCCGCGAAGGCTTGGTATGGCCGAGCACTCCCGACGCAGCTGGGAGCCGTGTGATCTCCAAAACATCGTTCGGATTCGGGCAGTTTACAAGCCCCGGCCGAACCAAACGTCAAAGAAGCATCGTTCGGATTCGGGCAGCTTACAAGCCCCGATCGAACCAAACGTCAAAGAAGCATCGTTCGGATTCGGGCAGCTAACAAGCCCTGGTCGAACCAAACGTCAAAGAAGCATCGTTCGGATTCGGGCAGCTTACAAGCCCCGACCGAACCAAACGTCAAAGAAGCATCGTTCGGATTCGGGCAGCAAGCCCCGGCCGAACCAAACGTCAAAGAAGCATCGTTCGGATTCGGGCAGCTTACAAGCCCCGGCCGAACCAAACGTCAAAGAAGCATCGTTCATATTCGGGCAGCTTACAAGCCCCGGCCGAATTAAACGTCAAAGAAACATCATTCGGATTCGGGTAGCTTACAAGCCCCGCCGAATCAAACGTCAAAGAAACATCGTTCGGATTCGGGCAGCTTACAAGCCCCAGCCGGATTAAATAATCTCCAGAAGATCGCTCAAGGTTCAGGCAGCTTACAAGCCCCGGCCGAACCAAACGTCAAAGAAGCATCGTTCGGATTCGGGTAGCTTACAAGCCCCGGCCGAATCAAACGTCAAAGAAACATCGTTCGGATTCGAGCAGCTTACAAGCCCCGGCCGGATTAAATAATCTCCAGAACATCGCTCAAGATTCAGGCAGCTTACAAGCCCCAGCCGAATCAAACGTCAAAGAAGCATCGTTCGGATTCGGGTAGCTTACAAGCCCCGGCCAAACCAAACGTCAAAGAAGCATCGTTCGGATTCGGGTAGCTTACAAGCCCCGGCCGAATCAAACGTCAAAGAATCCTCGTTCGGATTCGGGCAGCTTACAAGCCCCGGCCGGATTAAATAATCTCCAGAACATCGCTCAAGATTCAGGCAGCTTACAAGCCCCAGCCGAATCAAACATCAAGAAGCATCGTTCGGATTCGGGTAGCTTACAAGCCCCGGCCAAACCAAACGTCAAAGAAGCATCGTTCGGATTCGGGTAGCTTACAAGCCCCGGCCGAATCAAACGTCAAAGAATCCTCGTTCGGATTCGGGCACTTACAAGCCCCGGCCGGATTAAATAATCTCCAGAACATCGCTCAAGGTTCAGGCAGCTAACAAGCCCCGATCGGAACCAAAGAATAAAAACCTTGGCAACAACCAAGTGATATCCTTAATCCTCAGCAACAACCATGCGATATACAATGCTCCAACTGAAACCTACGAGTCCCATTTACCTCGGTCAAAACGAGGATGCTGTGCCGGAGGTTCCCCAGGAGAATATTTCATTCCGTAAGACTCGGACGATAAGGAAAAAACATTCCAGAAATGGCAACAAACAAGGAAGTTCCAAAAAAAAACCTTTCTCCGTTCATTACAAGAGGGGAAAACAAAAGAAAAGATAAGCCCTCACAGGGGCTTGCTACTTCCTCCGGGCGCCGCCGAACCCTCCCTGTTGTAGAGCCGAATCAGCCAATTGCTATCGAAGGGACGCCACCTCCCGCTCTAGCCTACTGTTGGCTTGGCGAATGAGCTCGATCTCTCTTGCCGAGACGGCCAGGTGTTGCTCGGCCATTCTCCGGACTTGCTCGCGGTCCGCGAGTAACGACGCCAGAACCTCCCGTCCATAGTTATTGTGGTGCGGCCTAGGCGGGGCACCCCAAGGCCCCCAACGACGCTGCTTGGCATCCTAGTTGACCTCCCTCCATTCTCGGAAGCCATCCTGTTACTGTAAGCTTAGATAGGCCAACAGGAGATCGGCAGAGGAAATGATTAACGATGGCGTACCACCCATCGGTATTTAAATTACCTCGGGCGAGCATCCCGATCACCCGAACCGTCGGTTCCAACGCCACTACCATAAAATCTTGCCACGCGTCATCGCTTCCGTGGCCGCTTGCGGGAAGCGAGGAATCGCTCCCCCTCTACTGAAAAGGATAAATAAATGACGGCGCACCGATAAACACCCTTCTGCTTGGGACCAAACTCCCTTTGAAAAGCGTGCCCGCCTGGCCTTGCACGGGCCGAGTTACCCAACTTCGGCTCTAACCAGGATACTTCGCAATCCTTGGCCATCACCTGCCGAGCTATCTTATCTCTCGGCTTAAGCCGAGCTATCACGTCACTAGGCTTCATCAGAGCTATCCCTCTACCTCGGCCTCGACCGAGACATTTACTTAAATCTGAACTAAGTCGGCCGAAGAATGCGAACAAGTCATAACTTGTTCGCAGTCGAAAGGAAGTCTGCAACAAAAAGATTGGCTAAAAAGACAAGCAAATGGAGGCCGAAGGGCCCATTCATTGGAAACTTCAGACCAAATTACATATCTAAAAAAGCAAAAGTACACAAATAACTTCAAGGGTCAGGAGCTGGATCAGTTCCGGCAGTGCCCTCAACAACGCTCGGAAAGCCTGGCTCGTTTTGCCCACTTCAAAGGTTGTTATTTCCTCGGCGATGGATTTGAAGCGTCCTTCAGGGGCCGCGGCCTCACTAGCATCCAGAATAGCGTCGAGGTCGACGTCTGAAACGTCATCATATTCAGCCTCTTCAGCTCCTGGGGTACAAGCCTCAGAAGTTTCAACATCCAAGAAAGAGAGATCCCATTCTGGATGCTCCTTAGATATCTTATTTCGAACGTCCTCCACACTAAGCTGGAAGGCATCGGCACAGATTGCATCTTGTTCACCCCTGAGTAGAGCGAGCCGCATCTCAGCTTTAGCAACTTGATTTCGAAGTGAGGCGACCTGCCCCTCAGTTTCAGTAGTTTGACTCCGTAGTAAGGCAATCTGCTCTCGGTCTCAGCGACCCGCCTTTCGAGCTCTGAGCTCCTCCCTCGACTGGATGACAATTCCCCTTACAGGGTCCGTATCTGGCTCCGGTTCTCCAGCTCCGCCTTCATCTGCAAAAAAAATTAGCTAGTGCACGGTGAGCCAGCAAGGGAAGCCAAAAAGAGGTAGTACCATACCTCCTCCTCCTGCCAGGATAACTTCTGGGTCAACTCCTTGACCTTATCAAAAGCCCTCAATTTATCAGCCTTAACCCGCTCGATTCTGCCCTTGAGATCACTGATCTTCGACTGCCTACTGTCAGCTTCTCCCCAAGCTTGGGAGAGCTCGCTATCAAGTTGGATTAACTTTTCCTAGTGCCATTTGATCTGTCATCCCTGTCAGCTATACCACGGTTGAGTTGCCGTACCTTCTCCAACTCGCCAAGCATTTTGTTCAGGCGATTTCTCTCCTCAACGGCTTCTCTCCACTGCCTGCCTAGGCTTTCACTAAACTGTTTCTTGACAGTTTCCATTTCTCCAGCATGCCTAGACTTGATCTGCGATAACTCTAGGCATGCGTCATCGTACCTCGCTAGGAGCCCTCGTACTCTTTAACTTCGAGCCTCAGCTTGGACGCATCATCTAGGGCGGCCTGATGCAGCACCCTCATCTTCGCAAATTCTCGTTGGCGATACCCAGAGCTTGTTCGAATGTATCAGACGCCTTCGCTCGCGATCGAAGCTCGGTGCTGACTCTCCTGGCCTGGTGCTGGCCCCTGTCGTCAGGTTCAAGCGCCAGCACAATGCCCTGATGATCAAAGCGCTCTGCAGAATGAAGCACAAGTGAGAAGAGCGTGACCAAGCTAACTAGAAAGCACTCACTACTTGGGAATAGTAACTCACCCGGGAGATGTAGGACCTGGCTTAGCCCTATGAGGGTGGAATTGTTGATCTCGAGAAGAAGATGGGCTTCCGTCACCACATTCCGCTGGCCAAACGCGGCGTCAACCAGGTCTAGGTCTACGAACTCATTCGCCGAGGGATCCGCACTCGGGTACAGTGCTGACCTTATTAGGGCAACAAACGCCGCCTCGACGGCCGATTCCGAGCTACCGGCTGACCATCCCCGTCCGAAGGATCGGTCGGGCGACCTCAGACTGAGAAGCCTTTGACCTCCCGGGCTCCCTCAGCAGAATTCTAACCTAGGATTCCTCGAATAACTCGACCAGCCCAGGCGCCAGTTTTCTCGAACCTTTGGTGGAAGAAGCTTAGCTGCAAGACCTTTACCTTGCTCTCTTCCCTTGTCCGAGCTCCTTCCCTCGATCACAGGCACCTGCTCCTCCCTCGCAGCTCCACCAATGCCTCGGTCTGTTCATCAATTTCCCCGACCACTCCAGGGGGAAGTTCTCTAGCCGTAGACTCCTTTTGAGCCTCCACTACAGTCGGCCAACGTCGCCGCTCCTAAATCCCTTCGGGGGAAGCCCTCCAATGGAAGGCTTCTCTTGAGCCTCGAAGATTGTGATCGCTCCCTCCTGTCCTCCCGCTAAGGCCAGAGGCATTACCTCGCTCGGAGGAAGGCCCTTAGAGGCACCGACCTCCGCCGTGCCAGCCATTGGCTCACCTTCAAAAGAAGGGGCTCCCAGACAAGCCAACAGAGTTTCATCCGGGCTGTCTATTATTTCCACCACTAGAGGACAGGGACCTCAGCAGTCCTCTCTATATCCTCCTCTGCTTTCAGCGCCTCCGCCGCGACTACTCCAACCTCTGGCGAGCGCTCCTCAAAAAAACGAGCCATCTTCTCGGGCTTGTGTTTCTTCCCTCCGCTGCTCTCCCTCGGGCGCTTGCTCAACCCTTTCTTGATACGGCCCGATAGTTCAGACTTCTTGGCTGCAGGAACAGAGAGCAAGCGGTCAGACCGAGACATATTTGCTCTAGCGAAATCAATGGAAAAAGAAAAAGACTTACTATGCGGGTCAAGGGGGCTAAGCCCGGCGGCGAAAAGAGCCTCCTCCGACAGTAAATCGTTAGCCGAAAACGTCCTACCGTCACGAAGGACCTCCAAGTCCTCCTTCTCCTGCTCAGATAGAATCGGATGCGCTTCCACGTCTCGAACAAAGTTTCCCCATCCCCGGGAAAATCGAGCCGATATTCCCCTCGCAATGAAAAACCTAACCTTCCACTCCTTTATAGATGACGGCTTATTCGTTATCATCTTGAATGACCTCCGAGTCCGATGTAAGGCCATTCTGATTTCCTCCCAGGCATCAGATAATAACAGGCGCGAAAGTGAGGAAGAGTTGTCGTTACCTGAATCCAGCTACATATTGAGATAAACTCGATGACGCTGCGCTAACTGTTGGGAGCCACCATTGTCGGGCAAATATTGTAGAATCTCATGATTTCCTTCACCAAGGGATGAAAGGGAAATCGAAGGCCCGCCTTCAGACTGTCTTCATAAAGAAAGACCCCGCGCTCCAGATCTTGCGAAACCCTATGCTCGGGCTTCGGCAATCTCAGAAGGACATCCGAGGGAATGCTATACTTTTGGCATACTCCCCAAATCCTCGGCGGCAATCTCCGAAACTATATCGTCGGGGCTCATCATCCTGCTGACTGAGAGAAACGCCGAGCGAGATTACGGAGGAAGCATAGAGTAAGATTCTCCAAAGAGAACGAAAAAGCGCTGCGAACAGGAACGGCGCTGTTTCGACTTTGCTTCCTCCCAAAGAAACCACCTTAAGAGAAAGATAGGGCATCCCAACCGAGATGCCCGGAACTGCCATTGCGAACGCCGTAAAAATCAGGATTTGCTACGTGGCAATTCCCCAACCGCCGCCTCAAAGGAGCCTTATGTGACGTGCCCTGTAAAGGCACATCTCACAAAGGCACGGCGGCCGCGCAGCATTAAATAAGGCATCATTGCGCAGGCTGTCAAACCCGGATCCCTCCGTTCAAGTCATGCCACCTAGAATTATACTCTCTACGCCGAACTTACGTTTCGAACTAGGAAGTGGGGGGCATGTGTTGAGGGGTAAAATTGTGTGTCAATAATCGTGCATATGGCTAGGGCTAGCCCTGATTCCTACCTGCTGTGCGACACCCGCCCGAGATAGGTCGGCCTCGGTAAGTTGGGGCGCCTTAGCCCCTCGCCGAGCCAAGGACTCCCAAGGCGTGGATCACCTCTCTCAGCCCCAACCGAGCTATATCGTCTCTCTCGGCCCTAGCGAGCTATATCATCTCTCGGCCCCAACCGAGCTATATCATCTCTCGGCCCCTCTAGCCGATCTCTCCCATCGCTGGCCTAGCCCGAGCGATATCTATGCCTCTGCGGAATTCGATGCGGAAGAACCCGAATTCGTGAGATTCCAAACAGAAATCATATCCGGGAGTGGCCTAAGACCCGCGAGAGTGGCCTAGGGCCCTGGAGCCTATGTCCTCACCAAATCTCAAGACATCAACAAGCTCTCCTAGCCATTGATCCTCTAACCAACAAGATACGAATCTTACCAACCTCATAACAAACTGGATTCAGATCCTAACGACTTTCGGACCCACGATGTCCCCCAGGGAATCAGGTGATCCTCTATAAATAGAGTCGTCTGCCGACTCCTCAGGTATGCGCACTTACTCACTAGAACCCTCTCTCCTTCTGCCTTAACTTCCGCCATTAGCACTCTGCTCATAGCCCTGGAGGGACTCTTCAGCGAGAGCTTTCTCCCCATTTTTGTTGATTGCTGATCTCCACCGACTTGAGCGTCGAGGTCTTCCGCAGAGGGCCACCCCCAATGCCTCTCGCGTAAGGACTGTTTTGCAGGTCCACCCAAGCGGGAGCCCATGCTGCAGCCCGATCGCGCCCGAGTCGGAGGACAGATTTCGGCAGCAAAAGTATAAACTCTATCTTCTTGAATCATAGAATTATATTTTTGTATATCAGCTTTATTTCATAGGATTTCTACTCAACTCAACTCATCTAAGCCTTTTCCCAACTACATGGGGTCGGCTACATTTCATAGGATTTGGATGCCGAAAATCGATCTCTCTCCAAAGGCCTTAAAGAGTGTTGTAATATGTCTCAATTGATCCTCCACCTTGTTTGAATCTTGTTACTTTCCTCTTGAGATCATAGACTTATGAGGTGTCAGTGCCATCAAAATATGTTGTCGCAATAGCATCCCATACTGCCTTGGAAATCTGATGTAATTTCCAATCAGTTTTGGATCCATGGAATTGATTAGCCATCCCTTTACCACTGCATTTTCGGTTCTTCATTTTCTGACAGTAGGATCTTTCTGGTGGCTATGGAAGATCTTCATTTATGTATCCCAACTTGTCTTTTCCAGAGATATACATCTCTACAACTTGGGACCAGAGTCCGTAGTTTGTATCATCCAATTTGATACCAATTGGTATAGCAACAGGTTTATAGATTGCTGGAGCTAGTGCCTGACTCAACATCCATGATATTTTGGATGTTAAGTCCTCAAGCATAGAAGGATCTGCTTGGGAGCTTCCTATTGAAGGGGTATGATCTTTCATTTTTTCCTTTTCTTTCTTTTTGTTCCCACAAAAAGAATCATACAGATCCTAGAGCCTACTGCTCTGATACCATGTTGAAATGGTATTCAATTTCATTAATTTTATTTCTAAATAAAAGTTTCTATTCTTATAGTAAATACAAGACTGCTAACTTTGGAAAGAAACAACTGTTTACACAAGTTAAGGCTAGAATAATAGTGATACATAATTTGTGGGATTGATTACATAATTTGTGGGATTGATTGAGTGTAACCAATGATTGATTCTAATTCCATGATTCTAGCAGTCAATTCCAAATGATAGCTCCAGTGATAGATTCTAATTCCATGATTCTAGCAGTCGATTCCAAATGATAGCTCCAGTGATTGATTCTAATTTCATGATTCTAGCGGTCGATCCCAAGTGACAGCTCATGCCAACAAGAAGAAAGATAGGGAGAGATTGAAAGGATGAGGAGGGTATTTTACTCCTTGTTTTCTTTATTTTTATATGGGCAAAAATTGAAAAAATATAAGATCCAACATATTAAGAGTAGAGATGGGCATCGGGCTGTGCCGGCATGGCCCGGCACGAACTGGACCGTGCTTGGCACAACACGATACTGTAGCCGTGCCGTGCCGGACTCAAAAAATCTAGCTCACCGGCCCGGCACGGCACGCTAGGGAGAGAGAAAGAGGAGAGGGGCTAGGGCCAAGGCGGCCTTCTTTTGGATTCGGCTCCCGCATTGGTCCAGGCCCGGCAGCATGCCTGCCGCCTCGACGGGCCTAGGAGGTGGCCGGCGACCTCCACTGGCGCCGGACGAGCGTTCGGTAGGGACCGGGCGTGGGAGAGAGGAGGAGAGGGCCAAGGCGGCCCTTCTCCTGGCGGGAGCCGTTTGGCTCCCGCATTGGTCCAAGCCCGACGGTGTGCCTGCTGCCTTGCCAGGCCTAGGAGGCAGTTGGCGACCCCCACCGGCGCCAGACAAGCGTCCGGTGACAGTCCGGCCGACAGGCTGGTGGTGACCGATCGTGCCACCAGCACAGTAATGGCGTCGCGGCTCTTACTGGAGAACGAAAAAGAAAGAGAGAGAGAAAGGGAGAGGAAGGCCGCGAGCAGCCACCGGGGAGAGGCCGACGGTGACCCTGGCCGTCGGCACGAGCGCCCCTGGTTCATGTGAACCAGGGGAACAAAAAAAAATAGGGGATTGGGGATTGGGGTTGGGCTGGGCCTCTAGCACGGCCCTAATGGGCCGTGCCGGGCTAAGTTTTTTCCCTAACGGGTCATGCCTGGTATGGCTCATCTAGAGATGCGGCCCGATGGGCCTGGGCTGTGCCGTGCCAGGCACAGCCCAGTGCCAACCTCTAATTAAGAGGTCTCCAATGTATATGATATGAAGAAGACCCAAATTCAGGATATTACCGTTTAGTCACAGAATCCTATTTTCCACTTCAAACTAAATATAGGAGCCTTAAAAACTTTGAAAACATATATACACATATATTTGTGTATAGAAACAAATAAAGATATATTGGCATATTGGTACAATGTGGTATGGTATGGTACAAGGCACCACTACCACACTGGTCTAGTATTGGTATGCTATCCAATACTGAGATTACAAATCCTACCATGTCTCAAACAACAAAAGCACATGTCCAATATTAAAAAGATGTGAAGTAACTAACCTCAAGATGCAACTCTATTATGCATGACACCTGTATGCAACAACATATCAATAAATGTTAGAAGAGAACCAAGAGGGAAATGGAAAAGGAATGATGAGTAAATAAATAACTAATGAGAATAACACACCTCCAAATTGGAGTTCAAGAGAATTATTTGTTTAATGTCAAAAAGATGATATGACCCAAAAAATAATAATTTGGTTTCGGATCCTTTCATTTCATAAAATATGGTGATTATGAGTCATTGACAAAATGTGACACACAATAAATTAAAACTCATCAAACCCGTCTAAGTTCAATATAAAAGAAGCACAAGTGACAATATGCTATTGTTAAACAAAACAACAGCATCCTACTCATCCTGCTGACTATCCAGATCTTAAATTCCTGATAGAGCTCATCATGCTACAGCCTATGGCTCCCTCAGGCAAGTGGTCTTTGACTTTTCTTCCAATTTGTAGTTTCATATACTCTTATTGTTTCATCATCAGCAGAACTGACTATGAAACTCAACATATTAACCGCACATTGTTCACAAATGCCTTTTGAGTGGCTAAGTATGTTGTTGAAGGCTTGGTTTTGATATTAACTCCCACTGAATTTAACCAATCAATGGTGGAATGAAAGAAAAAAATGAGACTATGGTAGCTGCATTTATAATCATATGACAGCTGCAGCATGGCTAACGTAACAATGAATATCTTACTCAGATGCCCTAATTATCTCAGTTACAGAAACATAGAAGGGGAACGCAATGTTTCAAAGGTAGGTAAGGTCAGAGATCAAGTTAAAAGAGCCACGGATCGCAACCACAAGCCAGAGCGGATATTTTGCTGCAGCACATTAATGAACACTAATCCATAAAAAAGGACACCCATCAATTATCCAAAATAAGTCTTATTTGATATCCTTACTTAACAGTCGATTCTTTTACTAATTGTGAAAACTCTGAACGCCATCCACTCACATGGCTTTGCTAGCTATAACAAAGGTCAGAAAATGTAGTTTCTATTCCATCCTTTGGCTAAAGAAAAAGGTTTCAGTTTCACCCAGGCCACCAAATGAGTTTCCATTTCAACAGTCCAAGAAGTCTAAAACAAATAAGTCAGAAGACAAACTGATGCCAATAGTTGCAAGTTCACCTAAAAATTATCCTTGTATCAGGATGCTTGCCTATAGTGCAAATTAGAATTGTCAGCTACAACAAATCAAATATTAAGTTTTCAAATGCTTCAAGTTTATCAATTTAGATATAGCATATGTTTGAATATTCAGATCAAGAATATCTAATACCAATGAAAGCATTAGCTAAATATGATCAGCTAATTTTAGTAAGATCAGTATCTACATCCATATCAAGATCTCTCAATCATTCACCATTTCCCTGACCCACCCAAGGTGAATTACCCAGGTCCAATTACTCAGGGATGTACCATCCAGGACTCAAATATGGTACCTCGTCCAAGTAGGGGTGGGGCATAACAACTGTGGCATCTCCTAGCTTGCTTTACCATTTGACATTTCAAGCCCCATATGATAGTAAGACCACATTTAGTATGGTAACAGCGGTCCACATGGCAGAAGCTTCTACAAAATACCGTTTTAAAATCCATACACAACTCATAAAAGGATCTGAATCTAAAGAACAACACCATCAGTGATGATGATCTTCAAATTTTGATAAAGATGGGGAAGTAGAGGATTCAGACCTTCCCTTTTATATCTGAATTTCGTTCTCCTCGTATCTGCAAAAGTTGGAGCTTGAACTGATAATTGCCAATTTAATAAAAATATCAAAAAAGGAAAAAAAGATCTTTCGACTAAATCAAGAGAGTATAGAAAGATTCATGGTTGAGTTTTTTTTTTTTAAATTATTTATTATTATTGATGATATTTCACAAAGTAAGTTAAATAACTTTTTATTCAAACATCAGTTTAAATAATGATTGGCATAATATATTTTTGAGACAGAATGAAAATGGTCTACTTAACTGCAGTTGCATAAAACCTCCAGATTGCAGTCACTGCTAGTTGTTCTGCTTTGTCTGACTACAAATCTGCTAGTTGTTCTGCTGTCACCAGATATGAATTTGAATTTTTGGATATTGCCAGAACTGTTCTCATGTGCTGCCGCTAATTGTAATGTTTTGAAGACCTTTGGCGCTAGCATCCTATGTTAGATGGCACTGTCATAGTGCCAAACTGAGATTTACAAGGTAAAAAAAGGAAAAGATAAGAACCCGTTCACATGGCACAATGACTTATAGCTTTTTCTTTCTTTCTTTCTTTTTCTTCTTTCTTTTTTTGTGAGAGAGAGATAGGAAGACCCACCCACACTATAATTATCTAGAAATAAGTATTTGGGATGCACCAGCCCAGACTTGATCTTAAAACCTTTGGTTGCTAATGGATAGATATGATCACCAGGACAAAGTCTTATTTGCCTAGCACAGATATCAACTATTATAAACAGATCATAAACTATTATAGACCAGACCATCCACCTCTTCTAGTTCTCAAAAAAATTACCTGTCCTAGATAACAAAAATATATCAAAACTTCGTCCTCCTTTTTTTCTTTCTTTTCTGTTTCTTATTGGAGAAAGCCCTTTCCTTTCTTTCTTTTTGCTCCGAGTATTTTTTTATTCCAGTCTTTATCTTTTTTTAAAAAAAGTTTGCTGGATAGGTAACTTAATTTTGTGAAAGAAGATTTTGGATATACTAATCTAATGGCGCTTACACTCTTCTCAAAAAGATCTACTGGCATTTACAAACAAAATTGAAATCACAGATGACTAATAAGAGTCAGAAATTGAAATTCCCAGCTTCACATGTCAGTTTCAATTGGCATAATGCATAACAGGAAATATAAAATAAGAATAAAGAAAACTGAGTTTAGCCGCATGACGGAACCAGCAACACAAGAACAGACACTGGGAAGTCCCACTTACCTAGTAATGGCATGTTCGAACCGCTTCTTAGTTCTTACACATTGCAGTGGAAGTGATAAATATTCCATATTTCATTCCATGCATTGAAATGGGAGGTTAGCTGAATGTGATGTCTCTAAACGTGTTCGTAATGAAAACTGTTAAATCAAGTACCTTAGTCTTCAACCATTAGCATGCATTAAATGCAAAAGATTGACGTACATTTCAACAAGACACTGCTGATAGCATGATAGAAGCACCAGATCTCTGAAGAATGCCATGTTGTTGTTCATTTTGCTTGGATCTGTTTTAACTCCCTGTTGCTTTTTGAATACCTTTCCCTTCTTTCCTATCCTTTTTTCCTCACCCACCTGTATCCCCACCTGTATCATCAGAAATTTCTTACTTTTATACTCTAAAATTCCTTTTTTTTTCATCTCCATGATCTGTAATGCCACGTGTTACTAGAGAGAAAAAAGGCTCTTCTGAATCACAATATCCTGCCATATTGATACACAACCGGAACGACATAAAACAAGTTACTAGATGTAGATATTGTTGGATTTTTAATCCAACATTGGGCTTATGTGAAATAATTATGTGTTGCGGACTGTCAAATAAGGTTAAGCCCAATTAAAAGTGATCAGCTAAGGTTTCAGTGATTTGGGCTTTAATGTATCTGATTAGGTGGACCCTTTAATGTGTAGAGACCTAAGGGGTTATTTCTATTTTTATGATAGGCTAAAATAGAAATACCAAAAGATAATGATAAAATTATCTATATATAGCGGTTATGGTCCCTAGATCGCACGCACGACCTTCTTCTCTGAATCCATCATCAGAAAGAATAGCCTAGAGAAAATTCTAAAGGGCTCTCTGGGAGTACGTGTTGATCTGGAAGGCCAACCGCAGGGCTCTGGAGAGCAATCAAGTAATATGGATTCAGGTACGCTTCCGTTTATCGATTATGGATTCTTGATGATTAAACATGAATGATTCTTGGGCTTCATGGTGATGGTTTCACCAAAAGGTTCGGATCTTATTTACAACAATTGGTATCAGAGCCCTATTCATGTTGAATCGTTGAGAAAATTTTTGGTTATATGCATTGATATTCGTATTTGTGCATATGACTTCTTTGGTTTTATTCAGCAACCGTGAGACAAATACTCATTAGTTTAAAATTTTGTTTTGATGCCAATGATATTTTTAATATCTGTAGATCTAGATTTTTTTTAAATAAAATAAAGGTCATAGTGCATTAAAACTTTATTTTATTCTAGTTTTATGATTATATTAAGAGCGAAAGATATTCGCTGCATCATGAAACCAATCTCACAGATCCGAAGATGAAGTTTTTTATCTGATAAGATAAAGCTTAATTATGGATAAAGTTAAATCTATATTTAATTTATTTTAAATAAAAGAATAATGATTTGTTAGTTGGGTTAGTGGATTGGATCCATGTGTATAGAGGGAGACGAGATTGGATAACTTTTATTGATAAGATAAAGTTAAAAGATGGATAAAGAGATGGGAAGAACGTATAAGATTTTTTTTCGTGATTTCCATTTTTTTCTTTCCTCTCTGCATAATTTCTTTGGGATTTTAAATTCCATCACGGATAGGCGTGGAGTTCCTAGGATGGGGAGTATCAGGGAAAGAAAGAAAAGTTTTGTTCCATGTATTTATCGTATGGAAAATTGCCGTGTGGCATTTGGACTCCCCCTCATGAAATCATGGGCTCACGTGTGGAGTTTCAAAATCATGGGATTCCATCCATGCCAACTGTGAAAATCTGGCGTCCGCTGGAATCTGGTAAAATCCATTAGCCTTAACAATGTTGGCGTTGGGATAACAGAGCTGGATAATGGATCTCTTCCGTTTCAAGTGGAAATCTAGCCGTTAGCATCACTGCTCTTCCGAAATCTAGAATGGTTCATGGGAAAATCCAATTCTTACCGGGATATGGCCGTTGATATTCTCCACTGGAATTGAATGCGTTCGAAGGTTGAGTGGATTGAAAATCTAAAATTTGGCTCTAGCCGTTTGGCATTTTTTTTATGAACAATTAATGCATAGCATTAATGCATGAATTTTGGACCGCCGCTTTCATTAAAAATTATTATTTTTAATTTCGTAAGTATAAGCAACTTTCGTATGGTTTAATTGGTTCCATAGAGTAAAGCTTTATCCATTAGGATAAATTTTTTTTTTTGTTATAAAGATTGAGTTGGAACCATAAAATAACATATCGTTATTTTTAAAGAGGTTCAATCAAATTCAAATTAATGGTATTTTTATGCCTAATAAATTTATCCATCATTCGAAATTGAACTAATTGAAACAAGATATCACCAAAGTGACCTCTCTTGTGTAGATGGTTCATGAAGGATGTTGGATGTTGAGTATGTGTATGTTTCATGCGGGTATTAATCGGCCCAAAGAAGGTTAATGCCTGGCCGAACTACACATATGTGTGATGGTAAATACGTAATGATTATAAGGATTTACATGTGAGTAATAAATTGATCCAAAGATAGATTTATTATTTGACATGCATTATTGTTAGTGTTTGATCATTACAACAAGAGTACCACTAGCAGTTAATATTACTGTCCAAAGACTTGATATTAATGTGCACGTTTATAAAGAAAAGAGTACAAAGTGATCAGATTTCTATAGAGCATATAGGGACAAACTCCATGGTTGCATATCCTCTTACAAAGGGTGTGCCGCCCAAGGTCTTTCATGAGCATATTGCTCACATGGGCGTTATAGAGCATGACGATGCTTAGATTCAGTGGGAGTTTGTATTGCTTCTATTTTATGCTTTATGTTTGGTTTGTACATACTTATGTGTTTGGATATTTTCTGATCAGAAATAAAGTATTTCATTCAGTTCAGTACACTCTGTACAATTATGCTAAAGTTTTGATCTCACTCAAGTTTAAGAAGGACCAGTTGGAAATAGGTATGTTAAGATCACATTATATGTAATTCCATGCTACACATCCACATCATGATCCATGTCATTCAGTTGTGTCAACATACGTGACCATTGATGGGTCGAGTTATGATAGATATAACAAAGGCCGCTTTGATCCTATGTTGGTATGGTTGATGGACCGGATTGGTTATAGATACATTTCAGTAATGACAGTAAAATTGAGCTCATTTGGTTATTTTTGCAACATAATTATAAGGTTACACATATAGCCCAGTGGAGATTGTTGGATTTTTAATCCAACATTGGGTTATATGTGAAATAATTATGTGTTGCGGACTGTCAAATAAGGTTAAGCCCAATTAAAAGTGATCAGCTAAGGTTTCAGTGATTTGGGCTTTAATGTATCTGATTAGGTGTGGCCCTTTAATGTGTAGAGACCTAAGGGGTTATTTCTATTTTTATGATGGGCTAAAATAGAAATACCAAAAGATAATGATGAAATTATCTATATATAGCGGTTATGGTCCTGGATCGCACGTACGACCTTCTTCTCTGAATCCCATCATCAGAAAGAATAGCCTAGAGAAAATTCTAAAGGGCTCTCTGGGAGTACGTGTTGATCTGGAAGGCCAACCGCAGGGCTCTGGAGAGCAATCAAGTAATATGGATTCAGGTACGCTTCCGTTTATCGATTATGGATTCTTGATGATTAAACATGAATGATTCTTGGGCTTCATGGTGATGGTTTCACCAAAAGGTTCGGATCTTATTTACAACAGATATGACATAGTTGATATGTATGAATATCAGCAAGTATTATCAACCGATATGAACCATGAATCATGTAAGACAAAGTAAGTCTCACATGAAAAAGTGGTACATGTTATTTCCTGTGGAATATTTGCATGCCTTGAGAAAGCATACTTCCTAGACTTCCCATAAATGCTTCCAGATATTGCCAACTTATTAGCAGCAGTGCAGGGAGGACAATTCTAAACTGCTGCTAAACATACTAAGGAAAAGAAATTTTTAAAAAATATATTCTGAAGTAAAGGTTTTTCTTTTTAAATTAAAGAAAAAAACATTAGACCTATATCTGGGGCTGTGATAATTCCCCTGAGATACATGTTATGGTGTAATCCAGAGTTAGCATATTTGTTGTTTACTCAATCCCTGCCATGCCAAGTTATATCAGCTATCAAGTATGTATTATTTTCAGAATTTATGCAAAGGGAGGTCAACTTTTGGTGCTCCTTCTAAACATATTGAGGAAAAGGAACTTTACAAATATATAGTGAATTAATACATGAGAAAACATAAGAAAATTAAACTTATATATGAAGCTTCCATAATTCCATTGGTTCTATATGTTATAAGTCAGCAAAACAGTACTTATCGGTTACTCAATTCCGGTCATGTGGAGTGTATTTGATATCACCTGCTTCTCGTATTCAATATTCATAAATAGTGCCTGACTATAAAAAACAGAGTCTCTAAGGAAAATGAAGATCTAGAGATTGTTATCAGAGACAGAGAAGCCACGTTATATGTCAGACTACTTCAAGTTCCCACTAGGCCTTCTGTATTCAGCTCTGAAAGGGATTCACAGTAGCATACCAATATTTTAGTAATGACATAGAACCAAACCAAAAAAGAAGTTTCAAAGCAGACCATGCTACTTCCCAACAAACCCCAAGCCACAAAAACTTGATTACATTGCTGGAAATCAAAGGAAATGAGATGGAAATGAACAATGATTTAAGTCTCAACAAAACGGGAACTGAGACGGCCGAGACATCTTATTCACAAAGATATTCAAAGATCAATCTTAGCTGTCTTGTCTCGTCCTATCTAGGCTATATTATAATTTTAATTTTATCGATCTAATTTATTATAAAGATATAACTTTGAAGTTAAATATATTTAAGAATTGGATAAAACACTAAAGTTTCACAATTTTTTTTAAATATTCTGAGCAAGTATCGGGATGTCTGTCTGAACCAAAATCGAGACAGAATGATATGGGTTGTGGAACATCTTGTTCCATGAAAAAAAATTGACATACCTTTGCTCCATAAGATTTAAAACCTTAGAAATAAGAAATGGATTTCATTATGCCCATTAAGCACAACAACATCATTCTCATCATCATTCCTTCACTTTTTCAGCATCCAAATGGAGACTAAATTCTGAAATAAGATTAAAAAAATTAGAAGAAAATAAAAAAGATCATACATAAATATAAGAAGAATAGAGGCCTTACATAAATTTATTGCAGGTTGTGCAAGAAATACAGCTAAAATGAATGAACTAAAATCCTTAAAATATCTACCAAAGTCTATCCCACTGTCCGTATTTCCTCAATGGAACCAGGGTGGAGGTTAAAGCAGAAAATTATTTTGCAACTAACTCAGTATTCACATAACTAAGAGTTTCACCATCCATCCTCAATAGCCAGCTTTAATCAAATCAGGACATCCATTCAAACCTAAAATAAATGTCAAGATATTTGCAAATGACATGGGAATCTGATAGCTCAAAGAAAAGCTATCTGTTATTCTATTAATGGTCAACCCTAAAATAATCAAACTAGAGAAACCAAAAACAGAGAAGAAATAGAAGCATATCTAAGGCTACACTTGGAGTTTTCAAATATTTAAATATGACGTTATCTAGTTTTCTAACTTCAAAGCAAAAGGTTGAGATTTTTCACAAATGTTTAAATCAAGGCCGTTTTAGCTCAAGACAAATTTGATTCAAGATTTGTTTGAATCAAGATTTTGAAAATATAATCTTACAGTGCAATACAAGGTGTACTGTATCAACCTTTTACCGTGCTAGTATGGTATCAAGTCTCAGTGCACCGCATACTAATACATGGTATGGGCGTCTGCCAACTCCAACAATGTACCATGAGTAGGGATATGGCTCATGGAGCCATACTACATGATACAGCTAAGGAGCCCGAGACTCAATATCGTGTTCTGAGTGTTAAAGAGAGAAGGTTCGAAAGGGGAAAGGTGTAAGATGATTAAGAGAGAAAATATATTGATTTGAAAATTCCTACATAAAGTATGGATTCTCAATTACATATTTTGCGCCTTATATGACATTATTTTATTCCATAATAGAACACCTAGTATCACAAAATCATGACTTGTATTTTCAACAAACATGTGAGATCATGTGAATATTACGATTTAGTTGCAGATGCAAAAAGAACTTGGCTATATCTCATGAATTTGCCTGTTCTGATGTGCAACCAAATGAGCTTTCTTTTAAACATGGAAAACCACAAGATATCACAATTTCTGTCCATTAAGAATCGTATATCTTAAGGACTGGATCGTATTCTCACAATACACTTTTCTCCTGTAATCAACTCAGAGAAACCCATCAATACTCATCCAAATATTAAAGCTAAGAAGATTGAAAAGATATTCTTGCTTCAGTTTGGTCACATAATAAAGAAGGCCCTGTTCTTGCAATGCTCACCTTTGAGATTACCATATTTTAGAAACCAAGCAATCAATGCATTTTCTTATGATGAAAATATACAAAAAGTAGATCTAATATGCTCAGAACCTCATTCTCATCACATCCGCCCTTTAGTTAATTGCACAAAATCAACCAAACAATCTTTACACAAGCATAAAAAGTAAATAAATCCAAAAAGCCATATATAAATGCATTTGACCCAATAGCTGAGACAATAAGTAAAGTCCACCAAATCCCACCAAACTATTATAAATATAAGTTGCAAAGACTAGAAAAAAAAAAAAAAAAAACGGATGAACTTAGTTGCTTTCATAAATAAAGGCCAAAAATGTACCATTTATGAGAAAAGTTCCAACATATACCAAACAACTGCCAATCCTAATCCATATTCCTGAAGACATCATGAGGTTACCAACAAAGTTGTGACTAAAAATTCCAACTTTTCTTCTTCAAGAGCAATTCCAAGCCTGCACCAATCACATGGGAATACACAAAGAGGGGAGGAAAAAAAAAAAAAAAGAAACGATGGAGGGGGTAAGCCAACCGCAGATAACTATACTAACGCACTGGTCCACCTTCCTCGGTGCAGCGTGAACAACAGAGGAGAAATAATTAATCTAAAAAAAGAGTCAATAAATAATTAATGGCTTTTAGAAGCCATCGGTGAGGGTATAAATCAGACCGCCGGATCGCAACCTAAAACTTCGCCGGACGGACGGCGGAGGAAATGGTGGGGGGGGGGCTCAGCCAGCCTTCTTGCTCCCGTCCGCCGGCGAGGGACGGACCTTCCCAACGGAGGCGCGGCCAGGCGGCGCGAATCCGAAGAGGCTTCTCAGGATTCGCTTCAGGACCACGCCACGCTTAGGGATGTACCGGGGGTGGGTTCCGGCGAAGGGCATCGGGTTCGCCTTCCCCGCTTTGGGTCCACTTGCCGCCATGGAGAGATTGCTACTGAGTTCGAAAGCGGCGGAGAACTCGTCGGCGATACGGAGGAGACGGAAACAAAAGAGGTCGATATGGAGGCTTAGCTGCGGCGACGACTGCGCTTATATATATATATAGAGAGGCTTGAAACTTCGTCTTTGGTCCGCTAAGGAGAGGCTTTGGGGAGGGCCGGTGCCGGGAGGTAGGGGCCGGGTGGCGTCAGCGCTTGCGCACGGGAACGAAAGAGAGACGAGGCTTCGTATGAAGTTCGAAGAAACGAGAGCGAAGAATTCGATCGACGCGCAATTGCTGTGCGTTTATAAGAAAGAGTGGATTGGATGGGAGGAGAGAGAGGAAGGGGCGTGAGCTGGTGTTGTGTGTTTTGGTGGCGAACTTGCGATCAGCTTCTGAACGGGGAGAGAAATTTTCTCGACACGATTACCCCACCCGCTCGCTCGCTCGTTCTCGCAGTTCCCCGGGATGACAAGGCATTGGACGAGAAGACAAAGCTTTATACGCTTCACTAGCCTCGGACCCGTGCGCTGCGCTCGCTGCGTTTAGCTTCGTTTCTTCTTCCTCTTCTCTTCTTTTCTCCCTTTTTTTTTTTTTTCTCTTCTCTCTCCCCTACTTCTCGTCTGTCTTTTATAATATTGATTTAATTTCGTGAGAAAATGGATTGAAGGAAGATCTGGTGAGCAAAATGGATTAAACAAGCATCATGTTAAACAATAGGTATTGCTATTGTAAAATATAATTTTATAATAAATATATAAATTTTAGTTAAAATAGATTTAACTATATTTAAATATACCTAAGCCTAAATTCAGTAATTTTGCGCATTCTTCTTATATTCTCATAATTCAAAAATCTCAAAAAAAAAAAAGAATGGCCCTAAATTCTATATGAATTAAAGTGTAGCAAAGTTTATCTTTTTCAATTATACTCAGATCCAGTAAGATATCTTATTATCATGTCACATTGGCTTCTGTTACCTTTATTTATAATCAAAATCTAGCAGCAAAATATCTTATTATTATCATGTGAATTGACTAAGGTTGCCAAACGTCACACAAGTTCTCTCTCTATTTATAATCAGAATCTCCTAGTAGGATATCTTATTACCATATGAATTAACTATGATTATTTATAGCTATGATTGCAAAATCTCAAGTGAGGGTATCTCTCTCCCTATTTATAATCTAGCAATAGAATATTCTTTTGCCATGCAAATTGGCTATGTTTGAAGAATGGAGTAAGCAAAAAAAGAAGATTCCTCCCCCCTCTTATAATATGAATTAGCTATGATTGCCCTCATTTATACTTAGAATCTAGTAGTAGGATATATCTTATTACCATAAGAATTGAATACGGTTGCTAGACATCAGAATAGAATCTCTCTCCCCATTTATAATTAGAATCAAGTGGTAGGCTATCTTGTTATCATGTGACTTGTGTATGGTTGCTAAACCTTATATAGAATCTCTCTCTATCTCTCTCTCTCTCTCTCTCTCTCTCTCTCTCTCTCTCTCTCTACACGCGCTGAGCTATTGCTACTTGAGTTTAGGTCTTGTGATCAGTGTCTGCTGTCAAAATTAATCAGTGGCACGCTCTCTTGTCATATTGCTAAAGTTTAGTTTGGAGTTTTAAGTAAGTGCTCAGAAGATGATATAGAATTTGCAGGGCAAGTGTGGTGTGAAACAACCCGATCGATCCAAGATTTAAAGGCCCTCCGGCGCTGACGTTCTCTGAGGTTACTTGCTGCATGGGGACGTACGCACGTTCCGAGAAGCTCCATAGATACTCCAAGATCCATTGAGAATCTCTGATGATAGATTGGCCCTGTCCCACGTGGAAACCCCTTCTACTTGAATTCCTCAAACATTACGGTTAACGGAATTAATGCTCTTTTCGAGAAGGAGAGTGATTTGGACAGCGAACAGACGTGCGAAACTTCTCGGTACGCACGACCAAATTAACCCGCCGACTTCAAACTGGAGGGATAAGATTTTTACTGTTTTACCATCAACCGTCAAGTTTTTTTTTTTTTTTTTTACCAAAAAAAAAAAAAAGCTTGATCAGACTGGTTAAGATGGTCTAGAGCCGATAAATTTCATAGCATACAAAATGGGCGTGAATGATTAGAGATACAAAATCACTGGTTCACTGTGCTATTAGTCTTCTGAAAGGACGACTCCATTGAAAAATACTATCTCACGAATTTCATTTTGGACAACTAGCTAGGTGGGATTGCAACAAATGGTACAAATTAAAGATAGCGGTTTTGCATGCCTACTTAATTTGCTGCTATTTATTGAAGTTTGAAGTTAAATTAGATTATCTCAAAGATTTCATGTTGAAACTTGAAACACGAAGATTCCGTCTCGAGAGTTGATTCATTGAACCGCAAACTTAAGATAGCTGTCTTGCACAGCTATTTTCAAAGTTTAAATTAAATAATATTATTTAAGATAGTGTTTGATAAAAAATATTATCCATGATAAATGTATGGGATAGAGTTTGTTCCCTGGCTATCCCTAGGGATATCCATTGGCTATCTCATTGATCATATCAAATGCAAAAAGATAAATTCATAGGATAATTTTTTTTTACCTTATTTAAAGGGATAACCAGCTATTCCTATATTTTCTAAGAAATAAATTAAGAAGATATCTCATAATTAATCATGATTAATCATAAATTATTTCTTTGATTAACTTTATTTCTAATTTTTTATAGTTATAATTTTTAAAAATAAAAAAAATATTTTTTAAATATATTTTTTTATTTAAAAATATTTTTTTTATCTTCTATTTCAAACACCGTCTAAGATTTAATTTTAGACAACTAGATGGGATTGTGGCAAAAAGTTTCTAGCTAATTCGATCATTGGGCCACAAAGCATTGAAGTGACTACTTTGATACCACTTCTAGAAGTTTGGAATTAAATAATATCATCCAACGTTTTCATGGCGGACAAGTGAATGAGATTGTACCAAAAAGTTTTGACTTGCAGGCTTGTTCATTAAACCACAGCCGTAAGATAGTACTCAGTACTTACCATCGAGCAAGACTAGCTTCACCTCTTTCCATCTAGGTAAGAGGCCTCAGACTTGACGCCAGCTTGAGTCAACCGCTGAGGCTGCATGTCAAATAGAAAGAGGGGATGAGCCAGCCCTGTCTAATTTAAAAGAAAAGGTCATTACTTGCCATGATGCGTTTTATTCATGGGGATGGCCAAAAGTTTCGACGCCGTCTAATCTAAAATAAAAGACCAAAATTTCAACCACATGTGTTTTATTCATGGGGATCGATAATAGTGAAACGCCAAAAAATTATTAAAAATTATATTTAAATTAATCATTTGATGATTGTATTAATGTAAATTACATATAAATTAATATATTAATAAAAGTTATTTGGCAGTTTATTCATTACAAGAATATCTTCTTAAAACTCCTAATAGTAATGAGGCCCTCAGGATCTTCCTTTACGATAAAGAAGGATTTATCTTTGAAGGTCCTTAAAAGAGTTCGCGACCAAATGATATACTATAAAAGGGCCATAGTACTATCAATTATAGGACGTTGTATATCATATTTGTTGGTTGTCCTCTTAACCAAAGAGTGTAGAAACACTGGTATGACATACAGGTAAAAGTGTAGGAGTACATTTCACCGAACGTAACTCATTTTCGGATACTCTACTGTCAAGAGTTAATCCGAGAAGATATAGGTATAAGTATCCTTCAGACCTGAAGATCACAACCAGTGACTTACAAGAAACTCATTGTACTTAGGTGCCGGACCACCTGAATTTCTAATCCAGCTACGAAAGGTTACTAGGTGCAGTCAAGTACTTGTGGTGGTTAGTTGTGGATCAAGATGGAATTTGACCTATCCCGTTAAAGGAGAAATGCTTGTGTTTCAATTTAGCAAGACCTTGGCCAAGGCACTTCATGTGAAAGTCACATGATCACTAAAATTGAAATCACTTTATGAATTTGCTGTTTAGAGTTGACAGGCTCTTAAGCCATCCTTAGCATTTATGGTCAAGAGGATGAATTATATGGTAACTATTTCTTAGGGTTCTTGGAGTTTGCTCGGTAACTCTTCGACCTATCCGGACGTCGGGTTCCATTGCTAGATGGGCACATCGATTAGTATAGAAAATTGTTTCTATGCTACCGGCTTAGGTTCGAACCTAGAGAGTCACATGCATAGAAGTTTCCTAGGATGATATATTTGCTGATCAACGATTGAGAATCGTATATGATTTAATTAATCAATTTGATTGATTGAATTATCTTAATTGGATTAAGTACAAGTGAATAAGATTCAATTTGGTTTAAGTCTACTAGAAGGACTAATCAATTTCAAATATTGATTTGAAATTAGATTTGATTTGGATTTAAATAGATTCAGGATTAGCCAAATTTGATTTGGACTAGGACCATGATCTATATTGGTTTAATCCAATAAATTCAATTAGCTTAAAACCAAAAATCCAAACCCCATGTGTGAAAAAGGTTTTCTCGCATGATGAAATAACTAAAATCTCATCTCATGAGAAATTAAATTCTCATGCAGAATTTAATTTATAACTTTTAGTCTTCTTCAAATGATTCCCAAGTTCAATAAAAATAAAATTTGCTAAAAAGTGCCTCTTTAGAAGAGCACTCCACACAACTCTTTGTACATTGACAAGTGTGTGAATTAATGTGCCTCTTTGGAAGAGCACTCCACACAACTCTCCGTGCATTGACAAGTATGTGAATTAATGCGCCTCACTCCACACAACTCTCCATACATTGACAAGCGTATGAATTAATGTGCCTTTTTGGAAGAGCACTCCACACAACTCTTCATGCATTGATAAGTGTGTGAATTTAATATGTATCTTTGGTTTTCACAAAAACAGCGAAATTCTAAATGTTAGAATTCAATAGGCTGGCTAATATGAAACTATAAATATAGAACATCCATCACCATATAACATAACACAAGATCAAAAGAGATCAAAAAAATTCTAAACAGTTAGAACCAAGTGTTACAGTTCTAAGAGTTAGAACAGAAAATTCTGGTGTGATTTTAGTGTTAGCAAAAGCTTGGTGGATCTTGGAGGAAGATTCAAGTGGAAGAATTCAAGATCAGCAAAATTATTTTTCCGTGAGCTAGCACTCCCGGAAATCCGATCATTCGGGGGCTTCGCGTGGACAATACTAGAGGCCGGATGATTGAACGGCTGCAGAGCACAAAGGATTTACCTACTGTTCTTAAGGTGAGTGATTTGATCCTTAGATCTTAAGGCAGACTTCAAGATGAGTAGTATGACTTCTCATCTTGAAGATCAAGATATGATCTTAATTATTTAATTTATATGCAATACTTAGATCAAACGATCTTATAATATAAGGCAAAGATATGATCTTGATGCATGTTAGAAAGATTAATATGTAATCTTTAAATTTTCACATTGATAATTGTTATCAAATTTTAAAATATGCATGCCTCAGGGATTAACTCTCCCAACAGAAATTAGATGTCCTTCCATCATTCTCTTCTCTTATACAGGTCAAAGAAAAAGGCTACGTGCTTCAAGCGCATCTTAAGTCTCCAATTCATGAATGACAGAATATCCTGATCAAGATGTTGAAGGTAGTCCTGTTGAAGTTCAAGAATGCCTTCGGATTAAAGTTCAATCCTAGCAAAAGCTTTGTCACTAATTTCAACATCTCTTTTGATTTAAGAAAAAAAAAGGGTTCCTTGTTGATTGTCTTAAAGAAGCTTTTTTCTTCTTTTATTTTGGATTTTTTTTTTTTTGGTACAGACGAGCGATTACACTATTCTCGTGCGAGTTAGCCCAGAACTATCAGAATACAAAATCTGCATAAGAGCATAAGGGCAGGGATCATCCTATTTCCAAATCCACGAACCTCTGTGCTGAGCCACAGCAGCCGCAGTTCAGTCTACCGCAGAATTGGCCTCTCGATAGATATGTCGGATATGGACACTGAGAAGACCCCGCAGAGCAGCCTGAATGTCACTGAGAATGGGGTTGATGAAGATCTGATCGCAGCATCCTAATCTAAGCCATCGAATAACAGAAAGAAAATCCTCCTCAACAATCAGACAATGGGCATGTAGTGTCTAACTGCATGGGAGATACCAGCCTATGCTGCACAAAGCTTAGCCATGGGGATAGAAGAATCCAGGGAACCAAAATCACTCGTCGTCAGCAAGGCACCATCAATCCCCCGAATAATAAAAGCAGATCCAGCCAATCTACTATGAAATTTTGGATTGTCTTTGAGTGATCATTACATTTCTAGACAATGTTGGATGCTTTTGCTGGAAAAGATGCAAGCAAGATTCATCGCATGTTTAGAAAGGTTTCTATCTTCTACAAGTAGGATGATTCTTCTTAAAGTCATCCTTTTTGCTGTTCCTTTATATTATTTTTCAAATTATCAGTTTGGGTTAGCTTAAAAATTGATCGTCTTAAAGAACTTTTCTTTGAAAAGAAAGAAAATATATCAATAATTTTAACTGTCCTATCAACTAAAAAACTCTCTCTCTTACCAAAGGAGAGGCTGCCTCCAACAACCTAAAAAAAAAAAAAAAAAAGAGAGGCTGCCTTGGGGTCAAGGATCTCTATACCTTTAAGAAGGCCTTTCTAGTAAAATAGGTATGAAAGACTATTCTTCTGTAATTATTGCCGATCCATAAAAATCTTTCATTACCTACGTTATTACTTCAAATGAAAATTGAAAGTTGGTTGTATGGTTTATAACCAGTTAAGGAAGATGGACAAATACCAATTGGATCCTCTTTTGGGCTATAGTGACCCAAATTGGTATAAACCTTGTCCGTCTTGCTTTTTGTAACGAAACAGGCCCGTGGGCCTGGGTCGTTACAATATGGTATCAGAGCCACGAACCAGTTGAGAGTGCAGGAGCTAAGTGCCACACAGGGTAAAGTACTACATCCATGAAAGATGGAAGCCACCTCTTAAACATGTGGGGGCCACCTCTAGAATCCTGTCTGCTTGATGGTTATGATCAATTACCCCTGGCGACGAGGATGTCGTCTCTGTAAGGGGTAGATTATTATGCCCCTCCTAATAGTTCCATATTGAAAAATTGGGAGTTGATTGTATGGTTTATAATCAGTTAAGAAAGATGGACAAGTACCAATTGGATCCATTTTGGACTGTGATGGCCCAAGTTGATGTAAACCTTATCCATTTGCTTTCTTGTAATAAAACGGACCCATGGGCCTGGATCGTTACAAGATCTCCCATGGCATCCTCATTCTTCTTATCAATCTGAAAATATATCATCAGTAACGTTAGTGGTTTTTAAAACTGTATCAAATTCAACATTGGGGATGGATTGGCGGTTTGATTTTGAGAGGATCCTTGGATACAAAATACGCCACCTTTATGATCTCTTTTCATACCTATACTCTGTTGCAACATCAATCAATGCCCCTGCTTTATAGAAGCAAAGATATAGAGTAGGTGGATTATTTGCCTTAGGAAACCTATTTCTTTTGCTCATCACTTGCAGCTTCTCGACCTTTTGAATACTCTCTTATCCTTCAGACACTCCTACTTGGAGGATGCCCTCATTTAAAATTGATTCTGTAAAATCCTTCTATATATTCTTTAATTCAATAGGAATTAGATGGCCATTCTGGAAGGTGATATAGAAAGCAAATGTACTACTTAAAGTTCGCATTTTTCATATGGCTTTTGCTAAAGAATCGACTTCAAACTGAAGAGAGTCTCTTGAAAAAGAGATGGAGTGTAAGCAACAGAGTCCAAGCCATTGGAATCTTGTGCTCATCTCTTCCTTCATTGATCCTTTTCCTTCTTCTTTTTTTTTTTTTTTTTTTGGATACAAACGAATGATTACACTGATTTAGTGTAAGTCAATCTAAAAAGATAAAAAAAATAAAATCTGTTTAAGTATAGAAGGACAGGAATCACCCTGCTTTCAATTCTAAATCCCTTCTTCTCCTCCTTTTGATATTTAATCTACTCCAAAATTAATGTACAAGGCCACCTTTCAAGCTTCTCTCATATGTGGTGCTCTTGGAGAAGCTCTTATATTCCTTGGCAGTGGATGCCGGTTTAAAATAAGCTAGCAATGTGCGCATATTGGCACATTTGAAAGGATAAGAGTGGTGGAATTTTTTTCTCTAATGCTGCTACTCCCCCAACCCTTTTCAATATATAGTACCTAAGGGCCTTTCCCTTGACTAGTCTTTTGGATACATTTACTTCAATATATAAAAGCTTGGGAGGTGATATCTCCCAATTTTCGTCAATTTTTCTCGAAAGAAAGAAAGAAAAAAAGAACTCAGGTTGTGTCTCGACCTCGTTAGGGATGTCCAATCCAATATGGCATGGACCACACTAACATGGCCTTCCAAGCCATATCAGCTGACGGACTCTACAGGGCATGGCAGCTTGTTGCATGCCAACCTGGCACCACCCATGCATGGGCTGGCACAGGCCAGGCATGTGACTTAACCTGCACGGCCTATCACAGGTCGATCTGGAGATCAAGCAAAAAAATTAAAAAAAAAAAAAAGTTAATTTTCAAAGTTGCTTATCACTTAAAAAAGACAAATTTATTTTTTACATGGCAGTATCATAACCTATTTTTATACAAAAGGTTGAGCACTTGACGATAAGAGGAACTAGTTGAAGCTTAATGCAATAGAAATGTTAAGAGGCCTAAAGATATGTATGATGTAAAAGGTAATTAAGATGAACGCTGTCTTTCGAATAACTGAAAAAATGATAAAAGTAATGATAATATATATACATATAAGCAACAAACGATGGAATGGCAGACTGTAATAAACTGCAATAAGTTAAAAAAGATTATGTATATTAATTTAATTAATTTCAATTAATTTTTATAAAATTAGTTTAAAAATTTTATGAACTAAGAATTAAAAACTAAAGGATAAAAAAAAATATGATCCGTCGGAGTTGCCGGCAAGACTGGGTGACGGTGTGGGGGTCAGACATGGGAGCTGGGGGGTGCTACCACTAAGCCATATATATGGATACCAGGTGCAAAATTTTAGCTATCAAGTTATCTATCTTATCCAACCACTACAGGAACTTATAATGTCATATATCATAAAAAAGAGAGAACATATTGATATGACTGATCCCAGTGTCGTCAGAAAAGGTAACGGCAGTCGCTATCATTTTTCCACTTTCGAAACCTCCTCGGGGTCGGAGGGTGGGGCATCATTTCTTAACCCCGAGGTCCCCACCGGTTTCGAGATGCACTATCATTTCCCCACCCCCGGAACCCCCTTGGGGTCGGAAGGTGGGGCCATCATTTCTTAACCCCGAGGCTCCCACCGGTCTCGGGATGCACTGTCATTTCTCCACCCCCGGGATCCCCTCGGAATCAGGGGGCGGGGCCATCATTTCTTAACCCCGAGGCCCCCACCGGTCTCGGGGTGCACTGTCATTTCCCCACCCTAGGACCCCCTCGGGGTCAGGGGATGGGGCCATCATTTCTTAACCCCGAGGCCCCCATCGGTCTCGGGGTGCGCTGTCATTTCCCCACCCCCGGGACCACCTCGGGGTCGGGGGGTGGGGCCACCATTTCTTAACCCCGAGGCCCCCACCGGTCTCGGGGTGCACTGTCATTTCCCCACCCCCGGGACACCCTCGGAGTCGGGGGGTGGGGACATCATTTCTTAACCCCGAGGCCCCCACTGGTCTCGGGGAACACTGTCATTTCCCCACCCCCGGGACCCCCTCGGGGTCGGGGGGTGGGGCCATCATTTCTTAACCCTGAGGCCCCCACCGGTCTCGGGGTGCACTGTCATTTCCCCACCCCCGGGACCCCCTCGGGGTCGGGGGTGGGGCCATCATTTCTTAACCCCGAGGCCCCCATCGGTCTCGGGGTGCACTGTCATTTCCCCACCCCCGAGACCCCCTCGGGGTCGGGGGTGGGGTCATCATTTCTTAACCCCGAGGCCCCCACCGGCCTCGGGGTGCACTGTCACTTCCCCACCCCCGGGACCCCCTCGGGGTCGGGGGATGGGGTCATCATTTCTTGAGGTGCTCTAGCACTTGCACTCCCCTAGGACCCTCTTCGGTCTCGATGGGAAAGTCATCAGCAATTAGCATGCAACTTAACCGCCAAGGAAAACGACAGTCCCAAGCCGTGTGGTACTCACACGTGATTCTCAGTACATCCGTGATTGCCCCGCCCCGTTACGGAGGGCCATATCTCATAACGGCGTATGAGGAATTGCATGTCCCTGTACACGGCCATGCCTTGCTACGGCGTACGGTAGACTGCCACTCGCAACTGTGCTCGGTCTCATCAGCCGGCGGCGCGCACTGCATGCCTTCGCGGCCGCTGAACACGTATAATGTCACGTCAACAAGCAGTACAGGAATGTCTCTGGCACGTGTAGCCATGGTACAAAGGCGATCTCCTCAGATTGTAAGAGAAGGTATTCGGACAAATATAAGGACATGAGCTAGCGCTGTAAGTGGCATCTGAACTCTGGTTTTTCTGAGCTTTCTTCCTCCTAGCAAAAACCCTAACCGCCTCAGCTCCTCTGGGCTGGAGCGGTTCTTTGTCTGAGCCCAAGCAACTGACTTGATCGTCGGAGGGTCCCCATCGGCGCCGCCGGTCCCTGAGGACTTTTCTTGCAAGACTTCGAGGAGAAGGACGTCCGTCTTTCCCGACGTTTAAGAACGGTGGCTTGGCGTCATCAGATTGGCGCGCCAGGTAGGGGGGTGTAAGAAAGACGTTGAACCAGCAGCTTTCTTCTCTCTCCTGAATTCAGGACCTTGAAGCCATGGTGACGACTCGAACGAAAGGAGTTTCAGCCGGTCGCGCTGGGGGGCAGCACTGCGGGGCTGGTCCACCCGTGGAGGCCCCCCCAACTCTCGCATCCGGTCTTTTGGAGCCTCTGAATCTCCGGAGGCCGGGGCCTTCCGCTCCGCAGAATGAAGTTCCTGCGTCTGCTCCGCAGCAACCCCAGGAGGATCGATTCACTACCTTGGCCACGCAGGTCCAGTCGCTGGCGGCGATGGTTCAGGGCCTGCAGCACCAGCAAGCGGCCTTGCAGCAGCCGGAGCTGAACCCATCTATCCCGGGGGTGATGCAGCCTAGCCAGCATTCCTCCCACCGGAGATCGCCAGTTCCTGCAGATCATCACCGCCGATCCCCGGCCAAGCCACATCACCGCGCAGCATCTAAAAGGCCCCGGTCTCTCTCTCGCCACGCCAGCGTTTCTCCTAAGCGGCAGCACGGAAAGGAGGCGGAGCGCCCGCGCCGGCATCGCCGCCACCGCTCTTCTTCTGAATCTTCGGGGGAGGGCTCCTTTGATGGCCGGATGCCTTGTCGAGCTGAGCGTCAACTCGAGGAGTGCAACCAGAAGTTGGAGGAGCTTAGCCATCGGATCACCCACCTGCCAGAGATTGATTACGACAGTCGACCTCCCCTATCCCGCCGCATCATGGAGGAGCCTATCTCCACCAGGTTTCGCCTTCCTCAACTGGACCCATACGATGGGACTACGGACCCCCTAGACCATTTGGAAAGCTACAAGGTACTCATGCAAGTTCAGAGGGCCACTGACTCACTTATGTGTGTTGCTTTCCCGGCTACTCTGAAAAAGGCTGCCCGGGCTTAGTATTCCCGTCTGCCACCACGTAGCATCGACTCCTTCCGCCAATTGGAGAGGGCTTTCCTGGCCCATTTTGACGCTTGCCGAAAGATCCCGAGGGTGGCGGACAGTCTGTTTGCCGTGCAGCAGAAGAATGGCGAACCTCTGCGGGATTACGTTGCCCGGTTCAAGGAGGCCGCCTTGGAGGTCTACAACCTGGAGGACTCGGTGGCAACCTTGGCTCTGAAGCGGGGGCTTCGCCCTTCTCGCTTCGCATATTCTCTTGACAAAAAGCCACCGGGCTTCTACTCCAAACTTTTGATCCGTGCCCAGAAGTACATCCGGGCAGACGAAGCTGACTTTTCCCGGCGTGAAGCTGGCGGGAGCATACCCAGGAAGCCAACCCAGCCAGAGCCTGCAGAAGCCCGCCCCAGGAGGCCCGAGCCTCCTCGCCAACCAGACAACCGTCCTCGACCTCCTGCACCGAGAGACGGGCCTTACACCCCACTACTTGCCCCAATATCCCAAATCCTGCTCGAGATCGAAGAGGAGCCCTATTTGCAACGCCCTCCTCCCATCAACCCGAAGATTCCCCGGAACAAAAATCTCTACTGCCGCTACCACCGGGACCATGGCCACAACACCGACGACTGTCGGCAGCTGAAGAAAGCCATTGAAGACCTCATCCAGCGAGGCCATCTGGGGAAGTTTGTCCAAAGGAACAACCCGGGAGCTCCTGGTCCATCAGCACCTGCGCCGCCGGTGATTGATAACGCCCCGACGGAGAAGACAGTGGCGATGATTTCCTGGGGGGCAGGAGGCCCGTTGAAGAGACCAAGGGTACTTTTGGTTGACGATGAAGGAGGACGCGGCCGAGCTTATCAAGAAGTGTGATAGCTGCCAACGTCATGCCAATATCCAGCGGCAGCCGACATCTCACCTGACCCCCCTGGTGGCACCTTGGCCCTTTGCCCAGTGGGGCATGGATATCTTGGATCCATTTCCCCCGGCCTCCGGGCAGCGGAAGTTCCTCTTGGTGGTGGTGGACCACTTCACCAAGTGGGTTGAAGCTGAGGCTCTGGCCAAGATTACCGAGAGCAAAGTGAGATCTTTCTTCTGGAAGTCAATCATATGTCGGTTCGGGCTGCTGCGCACACTAGTCACTGATAATGGCCGGCAGTTTGACAATGCGCCTTTCTGGGAGTTCTGCTCCGAGCTGGGTATCGGTCAGAGGTTCACTTCCGTCGGGCATCCTCAAACCAACGGGGCAGCTGAAGTGACCAACCGAATCATCCTCCAGGGACTGAAGTCTCGGCTAGATGGCTGCAAGGGACGATGGGTGGAAGAGCTCCCCAGCATGCTATGGGCTTATCATACAACGCCAAGAACCCCCACCGGCGAAACGCTGTTCAGCTTAGTCTTTGGCTCTGAGGCTGTTATTCCAGTGGAGATCGGTGCACCCAGTCCCCGGGTAGAAGCCTATAGCGAGGAAGGTAACCCTGACCAACTGCGAGCTAACCTTGACCTGGTCGAGGAGGTGCGAGACCGAGCACGGCTTCGAATGACAGCCTACCGGCAACGGGCCGCGAAATACTACAACGCTCGCGTGCGCCCCCGGACTTTCCTGCCAGGAGATCTAGTCCTTAGACGGGCTGAGATCTCGAAGCCAACTGAGGGAGGCAAGCTAGCCCCTAACTGGGAGGGGCCTTACCGGATCACCGAGACGCTCCGCCACGGAGCTTATAAAATTGAAGAACTTGATGGGACGCTACTCCCTAGGACGTGGAATGCGGATAACCTCCGTCGGTATTATCAGTAATGTATTTCTTCTTTCATGATTAAGAAACATCCCTGTGTTCGCTTGGGTTTTCGCCCCTTGTTCAATATTAACGAGAGTCAATTTTAGCTATCTAAATTTTCACAGAAAAGCCCGACGCCCCGTTGGCACTCGCAGAAAAGCCCGACGCCCCGTCGGCACTCGCACTGGCTCTCAACAACAAAAGCCCGACGCCCCGCCGGCACTCAAAGCCCTGCACTAGCCAGGCACAAAGCCCAGTGTACCACTGGCAGAGCAGTGTGCCACTGGCTCTCAACAACAAAAGCCCGGCGCCCCCCCGGCACTCAAAGCCCTGCACTAGCCAGGCACAAAGCCCAGTGTACCACTGGCAGAGCAGTGTGCCACTGGCTCTCAACAACAAAAGCCCGGCACCCCGCCGGCACTCAAAGCCCTGCACTAGCCAGGCACAAAGCCCAGTGTACCACTAGCAGAGCAGTGTGCCACTGGCTCTCAACAACAAAAGCCCGGCGCCCCACCGGCGCTCAAAGCCCTGCACTAGCCAGGCACAAAGCCCAGCGAGCTGCTCGCGGAGCGGTGCACCAACAGCTCTTCACAACCAGGCCCCAACACCCAACGGTGCAAGGTCCTGCCGATCGAATGAAAGCTAATTCCTGCAGGCATCAAAAGCTGCGCACCAACCTAGTACAAGGTCTAGTGCTCAACAGGGTGTTGCGCCGATAAGCCCCGAGGGGCCTACCTGCCTAATCTTTGACCGGGGGCGTTTCCGCTCCTAGAATCCAACCGTACCTAGCCCTAACTTTCGGGTTCAAACGGTTGGGGAGGTGTCCCCTGGAACTATCAGAACTAATGGAATCATGAGGCTACTTATCAAATCAATAAAGTCAACGACAATTCAGAAATCATTTCAAAAAAGTATTCTCATTAACTGAAAAGAACTACAAAACGCCGACGTTGTCGAGCTTACAAAAAATAAGGGAAAAAGCAAAGTTACAAGCGCGAGCTCACGGCTCTGCCGGTGCGGGCTCGTCGTCAGAAGGGGCCAAGTCTGACAACCGCTCCAGTTCGGCCTCCAAGGCCCGAGGGAAGTTCAGATCTCTGGCTACCTTCTCCTTGCCGTACTGGAACCCGTCAAGGAATACGGCGGCCGAAGCTTCGGCCAGGTCATCTACAAAACGCCCAGACGCCTTGTATTCCTCTACGAGCCCAGCGGCTCGGGTCTTTTCTGCAGCAAGGGCCTCCACCGCGATCCTTTCAGCCTCCCGAGCGCGGCTTACCTCCTCCTCGCACCAGCAAGTCTCCTCCCTCGCCGCTCTTGCCTCCTCCCTCGCCGCTCTTGCCTCTTCCGCCGCCGCGCCCGCCCGGTCCTCGGCCTCCCGGAGAGCTGAGGTCAGCTCAGAGATATGCATATCTCTGGCCATGACCGTGCTCACAGCCTCCGTCATTTGAGAAAGCATTGCGCGCGTACGGTCGGTCTCCATCTCCGCCCGGCTCATGGCGGCCCTCACCTCGCTCGCGCAGGTGTCCTTGACCGCTTCCAGCGCCTTCTCTGCCGCCTCCGCACGGCGCTGGGCCTCCTCAATCTCCTTCTGCGTTTCCCGCAGAAGGTTCTTTCCCCCATGGATTACCTCCCTGGCAGCCTTCAGGGAGTGCGCAATCTGCACGCGTAAGCCCCAGATCAGCAAAATAAAGTATATATGTATGTATAATGGGGGGTAAGAAGTGAGAAGATTGCTTACCCTGACGACGGCAGCGTAGGAGTCCCGGAAGAACGCACCCGCCTTCTGCTGACTGAGGTCCTCAACGATCCTAGGGTCAAAAACTGGACCCAGGACCTGCTCGGCCCAACGACTGTCGCTCAGGGAGTCTCGGGGCGGCCTGGATGCGGCCTGGATGCGCCCTCGCCTCCCTTCGCCGTCTCGGATGTCCCTGGTTCTGTGCGTGGGCCGCTCCTAAGCGGCCCCTCGGGGAGTGGACTCGCGGGGCAGGATGGTCCCTCACCCCCGTCCCTGGCGGTGTCTGGTGGAGTCGATCCCTCGGGGGCCGGGAGCTCTTCAGTTGGCACGGGCTCCTCCGCTGCTAGCTCTTCGGCGGTGGCTCCCACTGTCGCTCCCACCTCCGGCGGAGTATCAGCTGTGAGGTCAACCTCCGGGACGGCCGGGATGTGTTGTGGAGCCGGGGGTGGAGGAACTGGCGCCGGAGGAGAGGCCCGGACTACCGGGCGTTTTGGGGCCGGGGCCTGCTGCCCCCTGGATGGCCCTTCCCGGGCCCTTTTCTTGGAGGCGGCTCTCACCAACCTTGCGACCGGAATCTTCATCGCTGCGTGGCACAAGTTGTACTTTTAGAACAGTTAAAAAAAAAAAAAAGAGAGAAGAAAAGTGGGAAGCAAAGGGGCAGAATTTTTGGCTAAGTATGGAGAAGGCTTACCCCGGTGAGAGATGAGGCCTGCCGACTCCAGATTGTCCTCCGATAATAGCAAGGTGTATCGGGGAATTTCGCTGGCCAACAGCAGCCCCAGCGCCTCCCGGTCCCCAGGCTGAACAGCCACGGCGTTCCCTCGGAGGTCGGGGTCTCCCCACCGGGGCCAGACTTGATCGACGTTGGCGAAGAAGAAGCGGGGTTTCCACCCCTTGATCGATGAAGGTAGAAGGAGCTTCAGAACCCTATTGGGTCGGGGCTGGAACAGCCACCACCCCTTTTGGGCTCGGAGAGAATAGAAGTTACAAAATAAGCTAATCCTAGGGGTGACACCTAGACGGTGACAGAGAATGATGAAAGCACTAATTACACGACAAGAATTTGGGACTAGCTGGGAGGGGTCAAGGAGTAAAAGTCGAGGAGGTTGACAAAAAAGGGTGAAAAGGGGGACGAAGACCTGCCTGTAGGCAGATCTCGTAGAGAGCTACCCGACCGGGTCGGGAGGAGATGACCCGGTCATCAGGGGTTGGCGGGAATAATTCGATCTCCCGAGGGATCCTGTAGCGGGCCCGGATCCTTTCCAGGTCCGACTGCGTCGCCGTCCCCTCTAGGGACTCCTCCGCCCTCGAGGAGGTCCCGGCCTCCAACCGGCGGCCCCTCGATGGGGCTCCACCGGTGACCCGTCGCCGGGCCAGAGGGACGCAGTCCTCTGAGTCAGAGGACCATTCAAATGGGGGAGAAGGAGTGGGAGAAATGTGGCGCCTCGTAGAGGGAGGACGGTCCTCAGAATCATCCTCCGAGGTCCAAGAGGGTGAACTCATGAGTGGAGAAGAAAGTCTAAGACGGGAAAAGCTAACCTGGGAGGGCAAAGAAAACCGGGCGGGCTCGCAGACTGCGGGAGAAATTGGAAAGCAAGCAAGGAAGAAGACGACGGCAAAGGTGGTGTGGCGTCAGTTCACCCCCCCCCTCACCTAGCTTTATTGGGTTTTCAAAACGTCCCGTCATGTCTCGTCGGCCACGCGGCTCTTTGCCATACGCCGGCTCGCCTCGAGGAACGCCCCAGCGCGTTGTGCGGCATGCCCCCAGCCAGTGGTGGGACCCAGCTGACATCGCCATAATGAGAGGAAATGATGATGCGCCTTTTCACACGGACCCCGAAGAGCCAGTCCTCATTCTCGAAGGCGATCGTGGCTAGCACAGTGTACGGAAGGCCGCCTCCTTACGTTCCCCGCACTGTCCGCATAAAAGGCGAGGCAAGGGATCAGCCACGTGGAGAACACCCCTTGAGCCTCAGCGGTGGGACCCGCTTTGCCCCAGGGGCGAGGGGGCATTTGATATGACTGATCCCAGTGTCGTCAGAAAAGGTAACGGCAGCCGCTATCATTTCCCCACCCTCGGGACCCCCTCAGGGTCAGAGGGTGGGGCCATTATTTCTTAACCCCGAGGCCCCCATCGGTCTCGGGGTGCACTGTCATTTCCCCACCCCCGGGATCCCCTCGGGGTCGGGGGGTGGGGCCATCATTTCTTAACCCCGAGGCCCCCACCGGTCTCGGGGTGCAGTCATTTCCCCACCCCCGGGACACCCTCGGGGTCGGGGGGTGGGGCCATTATTTCTTAACCCCAAGGCCCCCATCGGTCTCGGGGTGCACTGTCATTTCCCCACCCCCGGGACCCTCTCGGGTCGGGGGGTGGGGCTATCATTTCTTAACCCCGAGGCCCCCACCGGTCTCGGGGTGCACTGTCATTTCCCCACCCCCGGACCCCTCGGGGTCTGGGGGTGGGGCCATCATTTCTTAACCCCGAGGCCCCCACCGGTCTCGGGGTGCGCTGTCATTTTCCACCCCCGGGACCCCCTCGGGGTCGGGGGGTGGGGCCATCATTTCTTAACCCCGAGGCCCCCACCGGTCTCGGGGTGCACTGTCATTTCCCCACCCCCGGGACCCCCTCGGGGTCGGGGGGTGGGGCCATCATTTCTTAACCCCGAGGCCCCCACCGGTCTCGGGGTGCACTGTCATTTCCCCACCCCCGGGACCCCCTCGGGGTCGGGGGGTGGGGTCATCATTTCTTAACCCCGAGGCCCCCACCGGCCTCGGGGTGCACTGTCACTTCCCCACCCCCGGGACCCCTCGGGGTCGGGGGATGGGGTCATCATTTCTTGGGGTGCTCTAGCACTTGCACTCCCCTAGGACCCTCTCCGGTCTCGGTGGGAAAGTCGTCAGCAATTAGCATGCAACTTAACCGCCAAGGAAAACGAAAGTTCCAAGCCGTGTGGTACTCACACGTGATTCTCAGTACATCCGTGATTGCCCCGCCCCGTTACGGAGGGCCATATCTCATAACGGCGTATGGGGAATTGCATGTCCCTGTACACGGCCATGCCTTGCTACGGCATACGGTAGGCTGCCACTCGCAACTGTGCTCGGTCTCGTCAGCCGGCGGCGCGCACTGCATGCCTTCGCGGCCGCTGGACACGTATGATGTCACGTCAACAAGCAGTACAGGAATATCTCCGGCACGTGTAGCCATGGTACAAAGGCGATCTCCTCAGATTGTAAGAGAAGGTATTCGGACAAATATAAGGACATGAGCTAGCGCTGTAAGTGGCATCTGAACTCTGGTTTTTCTGAGCTTTCTTCCTCCTAGCAAAAACCCTAACCGCCTCAGCTCCTCTGGGCTGGAGCGGTTCTTTGTCTGAGCCCAAGCAACTGATTTGATCGTCGGAGGGTCCCCATCGGCGCCGCCGGTCCCTGGGGACTTTTCTTGCAGGACTTCGAGGAGAAGGACGTCCGTCTTCCCCAACGTTTAAGAACGATGGCTTGGCGTCATCATATATGATCATATGGTAATTGCAAACCACTAAGTACAAATATTTATAAAACTGTAGAAACCCTGCATGAATTGTTTTTCTCATGAACTCCACATGGTTTATGGCAGCCATCTCGATCTACTGCTTGATCCATATACAGAATCAAGCAGCCACCGGAGTGTGGCAGAATATATAGTTTCAGAATACTTTCGAGAACCAACCCTTTTGGACGCTAATTCTCTCTTTCCGTCCATGGATACGCTGCTAAATTGAGAGGCAAAAACCTGAGTAGTGGCTTGAGAGAAGGGAACGGCTCACTTAAAAAGGCCACCAACTGTTAGCTGTTAGCATGCTTGTTATTAATTAGGAGGCTTCCCCATGGTTTCGTGGAAAGGTTCTCGAAAGTTAAAGTGTTTTTTTTTTTTTTTTGGTCGAGAGAAGCGATTACATACATGCAATACCTTAGTTCCTTTTTCTTTTTCTTTTGTCTTCTTCTTTTTCTGGAGATATTCTCGTCTTCTTCGAAGGGTGGTTGCTTTCAAGTGAACGTTGGACCCCGTGACCCTTGCGTTACGTTATAGGTCGGCCGGCCGATCTCAAGAAATAAGAGTCACAGAAGACATCGCGGTTACCAGGAAGGTGTCTCTCAAGTCATTATACGAGTTCTATGAGACTCCCAATGGGGATTTGAGATGACACGGTTTCTTTCTATGAGAAACGATTGTTAACATTCTCCTTGGAATTCTTTAGGTGTCTTCCTTAAATTCTCCTTCTAGTTCATCTCCATACTCGTATCTTTTTATTCTCATTTTGGTGTTTGAGATTTTGCATAAAATTCTTATTTATTGTTCCTAAATTTTCTTGAAAAGCTGAAAACTAAGTCCTATACAAAATACTTTACTTTTGTCTGAGACCAATCAATCGCATATATATATATATGGTTGATATTAATAGCACCCACAAAATTAATTCTAGAAGAGACAAGTAACATACAATTCAGAGTTTCAGGAGTACTGCCGGCCGGTTCACTCGAAGGTGAGGAGGAGAATACTGATCTCCACTGGAAATTTCTCCAAATATTCCAGGTGATTGATTACCTTGCATCCAATCAGAGATGAGAGGAAGCTACTTGGTGCCTGATGGATATCTCCATGGTCAAAGAGGAGGTGAATAATATCTAGCTGTTGAGATCTCTTCAGAGAAAAGGACTTGCTCCTTTCATCACCCTTCCCACCATTACTTTCTCCACCATCCAAATCACTGAGTGTAACTTTTTCATGGCCTTAATGAAACCGATGGGAGATCATTTTTCTTCAAAAATAAATGTTACAGCTTGGCAAGCCGACGCAGGAACTATAGAGTTCATGAATAGGATCTTAAAATGAAAAGACGACTTAGCTTTCCATTTCCAGGAAAAACCAATGGTTTGCTTATGATTAGAACAAGCCCTGTCGAGTAGCAGTGTAGTACTATTACTTGGAGTTCGCTAGATCGATCGCTGTTTGTGATGCCTTAATTAAATATTCGAGCGATAATAGCCTTTTTACCTGTTTGAATGGAGAATAATGGATGATGATTAAAAAATGGGGGGCTTCCTAGTTCCAGAACATTATTTACCATGCTCATGAATCATCTTAAAAGTGGAAATAAAGACATCATTCTACTGAAATGAATGACAGGAATATGGAATAAGAGGACTTTTATTTCCATTTTTAAGGATAGTTTTAATGGTATAATGTCTAAAAATAATCAATAGTCAAAATCCCCTTGTGCATATAAGTAATGCAAAGAGAGGCTTCTGAAATTGGAGTATTCTCACTCTTTAATATTTGTTGGTTTGAGCTTTGGCACATTTTGGCTTGGGAATGCCTAGACAATGATAGAGACATCTTACTGTTGGCATTTTCCTTCCTTTTTGTTGGATCAGGAGGTTTCCACAAGGTCTTGAGGAACTTCGTTGATGGCTTAATTTGTCTTGAAGGAGGGGAAGGAAGTATTTCATATTATGTTTAGTTTTACATTCTTTGATTTGCTGATACATCTTCCTACTTCGAATCGTTGTCACAACACCATCTTAGAGATTATCAGAAATTTCAACATGATATGAAACCGGCTGCAAGATACAAGTATAATTAATTTAAGCATGTCTGAAACTCATCTGCATCATGTTGGCTCTCAAGCACACCATGTTTCAGTTCATATATAATATGTGAAAGGAAATGATCTAAAAACTAAAGTCATATATATAGCTGGGCAAGACGTTATAAACTGCCTGTGCTTCAGAAGAAGGAAGCCATAACTTCATATGTTAATCCTTTCCCCCATTAAAAAAAAAAGGGAAAAAAAAATAAATCACACTAGCGTCAAAAACATGCAGAGAAAAACAACGAGAGGATTTAGACCTGAGAGACAAATCAAATCATTTACTCCATTCAGCAGCACAGGAGTGCAACTAGGATCTTTCTGGGGCAATGCCTCTCCATTCAAAATAATTATATTATCAATCTCAAAAAACAACCACAAATTTTTTTGATGTCACATGTATCGCAAAATCAAAAAGAAATACAAAACAACAATGGAAAAAATAGCGAATGATTATTATTATTATATATATATATACATATAAACTGCACCACCACAGAATAAAAGCATTCACTTGTTAAGTGGTAATGCAAAAACATCAAGAAGTGCTACATAATACTAGTTCATAATACATCCAAGAGATCCAATGAAAATGGTTCAGACATGCAAGCTGTAAAATACGGCAATCCAATCATGGCACAATAATTCTTTTAACAGTGACAATGTCGACGCGCATCAGGCATTCGAAGTAACAATATCAAATGTAAACAAATGGAACCATGCCGCTCTCAATTCACAAATTAATAAGGTGGCACGTAGAAACACTTAAATAAACAAATCTACCCTACGTTATTGAATCCATAAATGAATGACCCTCTCACTTGAATTGACATGTACGCCAAAAGAATGGCAACCCTCCAAACGGGAAGGCCATCTACCTTATTGATTACACGAGCCACCGAGCAAACATATAACATAGGAAACTAAAGCACTAATTCCATATTACTTGCTTCTGCTATTCATGAGTAGTATCATTCGTATGAAGAGAGTATATATCATCTATTCGCTTGGTGGTTTGCAACAGCAGAGGAGCTGCAGGATACTCCTCATGACGCCTCCCCTCTTTGGCCCTGACCCGCCGGAGTTGGACGAATCCATTGCGAATGCCAATAAGCTAAGAGACAAGAGAACTGATCGATGAAGGTGGTGAGATCGAGGTGACTCTTCTCTCGTTCTTTCTCTTTATAGTTTGATACTTGAGAGAAGGGATGGAATATTTAAATGTAAAAGGAGACTCCCCATGTTTTCGAGGAGGCTCCCACATGATTTCGAGGAAATTTATGGTAGGTTAAATTGAGTTACAGGGGAGGAACGAACATCCGGAAACGCTTAATATATATATTTCCTCCGTTCATACTCCGCAGGAGGCCCACTAAACTAGGAAATCGGAATAGAATCCAGCATGTCTTCCTATCAACGAATGGAGTGTTGCCAAGTGTGGCAATATGATTTAGTTAAAGGCCGGCCGTCTTTGCTGACCCTTTCTGCTCGTTAGAGGACACTGGGGGGAGTAAAATAATTAATATGATACATTGATACCTCACAGTGGCCGAGAAGGTGTCCTATTCTTATTTATGGGGTTCAGAAACTACCGTATTCATCGGCGAGACCAATGCTCCTAGAAATCAAACCATTGTTCTTTTTGAGCATCAGCCAAGGCAGGCAACATCACGGAAGCTTAAAAGTCTAGAAGTTCATGAATGAGTTTGGTGGAACATCATCAGATCTCTAGTTTTGTAGAGCTCCCTTGATATAATAAGCCAGCAATGTTAGCTTCTGTGCCAAGGCTTTCACTGAGCCTGTAATTTAAGCAGAACCTGAACGAATTTGGGGGCTAAAAGAAGGCATGAGCGTGCCGATCAAGAACGAGACATATATAAATGCTCCTTTGAATTCATCAGGTCTCCGCGTATCAAATGGAACCCATCAAATCACAGCAATGGCATCTGAACTTGGAGGGGATTCTGATAGGACCATGATTCAGCAGGGAACCCCACCACAATAGAGATAAAAACAGTGATTAGTCTAGCAAAAAAAATCATGCATCCAGTCAGAGCTTTTATGAGGATAGAAGACAAATATGAGAAGCACCGGAGGCTACTCAGCTTTCCAACTTTTAAGTCCAGAAGAAAAGAAAAAGGAGGTCAAGGGCGTACCCTATAGCTATTCTAATGAAGAAATAAATATTGAAAAGAGCAAAAGTTCTAAATTTTACTTCTAGTAGAGTAGAAAGAAGATGAGAAAGGAAAGAAAAAGCGACCTTACTTCTGAATGAAATTTTATTTATCGACATGGTTGAAACTAAATAGTAGTGCTACTTATATCGTAGAAACATGACTTGTTATCATAAAACTGGTCAGTAAACGAAACTTTTTAGCTATTATACGTTGCACACTCTGCCACAAGGGCATATATATCTGATCTTATCACACCTATATGGTGTATAGTTCTATTGGGTGGAATGGCCAAGAGCTCTATTGGCTATGTTCTTTCACTTCTCTAATATAGTAGGTGTTGATCATATGAGCTAACACCATATATTTTGTAACGATTCGGGCCCTAGGTCCGCAGCATCCACGAGCTTGTTTCGTTACAATCACACAAATTTGGACCACACAGCCCAAAAGGGATCCAATTGGTATCTTATCGTTCTTGCTTTACTACATATAAATTACTTATCCTTTTCTCCTCTATCCGATGTGGGATCTTAAGGAGAGCCTCACAATCTATCTCCCTTAAAGAGGGGATGCCCTCGTCGCTAGAGGCAACCATCAGACAGGTAGGGATCTAGAGATGGCCCCATGCATGGCTTGATACCATATTGTAACGATCCGGACCCTAAGCCCGTAGCACCATGAGCCGTTTCATGATAAGAAAGCAAGATGGACAAGGTCTACACTAACTTGGAGCCCACCATTATAAACCATAAACCAACTCCCAATTTTTTGATATGGGACTATTGAAAAGGGCATCACAATTTCTTGATTGAACACTAATTATTAGCGTAATTTGAGTCTATCATATAATCGTTGCGTTTCACCTTAAAAAACACAGGTTCCAGAGAAAGTACAAAGGCAACCTATTTTGGGAGATAAAGAGGAAGGAATAAAAAAAAAAAAAGTAGCTTCCTTCTTTTCCCCTGGACTTTATTTATAATCAGAGATTCAAATTATCGATCATATGTCGGCCATACGCGCAGGACCATGCAGTGTGAGGAGATAAAGCAATGTTGGTTCTTTTTTCTGATCATTTCTTCTTTTATTCAATCCCACTGGATGGTGCAAGCTCAAAGTCTTCTAAATCATGGCAAATGGAGTACAAATTAAGTTCCCCAACAATTACACAATCATGAAGGACTTATCATGGCTGAAATGATTTGGCTTTAAAAAGGTTATGCAGAGCCAAATATTTGGACATAACCATTTAGAAGTAGGGATATGCTCTGTTTCAGGGCAAGCTGATACAAGTGAATAAATTATACAGTTTGTTAAAAAAAGAAGAAAATTACAACCACCCTTTTAATAGAATAACTTCTTTTATTTATTAGAGGGTGGCTATGAAAGGATAAAATAATTTGGCTGAAATTGAAATTTTTGTCATACAGGCTCCATTCAAACACAATTAGGACCACTAAATTATGTTCTCCTTCTAAACATTCTTACTGGCCCCAAAAACGAATCTTCTAATCCCAAATCCTGGGAATTGGTCCCGGATCACAGCTTTGTTCCACCAGTTTTAGAACTACTGGGGCTTCCAGCAAAACTAATAAATGAAGCTAATTATTATGATAATATATCATGATTCACTGCATGGATCTTCTCACTTGGTTGGCAACATATCCCATATCATCTGACCATTAAATATTTCTTATGCTATTAGGCTTAACAAGGCCTTAATTTTTTATGTCATGAATGATTCCCCATAAAGAGTCCATCAATGCATTTATTGTCAAAGCTTAGGACTAAATACAATCACACATAACTAGATTCTCAAAGAAAAGCATACGTACAAAGTTTGATCATATTTCAAGCATATGTCAAGCAGAGGACTCTTAGCTTCGGCTCTCCATTGATCTCTTAGGTCGCTGTATCCTCCTCATTGTTGGAGCGGTTTCGCGGCAAGCAGCAGCAGAGGAACCTTAGAATGGCTTTAAAGACTCTGCCACGCTTGGGGACACGACGGCGTTCGGTCCCCTCGCAGGAACCGATTGTTGGAGTTTGATTCATGGAGTTGGCTGGAGAGTTTAAGAGAAAGTATAGTCTAGAGTCCCTTGGTTTCGCCCTTACTCGGTTGCCTCTTAAACGCATAAGTTAACACCCTTTATCAAAATAATTAGGACCAATGGTCGTTGCTACAAGTTGGCACCAAGGAACGAGGAGGAAGAGGGTCCCCTTTCTTCTTTTTTTTTTTTGTCAAAAGAATTTTTGATGGTTGTTGTTAGAAGTGTGAAATGGCTCCGCAAAATTCCGTCCAACTACTTTTGGTAGGATATGCTGAGAAAAGTCGTCACAAGATTATGATAAATAAAACTGGATTAATGCTTTGTGACCTTGTGTTCTTGAGCTATAACGCCCTCTATTGCAGCTTATTATCCTCCAAGAATCGATGCACACGTTATCACTAGCTTTAAATTTAATTATCTTTTTTTTTTTAGGCGTGTCATGAAAATTGTAGACATCATTGACCCCCTCATTGTAACAGGAAGAAGTCGTAAAGAAGAGTTAAAAATAAATATTCTAATTGGAGATTGGAACTTTTTGTTGATTCAATCATATCTGGTCACTGACCATTCATTAATGCTACTCCCTTTGTATGGTTTTATTTACAGCTCTACCTTCAAGGAACACCTTGTTCCGCGTTTTGGATTTTGATGCGCATCTTGGCGTGCTGAGATGCGTCACCTGGACTCGACTGGATTCCACAATCTTATTGCGTTACTTCGCATCCAAGGCAACGTTAATGGCCGAACATGTTTGTGGATTTGAAGCGAATCTAGCCTCGAAGAGTAAATTTTTTTTGATACCATAAATTTTTTTTTTTTTTTTTTTTTTGTACAGACGGACGATCACACTTGTCTAGTGCGAATTAGCCCAGAAAGATCAGAATACATTATTTACTGCAACAGAGAAGGGCAGAAGTCTTCCGGCTTCCAAATCCACGAACAAGATAGCTGGGCCACGGACGAAGCCACCCAGTCTGCCGCAGAATTTGCTTCACGATAAATATGTCGGGTTTGGGCGCTTTCAACATACCGCAGGATAGACCAAATATCCGAAATAATCGGATTAGCAAAGCCAGAGTGGCAACTCTCCCTCTGAAGCCAAGAGATAACCGTCCTAGAATCACCCTCAATCAGAATCCTCTGGGCATGAAGAGTCCGGAAGGCATAAGAAATACCGGCCCAAGCTGCAAGAAGCTTAGACATAGGGACGGAGGAGTCGAAGAACCAAAACCTCCAGCTCCCAGCAACTCACCTTGTGGACCACGGATGACGAAAGCAGAGCCAGCCGCTCGACCTCGGACACTCCCATCAAAGTTGATTTTGACAGACCCTGGAGGGGGGGCTCCCAAGAAATAAAAACCGTATGCCGGTTCGTTGCCGAAGCAGCAGGGGAGCCCCAGAGGCCAGAGACGTCAGAACCACCACGGGCGCAGTCTGCCACCAGAGATCGAATCCTCCTGACAATCCTGTGGGAAGAAATGTGAACATCTGTGAAGAGGAGCTGGTTCCTCGAAAGCCATATCTGATAAGCTGAGATAGCCCAAAGACAACTTTTCTGAAGAGGTCCTCTACGCAGTTCAAGGAAAAAAGTGGAGCGAGGGGATCCCATATCATCCAACCTGACTGGATAACCCACTATGCGCCATATCAGTCTAGCTCTGGGGCAAATGAATATAGCATGCTCAGCAGACTCCTCCTCCAACGTGCAAAAAGGACATGACGGCTGAATCGATAAACCCCTCCGAGAGAGAAGGGCACAGGTTGGAAGACAGTCCCACAGAAGCTTCCAAATAAAAAGCTGCACCCTAGGGAGAATGGGAAGACTCCAAATCCACGTTGCATCCACCGATCTCTCCGGCACCGGCCTGAAAATCGCCATTAAGTCCCTGATGGGAGCCCTAGAGAGGCAGGAATTCTTTCAAAGTCTGGAGTCAGAAACCCGGCTAGGAGTAAGAGGCATCAAGAGAATATGCCTAGAGAGCTCCATCCTAAAGAATCGGGTCACCGAGGGGGCATGCCAGGCAGGGGGATCCAAGGTGATCAGATCCTTAACCCTTAAACTAGGAGGGATATCAATACTGATATATGAGGGCCATCGTGAGAGAGGAAGTTCAGAAATCCAGGTATCTTCCAAGACATCTATCAATGATCCATCTCCAATCATCCAAGAAATATTACCCAGAATAACCTGACCAAACCGATAAACTTCCTTCCAAAAGAAGGAGCATCCCCGAGGCGGCCTGATGAGAGAAGCTGCCGTCCAGTCCCCATACCTGGCACGCATCAGAGTACTCCAAAGATAATGCAGCTCCAGGAGGAATTTGGATGCATGTCTAGCAAGAAAGGCATCCCTTCTAACGATCAGAGACTGAATCCCGAGACCGCCCACCTGAATGGGCATGCAAACCGTAGTCCAGGATAATAGGTGAGTACCATGACCTTCTTGCATGAATGCCCATAGAAAATCACGGAAACATCTCTCAATCCTCTTCAGACAAGTGATCGGAATGACTGAGTTTGACAGAAGGTACAGAGGAAGAGAGGAAAGAACCAAACGGATAATGATGACCCTAGCCATCATAGAAAGGCTTGTAACCTGCCATCCCTCCATACGCTGGCGAATCCTCCTCTCAAGTTCAGAATAGTCAGAGCAACGGGGACGACGCCCCGTGATAGGAATCCCTAAATACATAAACCTATCATTCTGAGAAGATATGCCTGACAAATTAATAATAGCTTCCCTGGTAGCCCTAGAAGTCTTCGGGCTGAAGCATATTGAAGACTTTTGAAAATTCACCTTCTGTCCTGAAGCCTGACAATACCTCTGAATAATGGAGTAGTATGAAGCGACATTTTCAATGGAAGCCTGACCCAGGAGGATACAATCGTCCGCAAATAGAAGATGAGAGACCAGGGGGCCCTCAGAACCAGTTATAAAAGGGATAATCCGCCGATCTACCTGAGCCTGGTAGAAAGCACGAGAAAGATCATCCACATCTAGAATAAACAGCAAGGGGGATAGAGGGCATCCCTGCCGAATCCCTACTGAAGAGTGAAAAAACTCAGTTGGACTCCCATTTATGATCAGAGAAAAGGATGGCCTCTGAATACAAACCATGATCCATTCAATGAACAGACCGTCAAACCCAAACTCCTGAAGAGAATGGTTCAGGAAGGCCCAGCTCAATCTATCATAGGCTCTCTCCATATCAAGCTTAACAACCATAAGACCACGGCTAGCCGGAGCTCGCTGAAGATCGTGCATAAACTCTTGGGCGATGAGGACATTATCAGAAATGGAATGCCCTCTAATAAACGCCCCCTGCTCCATCGAAATGAGACGGGGGATCAGCAATCCAAGGCGGCGAGCTAAAATCCGAGCACAGACCTTATATAGAGTAGTACAAAGACTAATAGGTCGAAAGTGCTGCGGTCGAGAGGCATCAGTTCGCTTGGGCACCAAAGAAATAAAGGTCTGGTTCCAGTCAGCTGGAATGTGTTTAGATAGGAACACTGACTGAATAGCCTGAGTCACCTCCTGCCCAACAATATCCCAATAGTGACGAAAAAAGAAAAGTGGGAACCCATCAGGCCCAGGGGCCTTATCCGATACAAGCTCCCAAAGGGCCTCCTTGATCTCCAATTGAAAATAGCACAGCGTTCGTGGTATCCTGTCCCGGACTCAGTTTCGATCCGATCCGAGTCGACTCGCTCGGAGCAGAGTCGAGGGACACCGAATTGGAGAGCCCTTTCCGGGTGAGGACGCCAGACTTCCTGTTGGGTGTGGCAGATGGTGGCTATCTAATCTATCAGACTAAGGCTAGAGTTACACTCTATATTATTAAGACAATTTTGTCCCGCAATGGTGCTTACGGTCGTGCAAAGTGCACCTACAAAGCGCTCATTGCATCCTTCGCATACGCACGTGCGTAAGGGTGATACTACGCATCACCCTCAAGCCCTCCACTTATGGTGGGCCTAAGGAACTTAAGCTTCAAGGAAGTGGTTTTCATATAAGTAAACCTTTCTTTCTTGATTTTTTCGATGTGGGGCTAAATGTCCCTGCAATTTATTATTCACACCCTAAAGGGAGGTGATTGGCTTTCAAGGCCCATTAGGGTATTTAGGCCTATTAGCCTATATAGGCCTTATTAGCCTATTTACCCAACACTTCCCTCCCGACCTCAGCTCATTCTCCAATTAAATCGCTCGCCACATCCCTCTCTTGATTCCAAGCGTCACCCTCTTCTCTCGACCGAGCCACCAGCCACCGCGGTTGCTGCACCTCCCTTGAACATTGCCAGCCGTCGACCGGGGCCTGATGATGGCCGGCCGATGGGGACCCATGTCCTCTTCTGTCTATCCCCCTCTTTCTCTCTCTCTCTCTCTCTCTCTCTCGGTTTTTCTGACAACGAAAGGTGTAATACCCGGTTCGTGTGAACCAGGGTAGTGGCGGTGGGAATTTTCTTGCAGACACTTACGCTCTCGGCGTAGCATTTGAGTCCTTGATTCCCTTGATCTGAGGCGTCGCATGGGAGATTAAAAGGAGATGGAGGGTGACTCCCTCCTTCACCCTGGTGCACACCTTCTCCAGGTAATGCTCTGCCTACGTTTCGTCACAGAGAGGGGGAAAAGTGAGTGAGAAGAGTGACAGGGAGCCGAACCTATGCCGATCTTGGTTTGGGCCCGGCGGCGTGCCTGTCGCCTCGCCGGGCCTGAGCCTTGGCCGACAACCCTGCCGGCACCGTAGGCGGCATCCAGTGGGGTACCGGAGGAGAGAGAGGGGGAGGAGGGGGCCGGAGGCCCTCCTCCTGGGCGGGAGCCGAACTGGCAACCACTGTTGGTTTAGGCCCGGCAGCGTGCTCGCCGCCTCGCCGGGCCTGAGCGGCGGTCGGTGACCTCCACCGGTGCCGGACGTGCGTCCGATGGAGGTTTGGCCGGCCATGGTGGCAGGCTGTGCCGCCGGCACAATAACAAGCCACGGCGGATTAAAAGAGAGAAAGAGGGAGAAAGAGGGAGAGAGAGAGGGGGGTGTTCGACCACGGCGGTAGTCGGCTTCGGGCCGATCGGCGGCGGCCGGACCACCCTGGAGTGAGGCCAGCGGCAGCCCTAGCAACAGGCCGGCTGGCCTGTTGGATTTTGGGCCTGTTGGATTGTATATTTTGGCATTTATTGTATGATTTAGCTTCCAAAACTATTTTGAGAAAATGATATACATATTCTGATAATATGTCTAAGTGTATTTGAAATTAAAAGTTTTTATTGTAAAGTTGATTTGATTTGATAATATTTTGAAATGATTAATAAATATATTATATATAGTAAGCTTACTTATCGACTATGAGCTCATGTAAATTTTACAATGTTTTTAAAAGCCAGAATTGAAGAAGGAATTATAAGGCAGGCAGCGTCATAGCCAGGCTCCGACGCCGAAGACCACCTCCCCTCTTCCTCAATTTCTTTCGGTACCTGCTGCAGGGGTTTCCCCTTTTCCAATCCACCGTAGGTTAGACTCCCACACCCTCGCTCTCTCTCTCAGTCTCTCTTTCTAGATTTGGCCCAGCCGAGACCGCCCCTGTTTCGGTAACCAGGATCCTCACCGACTCCCCTTTCCCTCCTCCTCCTCCTCCTCCTCCTCCGTTCCTCCTGTTCATTTGCCGGAGATAGAATCTCCGCCCAGCCACAGGACAGGCTGTCCCTATCATCTTGTGGGCTCCGGCGACAGCAGCGCTGCCTGATGTCGCTCCGCCGCCGTTGGTAAGCCGACCGGTGGAGGGCATCACCATCCCGTCTTTTTTTCGTCGTGAGAATGGGTTGACCGTCTCTTTCTTTTTTGACTGAACAAAGGGCTGACCGACGTGGAAGCACGACGCGGGCAATGCGGAGCTCATGCCGACGTAAGGATGTTGACGCATCATAAAAATATTATTTTTATATTAAATAAAGATAGTATCGACGACGATCCTTAAAATTGCTCGAGTTCTATACCGATATAAGTTTAAAAAATTTTAAAATTTAGTTTACTTAATTCTGAAGCATAAGCACAAATGAAAAAGAAATGTCCTGCTTTTGACTCGCAAAATGGATATATATGCAAGCTTTCCTCACGTGTAGCAGGGAATTTTCCTCTGGACTTAAATAATTACACAACCATAAAAAAACCTATAATGGCTGAAATAATTTGTTTATAGAAGTTAATTGTGCAAGTAAATGTAGAACCAAAACTTTGGATACGATAGGGATGCTCTGTTTCAGACCAAGCTCATATCAGAGCATAGAACAAGGCAATTTAGATCAGTGACTTGAATAAATGATACAGTTTGTTAAAAAAATATAATCACTTTTAATATATATATATTACTAGAAGTTCATTATGATATCGAGCAAAACTAGCAAATCATGCCAAATCATTGGGAAAGCCTATTGCCAAATCATATGTCTGGCAATTATCATGATAATATATCATGGTTCATTACATGAATCCTCTCGCTTGCTTGGCAACATAGCCTAAATATTTTTTGTGTCATGAATGATTTCACATAAATAGTCCATGAATTCATTTGTTGTAGAAGCTTAGGACTAAATACAATCACACACGTGCACAGTTTCTTAAAGAAAACATATGGCTGGGGCAAGACGACCATGATGAACGACATAATCAACTAGCTACTCAAGAAGAATTTTATGAATAATATTCTATAATAGTATAGTTCTCATGTAAATATCTGACTATTATTGATAAGGATAAAAAGTTTTTTTTTATAGTTTTCTTATAAATTTAAAGAAGGGTACCATGTTCATTGCTCCTCAAAACCTATGCTCTCCACAGTATGCAGTCATGATTCCACATTTACATACAGTCAAAAAACATAGACTTCATCAAGTTATAACTTTGGATCTTGTGAAGAAGAGACACAACATGGATCTAACATTAGATAAGCATTACTATTTTAGAAACAACAAAAGTTTGGTCTGTTTGCAAGGTCCCCTGTTTCCGGTGAACGAGTATTTGTGCATAACTATCTACCAGTATGCGAAGATTGATTCAGCTTACATTATTTTTATTCAGAACCCTTCCCTTCGCCGCTCCAGTAATCTGTTTAGGCTCTGTATCCCGCTCATCGTTGGAGCCATCTCGACGCCAGCAGAAGCAGAGGCTGCTTACAATGCGTTTCAAGACGCCGCCACGCTGGGGGACATAGCGGTGTTCGGTCCGCCGGCAGGGGTTACGCCCGACGGCCGGAGTTGGTTCCATGGAGTTGGCCGGAGAGTTTAAGCGGAAATGTTGGTCTCGCTCAAACCCCTTATTTGACGCTTGCCATGGAGTGGTCGCCATTAAATACGCGACTCTAAGTCGAGTTAAATTCACAGGTCACCTTAGCGCCTTCACACCCGAGGTATAGTTTGTTCATAAAAAAATATATATCTGAGGCTGCCCTTTTAATAAAAACAATTTTTTATTCGCTAAATATAATCTTCAGCAATGATAAAGGTTACTCTATTGGTTGTTATCCCACCAAAGCAAAATGCCATTCAAATCTGGAAGTCAAGTTTGGAGATATGAAAACAATCTCTTCAGAGGCATGCATGATTCCAGTCTTATGTATTAAGCCATCTTTGATTGGAGGAAATAATAATAATAATAATAATATTCTAGCACTTTATTCCTGTAAAATTTGTTGCCCCAACAATTAGTTAGATAATTCGGACATGGCCGACCAAGCATGACTTGGATTCTCTGACCGAGTTGCAATCCAAAGTTAGATAATTCGGGCGAAAACAGAGGAGCTTCAAAATATTGTGCATGACTCCGCCCCTCCTTGGAATGGAGCGTGAGGTGAGGTGAGGTGAGGTCTCCGGTCGCTTGAAAGCTGTGGCTGGAGCTTCACCCATGAAGCTGGCAGGGAGCTTAGGGGACTGCAGTTGAGACTCGAGAAGCAGGAGGCTTGGAGCCCTTGGTTTAACTTTAAATGGAACCACGGTGGGCTCACTGGTGAGTAAGACTGCCACTACGAAGAAAAGATTGATTTAACTTTAAATCCCGGAAGTCTTCCTGTGATTGCTCCGAATTGGATCGATTCCAATTCCGTAGATTGTTTGGAGAAACACGATGGAACCCATCTGATACCAAAATATGGCTTAATCTCTACGTGACGGTGGACGGTTGATACTTTATGCCGCTAATTCCGCTATATTTGGCACTCAAATGTGAAAGTGAATTGAGACGATCTCGTTTCGCCATAAACGGCCATATCGGGAATTTATGCTCCATATGGAATCCCTCATTTTGGATGGTAGATTTTTGTTTTTGTTTTTATTTTTTTCTCTTTTTTTGCAGGGTTTTAAAAATAATAAACTGGCTTAATATTTGGATTAATTGGTTCAATCGGATGAACCGATTTGATCGAACCAAATAATATTATAATTAATTTTTAATTTAATAATATAAAATAATAAAATATAAATATAATTTAAATAAAAAATTAAAAAAAATTTAAAACCGGGTTGGACCGATTCGAACCTAGCTAGTTCAATAAATTTTTTTAATTTTTATTGAATTATATAAAAGTTAACTTTAATAATAAAATCGGATCGAACTGATGATTAGTTTTCAGTTGAATCGATTGGACCGTCTGATCCGGTCCGATTTTTAAAAATTGATCTCATATGATATCAGCACATGCCTTTAGCCTCAAATAAGCTAACGGCAAAGTCTTTGTATATTGTTCGGTGCAGGCCAAGCTGCTTCGGACGCAGTGATTCATTCGCACATAGATTCATGAATCAATGATACGGAGCTCATGGATAAATTATATGGTACAGATTTATGCGTGAACAAATTACCGCATCTAATGTAGTCTATGTTGCATCGGAACGATGTATAAAGGCTTTTTTATAAGTCAATCATTCCATCAAAGTAATGCAATCCATGCTAATTTATATTATTTAAAATATAATATATTACATAATTTTAGTCTTTTGTCAAATAACTAACTAAATTGATGAAGTCTCCCTCAATATTCCTATAGATCTTAGTATCTAAAATGATGTAAATCTTAAAGAGCTGGCCTTTTTTTTTTTTTTTCAACCACCACTTCAAATGTAGCCGTAACTTTTGTGTAACGAATCGTATCCATGGGCAAAAAAAAATTGATGATTTGTTATTATCAAAAGTGGTACAAAAATTACAAAGACCAAAACTTTTGCTATGTTAATCTCTGTCATCCGTCCGTGCCCTGCTTTACGTTCCATGCAACGCAAACATCAACATTTCCGCTCAACAAACGCCCGCATGATAGTTTCGATGCGGACGCCGGCCGCTCTGCTCGCGTGGGGGAATCCCTTCCATTGTACTCGCAAGAAGGATGACAGCCAACCAAGCATCCGGATAGAAATGTCTATGCGGGCGTTCGGAGAAGAAGCACGCTATCTCCGGTGGCTGTCGGCCTGAGGGCGAACCCGAACGGCGGCAAAGGGACCGAGCGGCGAGCCCAGGAGACGTCTAAGGACTCGCTTCAGCACCATCCCCCGCTTCGGGACGTAGCGGGGGTGCGTCCCGGGTTCAATGCTTTGGCCCCGCCGCCGTGGGTGGAGGAGCACGGGAACGCCGTGGCCGGAGTTCGCCGACATGGCTTTATAACCTCCGTTTGGACTGCGGCGGCGGCGGCGGCGGCGGCGACGGAGGAGGCTAATGAGATACGAAGAAGTGAGGTGGTCCCGTGCTGATCGCTGTGGCCGGCTTTAAAGTGGTGATGAAGGTGGTGAGCCGAGGCCATCTTTAAATAGGTGGCGAGGGTGGTGAGGGCTGGAGAAGAGAAGACCGATTCTTCCAAAAGGTTTCTTGCGGGTGTTGGCAGCCCTTCCCGCGTTTTGGAGCCAGGGGCTGCGGTCGACTCTCGTTGACTTGATCCAAGTTGGACTTTTAGCTTGCAGTCCAAGTTCTCCCTAGACTAATCCATCTGATTAACTTGTCTTAGCTTTGTATTTGAATGATGATATGAATTTGATTTGATGAGAAGTAATTCTAAAGTATAGTTTAATCAACAACAATGCCGTTTTCCTGCTAATGGTGCAATTAAGGGGATTCGCATGACTTGTGGAGATCTATCTGTGATGCATAATGTGTGTTAAAATTCTTAAGTTGCCAGCGCAGCTCCAGCTAGCAGACTTGAGGATCCTCCGAGCGTCTAGAAGATGGTCCAAGGCATTATTATTATTATTATTATTATTTCCCCTTTGATCACAATTCGCAAATCGTACCCTTGGATGGGACCTGGTGATAGATTGGAGACACCAGGAACAAACCCCAAATTAAAGGACGAACAGCTTATCTATTCCTTCATACGTCTATTTAAAGGGACAAGTTCAGTACTGTTCGATTGATGCTAATTAAAATTTGTAGTATATAATAAATATAGCCTTGTAAATGACATGGAATTGACTATGTTCCCAATAATAGAGATAATCTAGGATTTGGAAGAATACCATGATTCATGGGCTAGAAGCTTTGGATGAGTTAACTAATAAAGACATGTTCCTGGCTTGGTATGATGAGCAACAGAGCCAAACAACACCCCCACTTCTTCCAAGCAAATGTCGGTGGGAAGATGATGTCACCTTCTTTTGTTTATGTTAAAACGCAAATAATCTCAAAGACCCAGAGCAGCAATGCTAATCTAGTTGATTGGAACATGGCTGGCAGAGCCATTCTTTAATTGATCTGGTCGACCATCCAAGTGTGAAGATGATGTCACCTTCTTTTTGTTTATGTTAAACAATCTTAAAAACCCGGATCAGAATTCGGACATGCCTAACAGAGCCATTCGTGAATGGACCTGATCTACCATATGGTTGTTAGACCGGCCTACCAGTGCACATAGTGCTGTATTTCCCATTTAGGCACTATAATGGTTCTCATCAATCTGCCTGCTCTGATAAGCCTAATCTACCACATAGCTTATAGATTAGGTTTATCTTAGAATTTTTTTATCTGGTATATGTGATCTTAACCATGTTTTTTTGTGGTACTCAACTTAAATGGTTTGGAAACTGATGTGGCTGATGAAGCCACATTAGGGCTAATGAATATAACTGATGGAGCCTCGGCCTCGGACCCAAGAGTTCTCCTCAGCCTCGGACTTCAGTGTCCCTCTCGGTCTCAGACTCTCAGGTCCCCCTTAGCCTCGGACTTCAGAGTTTTCTTCGGCCTCGAACTCCCAAGTCATCGCCATCTTTGTTATCTATCACTATACCTTCCCCATCCGCTTCCATCACCATACTTTCACTATTGCCACCGTCCTCAATAATTCTTCACTACTATCATATTTACCAGACTCTCCACTTTTTACCACCACTATCATCATCATTATTATCATTACCATCACCATACCTCCGCCATCCATCACCACCACTATCTATCTTCCTTTACTAGCCACTACCATACCTTCATCATCACTGCCATTTTCACCACCTTTCTACACTGCCATTACTATTATACCTTCACTATATATCATCACCGACATTACATATACATCATCTATTAATATTATCATATTTTTTCACTATCCACCATTATTCATCCATCATCAATCTTCCTTCATAACTCATTTTTTCTAAAAAATTTAAATTAAATATAATTTTTTATTTTTAATAAATAAATATATTTTAATATTCTTAAAAATAGAAGAAAATTAACAAAGGATATCTCGAGATCAAAAAAAGAGGATGCTATAATATTTCTACCAGACTCACCACCACCATCATCATCATCATCACCAACTTCATACCTCCGCCATCTATCACCATCACTATATATCTATCTTCCTTTACTACCCACTATTATACCTTTATCACCACTGTCACCTTTCACCACCTTCTATCATTACTATCAAACCTTCATTATACATCATCACCAGCAATACATATACATCATCTATTAGTATTACCATATTTTTTCGCTATCCACTATTATTCATCCATCATCCTTAGTAATTCATTTTTTAAAAAAAATCTAAATTAAATATATTTTTTATTTTTAATAAGTAATATATTTTTTAATATTCTTAACAAGAAAACTAAGAAAGGACACCTGGAGAATAAAAAAAAGAAGATAGATTCTACCTGCGAACAGCCCTTGTGAACGCAAATGGAATCTTAGACTAAATTCGATGGACAAAACGGTAACCATCTGAACATGTCCTACATGGTTCAGATTCAACGAAAACCACCAACTTTATCAACCTTCGATCGAGTCACCTTCAGATGCTTACTTGTTTGTGTTGGGTAAATAGGCGCATGCACGTGTGCGAAGGACGCAATGGGCGCTTTGTAGGCGCACTTTGCACGTGCGCATCGTCTTGAGGGGCTTTAAATTTTTCCTAAATCATGAGGATCCGACAGTGAAAACTGATCATTGATCGATCGGATGAAGGGTCGAGATGCGGTGATCAAATCATGATCGCGATCGCGATCCAACGGCTCACATCCGTCGGTTGATCAGTCAATAGGACGATTGGTGATAAGGCACACATCCGATCGTCGGTTAGAGATGAGGCATCGCTCCGATCAAGCCGTTGTGATAAGTGGTCTTGAAACAGTGTATCAAAGCCGTGCAACCACCTATCTGATAACATGATCATCATATCACAATGATGAAAAAGCATATCAGAATGAGGATAGGCTTATCTGATCGGTTGATCTTCATATCACGGCCATGGATCGGCTTATCAAAGGCTTATTGATCTGACCGTTGATCGAATCTGATCAGATCTAATGGTACATATCAATTCCGTAGGGTTGCTTCCAAGGGGCACCTAAAACCTATAAATAGGACCCTAAATCAAGCATTTTCATTAATTCCAAACCATTCCGAATCAATTCTAGCCTTCTCCTCTCTTAGGCATTTGCATACTTTCCTAAAGGTAGTATAGCAATAGTGCATTAAAAAGAGAGAAGCATTCTTGGTTTGAAATTTTTGATGAATTGTAGTACTGCTTTCATTAAAAGAAGACTGTTGTATTCTATGAGACAATCGTCATATTGATCGTAAGCATTATTGTAAAACAAAATTATTTTAAGAATATAAAGTATAATTTTAACCTCAGTATTATCATTTAGGTAGCCATCATCCGCCCCACCCCCAACAGTTTATTCTGCTTTTAGTTTCTTTGGGCTCATGTCCAATCAGGCAGGCTTTTGAAAGGTCAACCTGTGATATGGTTTGTTTGCGTACCGATGAATATTTAGCCTTCACGTGCAATGCAGAAGTATCTGACTCTTTCCAAATGATGAAGGGATCGAAGTTCTTAACCACAGAATTTAAGTTAGTTGAGATTTCTTGTTAGATTCAAACTGTCGTTTTCCTCAACAACACGTTCAGTACGGCAACTTTGACGGTGTCCTCTTCCATTGGTGCTGATCTGACTTCCGGTCCCTGAAGCAATAACGTTGTTTTTGACCAGGCTGAGGTTTGCTTGCAGGAGAATATTTGATTTGAAGTACTGTTAGGAGGGGTGGAAGTATTCCTGATACTTGTCCTCAATGGGATAATTAAGTGCACGGCTTTTTGCATGTGTTCTTGCTGCCGACATTCTTTAAACCCAATCAAAACAACTAATTAAGATGTGTAAATTTCTCAATCAACGGAAACACAAGCTTGCTATGTATATAGGGATTTAAGAACTTATTTTTGTTATGTAATCATAAATATGTCCCTAGTAAGATCTCTCTTCCAATAGCCCATGAGAAAGATCACAAGCATGCGCACTTGGAATATGTTTACGTTCCTGGAAGTATTATAAGACCTCACCGGTCGGCCTTACCTCTGGTAACTAAACTCCACCAGCCGGCCCATGTCAGCATCCCATGCATCCATGGTGGCTATTTAGCCATCTAGGTTTAGCTCAAGACCAAAGGAATCAAAAGGGGAACAAGAGAAGGGCTGGAATAATCCCAGAATAAAGGAGATAACATGGAAACAGACCAAGAATAGTCGAATAGCTTAAGAAAAAATTTCCAGGTTTCCAACAGATTTAAGTTATATATAAAAAATAATTCTCAAGTTTCCGGAGGCAAAAGCTGGCATATTGTTATCTCCAACTATCATAGACCCATAGAAAAAAAGAAATTTCTAGGGTTTTCTTTTCACTTTTAGGGAATATACATCCATCCAAGTTGTAGGGGTTTCATTGAGAAATAAGTTGATGAGGTTTTGAGAATGTTGGCCCAGATGGCAACCCAAGAGGGGGATGAATTTGGTTCTTTAAAAAAAATTGACTCTTCAAAACTATGTGTTGTGAAACAAATGAGATTAAGAGTAAGATAAATGCAAAGCACAAATGAAGAGATAGAGAAAGATAGAAAGTCAAGGCACGACAAACACAATGATTTTATAGTGGTTCGGTGTATCTAACACCTACATCCACTCTCAAGTATCACTTGGGTCCACACTATAATCCACTTGATTACAGTCGAGTTGTTTTAGAAGCTCACAACTCAAAACTTGTTATTTCCCTCGGGATCACAACGAACCCAGCTGATTTTCCGGGCTCACCAGCACACAACCCAACAACAAAATATCCTTAGCTTGTACCGAGGTATACTATCTCCACTAATTCAATCCCCCGATTGAACTAGCAAACAATAATAAAAAATAGAGTTTTGAATATACAGAAGCTCCTCAAATGAGCAAATAAATAATAAAATAAACAAGGATAAGAAAAGCATGTTTGAAGCTCTTTGAATGTATGCTTTTCTTCTTTTCTTCTTTTCCTCTTTTCCTTTGAAAAATTAAATCAGGGCCTCAGCTCAGATTCTTCACTGAAATTTGCAGATGAGAAGATGAGGATTTGGGGCTTTTGCTTTCTTTCTTCTAACGATAGAAATCTCCTTGATTTGAACCTAAGAAGCTTGTGGATTTCTCTTTGAGCTTTCTAGAGTTGATGGATTTGAGCTTTGAGTATTTCCTCTTTGATTTCTTCCTCAAAATTTTTTGGATTTTTCAGTCTATTTTTTTCTTCTATTTTCAAACGGACGGTTTCCCCCTTTTTATATATCTCTTAATCCAAGTTTAGGTGGGAAATATAGCCGTTGTGAGATGCTTGGATCTTTCTACACACAAAGAAAAATAGCCGTTAGAGGTTTGGTAAAAAGAAATCTTACTGTTGGAGTCTGTTCTGATAAATAAAATCCGTTCCTGACAGGTTGGAGTCGGCTCCAACTTTTCAGGTGTAGCTCCAAATCGGGTATCCAAAAATAGCAAATAAAAAGTTGTTGAGGAGTCGGCTCCGAGAAAGTTAAGTGTCGGCTCGTCGCTTTCGGAAGTCGGCTCTACAATCCAAAAGCGTCGGCTCCAGAAATGTCCATAAAAACACGCTCTCTGTTCTCAGGTTAGAGTCGACTCCAGAAATTCAGGTGTCGGCTTCCGAACTCTTAGGTGTCGGCTCCCAAATTCTAGGTGTCAGCTTCGGAAACTGAAACAAAATACACTTCTCTGTATCTCAGGTTGGAGTCGGCTCCGAAACTATGGGTGTCGACTTCAGACCGTGCCAAAAATCCTGAATCTTCTGATATGCCTTGGGATCGGCTCCTGACTATTTGGGTGTCGACTCCAAGTTCTGAACTTTGAAAATTTCTTTTAACATTTTGATTCAAAACTTATTTCTTTATTCCTTTTGATTGATTAAACATTTTTAATCCCTGAAACACTTATTAAATCTATCAGAAACATAGTGAATATACTCATGTCTTTTATTAATCATCAAAATCAATAATTGGGTCAACAATCTCCCCCTTTTTTATGATTATAAAAACATTGAGTATATGCATGATTTAAGCAATAAGATTTTCAAAACAAATTTCTCAAATATTTAGTTCTCATAGGTAAGCTCTCCCTGAACGAAGTAGCTCCCCCTATGATACTCAATTTAACATCTATTCTTCCTTTTTAACAGCAAACTTTTAATGTTTGATACCAATTAAACAATCATATCAAATTGTATCAAATTAAGTTAGCTAAGTTTCTTCCTTTCAATGCACATATGCCAATTACTTCTCAAATTAAGTTAGCTAAGTTTCTTCCTTTCAATGCACATATGTCAATTACTTCTCAAATTAAGTTAGCTAAGTTTCTTCCTTTGAATGCACATATGTCAATTACTTCTCCCTATATGTAATTATTAATTAAATACCAATTGATCAAGCTTGTTTGTTCCAATGCAAATACTAAATACTTCTCCCTCTTTATAACTTTCAATGCATATACGACTATTAATTACTTCTCCCCCTTTTTTGCAATCAACAAAAAGGTTAAGAAGTTTCAAATTAAATGACAAAATTAAGAGATGCTTCAAAGATCAAATGATATTCATTAAGTATCAAAAATGTTCATTACACACTTCACAAAGTTAAGCATTACATCATATTACAAAAAGAAACTTCATTACATCAAAATTTCGAACTAAACTGAACTTCATTACATCATATTTTAATAACATCAAAGAAACTTCATTACAAGATAATCAAAAATTAGCTCTAAGAAGTCTTTGTAATTCTTCTAATATTTTTCTCATTCCTTCACTTTGAGTTTGAACAAATGCCTTTAGTCTTCTATCAACAAATGCACATGCAGTCACAATTTTGTCTTGAAGCTCTGCATTGCATTTGGAATATGTCTCTGAATCTCCTCCAATATTTTTAAGTTCTTCAAAAATATTCTTGAGATCATTCTTTAAAGATTCTACGGAGGCTCCAAGGGTGGATTCAATTTTGCTTACTCTTTCATCCAAAGAATAATACATTTTTCTTAAATTCATCAAACTATTGTCAATTTCTGTTTTCATTTCTTCCTTGTGAGTAGCAAATAGACTTTTAAGTTGTTATAACTGAATATCAGAAAAACCAATGGATGACATAGGCAGTGGTACATATGCAGGAGCTGGAGTAGGTGCCGGTGGTGGTGATGATCTGCTAGGCTCCGGTGATGGATGCCTCACTGATGGACCTGCCTCAGATGGTGCGGTGACCCTAATGTCAGCTGCTCTCTCATCCAGATGACCTTTTCTTTCCCACCTACCATTCACTTTCACAAACCCATTCTGTGCACAGTAGCCAAGTTGTAATAATCAGTGTGCCTTAAGTTTTTCGATGGCTCATTCTCAGAAATAACAACTCCTTGACTTCTAAATGCCATGGTTAGGACCATCCCATAAGGCAATGAAGATCTTCTCTTGCCCCAACCTCAGCCATATACCATATCATCATTCCTGCTAGATTGATTGACTGACCTGTCAAAATACTATCCATAATCACTATGTCTCGCTCTAAGACATACTCAAAACATCCAGTCTTGGAAAATAGGATCCTACCATAAATGTTATGTAACAGTCTAAGCTCAAGAGGCAACTGATTTGCTTTAACTTCCTCAAACTCAGTTACTTCCCTTCCTAACATCCTTGATAAAGCATCTGATCTCTCACTGTGAATGCTTACAGTAAGCCCAGTGACAGGAATCCCTAAAAGATTTCCTAAAATTTCAAATGTGAGATGAATTCTTTTCCCTCTTACTGAACTAACTATTCCACCATCTCTCCTTGATAAATTGAAGTAAAATTCTTTAACTAGGGCCGGATATGTGGGAACGTCCTAAGAACATACCTTATCCCAACCGAACTCCTTGATTTATCTACCAATTGCAAAACCCTCGGCTTCAAAGAAATCAAAATCTACCTTCCTTCCTATGGTTATGACTCACCCAGCTAGGGTATCTACTTGTAGAGATGAGGGGCTAGGATTGTCAAAGTGTGTTGAAGAAGAATCTTCGCTCGGAGTAGGTTCACGGACAGGACGCCGAGCCGTATGCTTCCTTGTAGCTACGGGAGCATCAAAGACCGATCCCCTACGCTTAGGTGCCATAGGAATCTTAGGGAATGGTTTATTTGAGGAATATTTGGTTTTGGGATGTTTGGAGAGGTTTTTGTGAGGATTTGGAGAAGAGTGGGATGAGAAGGTGTCGACTCTGCCCTAATATAATCAATTTGGGGCCACCAGGTGTCGACTCCCATAAAGTCGGGTGTCGACTGTAAGTCGCTAACACTGTTAGCGCCCGAGCTGGAGTCGGCTCCGCTTAAGCGGGTGCCAGCTCCAAGGTCAGAGACCGAGAGTGACACAAACAAGGTGTCGACTCCACAAATTAAGGTGTCGACTCCATTGACAGTTTCAGAGAAAAATAAGTGAGTTTCAAACAACCGAAACTTGTCAAAATAAAATCAATAAGTTTTTGAAAAAATCTTTGGAATGTGGAGAATCAAATTGCTCATATGTCTAGATAAATTATCCTTAAAATCATGAGAAAAATCTCAAGAAATTGATTGAAATCTAGATAATCATTCCTTAGGGGTTTCAAAATCATTCCAAAGATCACAAATCCCTAATTCTCCTCTAAGACAACAAAATCTCTCTTCACTCAAAGGTTTTGTAAATATGTCAGCTAACTGTTCTTCAGTATTAACATAATCAAGGCAAATTTCATTGTTAGCTACATGTTCTCTTATAAAATGATATCTAATTTCAATGTGCTTAGTTCTTGAATGTTGTATTGGATTCTTAGTTAAATTGATTGCACTTGTATTATCACATATAATAGGAGTTTTATCAAGTATTATACCATAATCTTCAAGTTGTCGCTTAATCCAAAGGATTTGAGCACAACAACTTTCAGCTGTAACATATTCTGCTTCAGCAGTACATAATGCAACCGAATTTTACTTTTTTCTAAACCAAGAGATTAAGTTACTTCCTAAAAATTAACATGCACCACTTGTACTTTTTCTATCTAGTTTACATCCAACATAATCAGAGTCAGAATAAGCAACTAAATTCAGTGTTGAATCTCTAGAATACCATAATCCTACATTTTTGTTCCACTTAGATATCTTAGTATTCTTTTTACAGCAATTAAGTGAGATTCTTTAGGTTCTGATTGAAATCTATCACATAAACAAACAGCAAACATGATATCAGGTCTACTTACAGTTAAGTAAAGTAGAGATCCGATCATACCTCTATAGTGTTTTTGATCAACTTTCTTATCGTCTTCATCTTTATCCAATTTGCATGAAGGACTCATAGGTATTCCAAGGGGTTTGATTAATTCCATTCCAAACTTCTTGAGAATTTTCTTTGCGTACTTTGTTTGGTTGATGAAAATCCCTTCTTTGCTTTGCTTAATTTGAAGTCCTAGGAAGAAGTTGAGTTTCCCATCATGCTCATCTCGAATTCACCCTGTATTAGCTTAGCAAATTATTGACACAAAAGATTGTTAGTAGCACCGAATACAATATCATCTTCATATATTTGTACTACTAATAAGTCTTTGTCTTTCCTTTTCAAAAATAGGGTTTTGTCTATATTTTCTTTAAAAATTATTTTCAATTAGAAATTTACTTAACCTATCATACCAAGCTCTAGGTGCTTGTTTTAAACCATATAGTACTTTGTGTAATTTAAAAACATGATTTGGAAATTTATGATCTTCAAAACCAGGTGGTTGTTCCATAAAAACTTCCTCATTTATAAAACCATTTAAAAATGCACTTTTAACATCCATTTGAAATAGATTGATGTTCATATGACATGCAAATGCAAGTAGTAATCTAATTGCTTCTAATCTAGCTACAGGTGCAAAAGTTTCATCAAAATCAATTCCTTCTTCTTGATTATATCCTTTTGCAACTAATCTAGCTTTATTTCTAATTACTATGCCATTTTTATCCAATTTATTCCTAAATACCCATTTAGATCTATAACTGAATGACCTTTAGGTCTATCAACTAAGGATCATACATTATTCCTAGTAAATTGATTTAATTCTTCTTGCATAGCTAGCATCTAATTACTATCTTTTTCAGCTTCTTAATAGTTTTAGGTTCAATTTGAGATACAAATGCAAGATGATTATTGATATTTCTCATAGATGATCTAGTTCTTACTCCTTGAGATGGATCACCTATAATCAATTCCTTTGGATGACCATAGGCATATCTCCAATCTCTAGGAAGATCTACATCATTATGATTAGTATCAATAACATCAACCCTAGGAGAATCATCATCTTTAGCTTCTTATTCATGATCTGAAGATACTTCTATATTTAATTTTTCAATATCTCTTTCTAGTATATTTGTATCTTCCTCATCATCAATCTTTTATGAACTTGATGCTAAAGACTCATCAAAAACTACATGAATAGATTCTTCTACTATTAAGGATTTCTTGTTAAATACTCTATAGGCTTTACTGGTTGTTGAGTATCCTAAGAATATGCCTTCATCAGATTTTGCATCAAATTTTCTAAGATTATCTTTCCATTATTATGAATAAAATATTTACAACCAAATGCATGAAAATAACTAATGTTTAGTTTTCTATTATTCCATAATTCATAGGGAGTTTTCTTGAGAATTGGCCTAATTAGGGCTCTGTTAAGGATGTAACGTGCCGTGTTTATAGCTTCCGTCCAAAAATATTTTGGTAGGTTGCTTTCACATAGCATGGTACGAGCCATGACTTCTAAAGTTCTATTCTTTCTTTCTAACTCCATTTTGTTGAGGTGTTCTAGGTGCAAAAAATTATGGGGAATGTCATGTTCAATGCAGAAATTTTTAAATAAATAATTTTCAAATTATGTGTCATGATCACTTCTAAGAGACACTATGGTGTTATTTTTCTCATTAGTGACTTTCTTGAAGAATTTCAGAAATATTGAGAAAGTTTCATCCTTGTGAGCCAAAAATAATACCCAAGTGAATCTAGAATAATCATCTACTATCACAAGGCCATATTTCTTTCCTCCTAGACTTATGGTTCTAGTAGGTCCAAAAAGGTCCATGTGAAGTAGCTCTAGTGGCCTAGAAGTGGAAATAATATTTTTAGATTTGAAAGAGTTTCTAGTTTGTTTTCCAAATTGACATGCATCATAAATTTGGTTATTTTCAAAATCTAACTTTGGAAGTCCTTTAACTAAGTCCATTCTAATCAATTTTGAAATCAAGTGTGTGCTTGCATAACCTAATCTACGATGTCATAGCCACCCAATCTTATTTACATTAGCATTATCAGTAACTAAGCAATGATTACTAGTAGACAAATTGTCCAAATCAATTAAGTATACATTGCCACTTCTATATCCAGTAAATATAATGCTATTGTTAATAGGATTAGAAACGGTGCAAATAGAAGCTTTAAATGAAACTTTGAAACCTTTATCGCACAATTGGCTAATACTAATTAAATTATATTTTAAATTATCTACATAAAGAACAATTTCAATAAAAGTGGAGGGAGTTATCTGAATTTTACCAAATCCTATAATCTGGCCTTTACCATTGTCTCCAAATGTAACAACTCCTCCTCTTTTATCCTCAAGGGTGATGAATTGCTCCTTGTCACCCGTCATGTGCCTTGAGCAGCCGCTATCAAGATACCACTTTCGTTTTGATCTTTTAGCTGCAAAACACTCATGCAAAGTGATCAAACTTTTTGTTTAGGTACCCAAGCTTTCTTGGGTCCTTCATGGTTAGTAGTAACAAAGATTGTTCCTTTTGGAACCCATATTTTCTTTCTTTAATACTTAAGTTCTTATTAATTTTTATAAAATTGCATTCATAGGCTTTATGTCCTTTCTTGTTACAACAATAACATGAAACATCATTTTTATTCTGTTCTTTTCTAAAGAAATTTTTAACATACTTTTGTTTCGTGTTAGGCCTATAACCTAATCCAGCTTTATCAAATACAGCTCTTTGATTACTCAATAACAAATTAAGTTTTTCAAAGCTATATGTAAATTTATCAATTATATTTTTATATTTATCAACTTCTTTCCTTAAACTAACATTTTCATTAGAAATTGATTCTTTATCTTTTAACAAATTCTTATTTTTAGATTTCAATTCTTCAACTTCATGAGTTAGTTTATCCTTTTCTTTGATAAGATTTAAATTATCATTTTTTAAAAATTTGCTTTTCTTTTTTAGAATTTTAAAATCACTAACTAATTCATTAAATGCATCAAATAATTCATCAAAGGTAAAGTCATAAGTTTCGGTACATACCTCATCGTCTTCTTTTGCCATAAAGCAAATGTTTGCAACTTCCTTTTATTCTTCCTCGGATGAGGATTCTTCGCTATCGCTCAATATTGCAACGTATGTCTTTTTCTTTTTCTTGTATCCCTTTTTCAATTGAAGACAATCATATCTAAAATGCTTCGATTTCTTATATTCATAGCATATAAGGAGGTCTTTCTCTTTATCCTTGTCCTTTTCTTTTTCTTTTTCACCTTCCACCTTTGTTCCAAATTTTTTCTTATGGAAGGGTCTCCTTCTTTGCATAAATCTTTTGAATTTTTTAGCAAGGAGTGCAGTCTCCTCATCATCATCATCTTTCTCATCACTGATGCTCTTTTCAATTTCTGCAGCTTTGAGGGCAATTATTTTCTTCTTCTTGACGTCTTCCTTTATATGTTGTTTCATGATCAACTCATAAGTCATTAGTGATCCGAGTAGCTCCTCCAAAGGTAAGGTGTTGAGGTCCTTGGCTTCTTGGAAGAGACCTAAGAATTTTACGCACCAATTCAGAGTTAGTATAGGTCTTGTCAAGACTCTTTAAACCATTCACAATATCAGTAAATCTTGTATACATGTAGGTTATAGATTCAGTTTGTTCCATGCTAAACAATTCATACTTATGAACAAGAATATTAATCTTAGATTCTTTGACTTGATTAGTACCCTCATGGGTAACTTCTAGTCCATCCCAAATTTCTTTTATAGAAATACATGTAGAAATTCTATTAAACTCGTTAGCATCTAAAGCACAATATAAAACATTCATAGCCTTAGCATTGAGCTAAGCCATTTTCCTATAGTTCTCATTTCAATCCCTTTCGGGTTTAGGAACTATTGAACCATCTATTATATGTGTGGGTGTGCTAGGTCCATTAGTGATTACACTCCAAAACTCATAATCTAAAGCTTGAATAAAAATTCTTATTATAGCTTTCCAATAAGAATAATTAGAACCATTAAATAAAGGAGGTTTATTGGTAGAATGACCTTCAGCAAATGAAGATCCACCTTGAGCTGCTATTTGGATCTTTAACTCTTGATCGTTGGATCAAACAAGAAATGAGCATTAGCTCTGATACCAATTGTTGGCTCAGATGGCAACCCAAGAGGGGGGGTGAATTGGGTTCTTTAAAAAAAAATTGACTTTTTAAAACTATGTGCTGTGAAACAAATGAGATTGAGAGCAAGATAAATGCAAAGCACAAATGAAGAGATAGAGAAAGATAGAAAGTCAAGGCACGACAAACACAATGATTTTATAGTGGTTTGGTGTATCTAACACCTATATCCACTCCAAAGTATCACTTGGGTCCACACTATAATCCACTTGATTACAGTCGAGTTGTTTTACAAGCTCACAACTCAAAACTTGTTGTTTCCCTCGGGATCACAACAAATCCAACTGGTTTTTCAGGCTCACCAGCACACAACCCAACCATAAGCTATCCTTAGCTTGTACCGAGGTATACTACCTCCACTAATTCAATCCCCCGATTGAACTAGCAAACAATAATGAAAAATAGAGTTTTGAATATACAACAGCTCCTCAAATGAACAAATAAACAATAAAATAAACAAGAATAAGAAAAGCATGTTTGAAGCTCTTTGAATGTATACTTTTCTTCTTTTCTTCTTTTACTCTTCTCCTTTGAAAAATTGAATCAGGGCCTTAGCTCAGATTCTTCACTGAAATTTGCAGATGAGAAGATGAGGATTTAGGGCTTTTGCTTTCTTTCTTCTAACGATGGAAATCTCCTTGATTTGAACTTGAGAAGCTTGTGGATTTTTCTTTGAGCTTTCTGGAGTTGATGGATTTGAGCTTTGAATCTTTTTTCTTTGATTTCTTCCTCAAGATTTTTTATATTTTTTCAGTCTATTTTTTTCTTCTATTTTCAAACGGACGGTTTTTCCCTTTTTATATATCTCTTAACCCAAGTTTAGATGGAAAATATAGCCGTTGTGAGATTCTTGGATCTTTCTACACACAAAGAAAAATAGCCGTTAGAGGTTAGGTAAAAAGAAATCTTACCGTTGGAGTCCATTCTGATAAATAAAAATTCGTTCCTGACAGGTTGGAGTCGGCTCCAACTTTTCAGGTGTCGGCTTCAAATCGGGTATCCAAAAATAGCAAATAAAAAGTTGTTGAGGAGTCAGCTCCGAGAAAGTTAAGTGTCGGCCCATCGCTTTCGGGAGTCGGCTCCGTAATCCAAAAGTGTCGGCTCCAGAAATGTCCATAAAAATACGCTCTCTGTTCTCAGGTTAGAGTCGGCTCTAGAAACTCAAGTATCGGCTCCCGAACTCTCAGGTGTCGACTCTCGAATTCTAGGTGTCGGCTCCGGAAATTGAAACAGAATACACTTCTCTGTATCTCAGGTTGGAGTCGGCTCCGAAACTTTGGGTGTCGACTCTAGACCGTGCCAAAAATCCAGAAATCTTCTGATATGCCTTGGGGTCAGCTTCTGACTATTTGGGTGTCGACTCCAAGTTCTGAACTTTGAAAAATTCTTTTAACATTTTGATTCAAAACTTATTTCTTTATTTCTTTTGATTGATTAAACATTTTTAATCCTTGAAACACTTATTAAATCTATCAGAAACACAGTGAATATACTCATGTCTTTTATTAATCATCAAAATTAATAATTAGGTCAACAGAGAAGGAAATATCAAGTATGTTTTCTCTCTCCAAAACATACATCCATAACTATAACACACACATACACATATATAATCCATCAAATTATGGATCAATAACCCTCAATATAATAACCCTAAATATTAAAGATTAAATCTAATCTTTCACAAAAAATGAAATCAAAAATAATATTCAATTTTCATGTATGCATAACTCATATATGAGATTAATCAAGGCTCTTGTACCAATTAATAAAAATATATTTTTATATATTTAAAACAAAGTTGATAATCTCTATATTATGAGTATATTTGTATATACAATATAAAATAAAGTATACTTGTATTCATTACAAAATCCAAAATTTCTCAATAATATAGAACCTGATTAGAATCTTATATATATATATATATATATATGTGTGTGTGTGTGTGTGTATGTATGTATGTATGTATGTGTGTGTATGATAGGAGAGAAGACTTTCTTTTCCTCTATCCTACATACCACAAAAGATTACAAGTCAATGGGTGTGATACCCAAGCTTAGTCCCATATTAAATTAGAAAGAAATATGTGATGTGCTTATAATGTAAGTCCACTTACTACCCATTAACTTTCACTTGAGTTTTTGGGCCAATGGTTTCGGCCGACTAATAAAATTAATTGGATTAGCGGATGGATTAGGGGTGTTACAAATGGTATTCGAACCAATCCGAGTATGTGAAAGTTGGTGGGTGGACATAAGGAAAGGTCTACCCATGAGGGATGATGATGAAGTCCTGCTATGGTGTGGAGCCACCCTTGCGGCACTAATAACCTGACTCGGGGTAGATTTTGGCTAACTTGTGGCAATGTGACATCCTATGATACCCAAGTTTAGTCCCATATTGGATGGAAAAGAAATGTATGATGTGCTTATAATGCAAGTCCACTTGCTATCCATTAATTTTCACTCAAGTTTTTGGGCCAGTGATTTTGGCTCGCTAACGAAGTTAATTGGACCAGCGGATAGGCTGGGAGCATTACAATGGGTCTATCATAATATTTATAGGAGTAAAATAGAAATTTTTTCTTCTAATAATTAAGTTGATGCATGTCCTACCAATTATAAGCCGCTTAGAAGGTCCACGCTTAATATAAGTCCATATTGCATCTAAGATGCATCAAGTAGCCTAACGATATAAAGGATGATCATAAACCATAATAGGCCTACACAACATTATTTCATTAATTTGATATTTAATTAATTTAGATTTTTAAAGAATGGCTATACTAGTCACGTAATTTGAATATCGATTTAGTCCTGAATAGAGCAGAGTGAAGGGAGCAAATTCACATAGCTGACCTCATGCAGTTGGAAAAAGGCTTAAATGAGTTGAGTTGAGTTGGGCTATACTAGTCCATGTAATAAAAAATTTTCTAACAAAAAGTTTTTTTTTTTTTAATATCTGCTTGGGTTTGGAACCAAGATGCTTCTTCAATATACCTATTGTTGGACTTGGTGTGGTGCTCCCAAAGCCTAGAAGAACATGGTAAAGGCCAAGGTCCAAGCTCCATGAGGCGTTCATGGAAGCTCTAAAGTTATTTTGGACTCTAGGTTATCTCAAGGCCAATGTTGAGCTATGGGCTTTGAGAAGGCTAACTTGTATTGGGCTGGATGTGACTCCAAGGGTTTTGAGATTGAGTCAAGTTATGGGTGTACATAGGCTTGGGGTAAATTTAATCTTATTGGGTTAGCCGTGGGAGTTTTTCTAAGTCAGGATCAAACCAGCTTAGTCATGTATTTAAACTTTAGCCCCTAGGGTTTGTGTGAGAAAGCAATACATTGATTCTTTTCTCCCAAGAAAAGAAACACTTTCTTTCTCCTCCCCACCAAGCCGCCGCCCACTTTCTCTCTCTAGAGTCATGTGGGCAGCTCCCTCTCTCTTTTGCTTGCGCTCTAAGTCTTCTTTTTTCCTAGCATCTTTGTTCTCTCTCCCATCCACACGTATTTTCTCTCTCTTAGTGGTTAGGAAGATATGAGATCCTTGGGACCTCATTTTCTCTCTCCTAGGCATCCCTCTTTCTCTAACTAGTGCTCCAAGTTTCTCTCTCCTAGGTGTAATCTCTCTTAGGGAGTCTTTCTCTCTTGCATGGGATCAGGAAACTGCCTTTATCTTTTTTTGGTGCTAATTTTTAGTCCAAATTCGAAAATTTTTCGTAACAGTTGGTTTTGGCATCAACTGATTTTTTCTCAACAATTGGTATCAGCGTCGATCCATTGGTATCAAAGCCAAATTCGCAAGGAGGGAGAGTAGATCAGGGATTGAAGATCTTCAAAGTGCCAAAAAATTTCAGTAAGGCTCCATCAAAGTATTTCTCAATCTTCCTGGAGTTTTTGCTATATTTTTTGTGTTAAATCTAGCCATAAGTAGTAGCATCAAGGTAGATTTTTGAGAAATTTGTTGGGAATGAAAGCTTTTCTGAAAAGTTTGGGTGGAGAATCTTTTGGTGCGGCATGAGTTGGATCTAGCGTTAGAAGAATGCCCAAATAGGATGTCATAGGGATTGAAGATCTTCAAAGGGCCAAAAAATTTCAGTAAGGCTCCATCAAAATATTTCTCGATCTTCCTGGAGTTTTTGCTATATTTTTTGTATTATATCTAGCCATAAGTAGCAGCATCAAGGTAGATTTTTGAGAAATTTGATGGGAAGGGAAGCTTTTCTATGTGAAAAGTTTGGGTGGAGAATCTTTTGGTGCAACATGAGTTGGATCTAGCGTTAGAAGAATGCCCAGATGAGATGTCAGATAGGCAATGAATGTCTTTGGAGCAGGCGTGTTCAACGATCAAAGGGTGTTTGACTGATTCAGCCCTCTATTCAGTAGTGAAGGAAAAGACTTCCAAGGGACTCTAGTTTAAGTTGCGCACTCTCTACATGGGAAAGCACATGTGTAACAAGGTGATGTTGAAGAAGCACCTCTACAACCTTGGATGGCTAAAGGTGGAGACCTGGTGGCCCACATCTAGTGTTTGGCCAGATCAGCAATGAGTTGCTAAATGTTAGGGTGAAGATGGAGGAAGAAGATAAGTCTTTGCTAGTATTATGTTTGCAGCCTTCTTCTTATAATCTATTGGTCACGATGCTACTCTATGGGAAGGAAACTTTATATTATGAGAACATAGTCTCAAAGTTACGCACGAATGAGCAGAGGAGAGGATTACCAAGAAAGGAATTCCATAGGAGAGTTTGTCTAGCGGAGAAAGGTCTGGAAGGAAGGCAAGCTTGAACCATCTGAAGGTATTTGGATGCACGGCATTTGTGCACGACAGTGCTGGGGAATGAAGCAAATTGGATACCAAATCAAAAAAGATGGTGTTCCTGGTCTATCCGTATGGTATTAGGGGATATCGGCTATGGGATCCCTTGGAGAAGAAAGTTGTCATCAGCAAAGATGTGGCCTTCGATGAAAACCCAATCCTTCAAAGGCAAGATGGCATAGAAGCACAGTAGGTATAGCAGGAGGTACAACAAGACAACACTGGGCAGATGACCTCCACATAGTAGTGCTGCTTACAAGTGGACCAAGAGGATCTGAGATTTAGATGGAGCACTCTTTTAGAGTGTCTCTACAAGTGGAGAGGACTGACATGAGAGGCAGAAGCCAAAGAGTTCAGCAAGAGGCAGCTAGACGAAGGACTGATATTGAGATCACATTGCACAAGCCCAAAATGAACGTGGGATCACTAAATCGATATGGCTTCAAAGATTCGGTGTCATATGCCTTGGTGATAGCGAATGAAGATCCCTACACCTATTAGGAGGCCGTCGAGAACCAGGACGAAGATAAATGGGTCCAAGTGATGGACATGATAGAGGTGCTGAGGCCTTGAAGCACTAAGGTAAAGATTGTTGGACCTGATATGGTGTTTATAAAGCCCACGAGAATATAGGAAAGGCCAAGGTCCACGCTCCATGAGGCGTTCATGGAAGCTCTAGAGTTATTTTAGGCTCTAGGTTATCTCAAGGCCCATATTGGGCTATGAGCTTTGAGAGAATTGTTGGACCTGGTGTAGTGCTTCCAAGGCCCAGGAGAACATGGGAAAGGCCAAGGTCCACACTCCATGAGGCGTTCATGGAGGCTCTAGAGTTATTTTAGGCTCTAGGTTAGGACCTTGTTGTGCTATGGGCTTTGAGAGGGCTAACTTGTATTGGGTTGAGTGTGACTCCAAGAGTTTTGAGATTAAGTCAAGTCATGGCTGTACATGATCTTGGGGTGAATTTAATTTTATTGGGTTAGCCGTGGGAGTTTTTCTGAGTCAGGATCAAACCAGTTTGGCCATGTATTTAAACCCTAGCCTCTAGGGTTTGTATAAGAAAGCAATACATTAATTCTTTTCTTTTAAGAAAAAGAAACATTTTCTCTCTCCTTCCCACCAAACCACCATTCACTTTCTCTCTCTAGAGGCATGTGGGGTTCAGATCCGAGGATTTTTCGTAACAGTTGATTCCAACATCAACTAATTTTTTCTCAATAATTAGCATCAAAGCCGATCTATTGCACAACATATCACCAAAACAGATGGCTGGTGACAACGAAACTGCTAATAAGTGCTTACCCAACAAATATTTAAACAATTTTATCTTGTAGATCATCTGCAGCAAAAATATTTAAGATATTTTTAAGGAAGGTAGAAGAACTAATTTCAGGATAGCCTGCTAGATTCCCTGCTGCCTTGGACTGGATGTTTGACCTAGTGCTTGGTCCAACTACCTGGTTCTGGAATTTCCAAATTCCAATTCTTCTTTTCACACGGCCAGTGCTGGAATCATTCCCTCAGCCATTGGCTGTCTCCTCCCTATATCTCGCTAACCCTAATCCGGCGACCATCTCCATCTCTGCCAATCCAGATCAAAGTTTACGAAAGGAAACCCGCATCATATTAGGAAAAAAAAACAATTACGCCACTGAGATGAAGCCATAATTCATAATGAAAATGGCATGGACTATTACAGCTGATCAGAAGAATATCCTACTCAGCAAATTGAGATAATGCACCTTAAAAACATATAATTTTACAGCAAAGGCAGATAAAGTTACATTTTAGACCGAAGTAGCATTTTTGCCCTAGAAAACGTAGCCAAATTATCAAATGGATTACTGTATAAAAAGTAGGAAGACCATGAGAGAGGCTATCAAGACATTTTTAGTTAGGTGTCAATTGAATGATCTACTTTGGAACTAATGGTACATGGTCTGAAGAACAAATTGTACAAGAAAGAAAGCTAATCACCAATAATCCCCACAGGTGCATGCTCCATCTTTAATACAGTGGAAGCGACTAGCATCCCTTAATACAATCTCACGTCCAACAACCTTGGATATGTATTTGATTTCATTATGACAATCATTTCCTATTCTTCAACATCTAAAAGCACATAATCTGTATCTGGGACATATCCCTCACTTTTAATCCTTCTTATTAAATCATCCAGTTCATCATAAATAGCATCAGTTTCAGGATGAGATCTATCATCGACAACAAACAAGTGCACCTTGTTATTTACCTCAAGCCAACTATAACCAGGATCCTTTTTCACATTCCTGGTTTTCATACTTTTCCTAGCACTAGCTACATCATCCCATCTGCTGGCAACCGCATATATATTAGAGAGTAGAACATATGCTGAAGGGTCATGTGGATCCAAATCCAAAAGCCTAGCTGCCATCCGCTGTCCAATTTCTATGTTTCCCTGAATTCTGCATGCACCAAGCAATGCCCTACACATGGATGCCGAAGGATTAAAAGGCATGGTGTCAATGACCTTTTCTGCCTCAGGAAGAAGCCCTGCACGGCCAAGAACATCAACCAGGCAGGAATAGTGCTCTATGTCAGGCTCCAAGCCATAATCTGCACACATGGAGTCGAAATAGCCATAAGCTTCTGAAACTAATCCTGAATGGCTACAAGCTGAAAGAACACCAATGAAGGTGATCTTATCAGGTTGTATGCCCTCTGATCTCATATTCTTGAAAACGTTAGAGCTTTTTTTCCATTTCCATGCTGAGCAAAACCAAGCACCATGGCATTCCAAGAGGCTACATTTTTCACATCCATCCTTTTGAATAAATTGTATGAATCTTCTACATTTCCACAACTTGCATACATATCCATAATTGATGTCCCCACAAAAGCATCTGAAGCGCAGTCCAACTTAATGGCATTTGCATGAATTTGCCTTCCTTGCTCCAATGCAGCCAAACAAGAACATGCTTTAATGAGGGAGGCTAAAGTAAATTCATCAGGCAAAGCCCCTGACTGCCTCATCTGATGGTATAGAGTAAGAGCATACTCCTGATCCCCATTCTCTACACATCCTGAGATCATGGCTGTCCAAGCAACATCATCAGGTGCACTGATATCATTGAAGGTGGCAGTTGCATCCCTGATATTACCACATTTGATGTACATATCTACTATCCCACTACTAACACACAGATCTGAATCCAAACCAAGTTTTATTGCATGAGCATGGATTTGTTTCCCTTGTTCCAAGGCAACTAAACCACTGCAAGCTTTAAGAACAGTTGCTAATGTAAAATGGTTAGATGTCTCACCATTTCTTTTCATTGACATAAATAGATCTAATGCCTTATAATTGTCATTGTTTGTTACATATCCAGCAATTAGTGCATTACAAGAAGCCAGGTCAAACCAATCCATGCCACCAAAAAGAATTTCTGCTCCCTCCAACCTTCCCTTTTTTGCATAGACATCAATAAGTGCAGTCACTACGAAGTTATCGATACATAGGCCCAATTTTATGGCAAAACTGTGAACTTGTTCAAGAAAGGAAGAGCTTCTAGTGATCCCCGAGCACGCCCGGAGAATGCTTGCCAAAGTGAACTGGTCAGGGACCATCCCATGCTCTAACATGTCAATGAAAAGTCCAATTGATTCTTCCTCCAAACCATTTTGTGTACTGCTGGATATCATCGAATTCCATGAAACCAAATCCAATTCTTCCATCTCTTCAAAAACTTGCCTTGCAGAATTCATGCTATTAATCTTTGCATACATTTTTATAAGATTATTCGACACAGAGACATCTGAACAAAATCCTGCCTTTACAGCCATTCCATGGATCTGTTTCCCAATTTCAAAACACTCAGCATCTGTGATTGCACTAAGCACAATTACAAATGTCACATTATCTTGGCCCACGTTCAACCTCTTCATCTCCACAAAGAAAGCCAAAACAGAGTCATTCTCACCAGCCTTGATGTGTTCAGACATAGTTTTATTCCAACTTATCACATCAGAACTGTCATAAAAAAGGCAGGATTTGATCCCAAAAGCCCGAACCGGCTCCACATCCCTGCCCATTTCTCGACCCATTACAATGCAGCAGACACTGGCCTCATCGGGACGGAGTGTTTCACTCCGGTGCAACTCCGAGAACATAAAAAACGCATCTTTGTCCAAACCCATCTGAGCATACCCTTTAATCATTATATTCCACAGTACAACATCTCTCTCAGGCATTCCATCAAACAGATACTGAGCGTCTTCCAAAAATCCAAACTTCGAATACACATTGACCAGAGAACTGGAAACCATCGCATCTGAGACCAGACCAATCTTAACGGAGCAGCAATGGACGACCTGGGACGTAGAAAGGAGGTCAGGAGAGCTGGAGCAGAGCTTAAGGATGGGCGGAAAGGTTAGGTGGGTCGGGGGCACAGCGGAGCGGAGCATGAGGCGGAAGAGGAGGAAGGCGTCGGCGGCTTGGCCGTGGAGGGCGTAGCCGGAGAGGAGGGAGTTCCAGGTGACGGAGTCGCGGCGCGACGTTTGTTCGAACAGGAGGCGGGCGCATGGGAGGGAACCGCACTTGGAGTACATAGTGATGAGGTTGTTGGCGAGGAACCGGTCCGAGGAGGCGCCAGAGGTGACGATAAGGGCGTGGGCGAGGCGGCCGAGGCGGAGATCGCCCGCGAGGGCGGCGTGGCGGATGGCTGGGAGCCATGGCGAGTGGTTGAGATTGGCGGTGGAGAGGCGAGGGAGGGGATGTTTAAGGCTAATCGGGCAGTGATTTTAAGGCGGAAGGTTCGGGACGGGAAGGGAGGTAAGAGCATGCGGGCGGCGTAGAGTTCGTGGCGAGCGCGTCGATATCTTTGCTTAAAGCTTAGTTGAGAATGTGGTCTAAAATAACGGCCTAACAACGGTCTTTTGTCACCGGTTTTAAAACAAAGGGATAAGAATAAAAAATTTTTATTAAAACCTTTCTTCCTATAATCTTTTAACAAATCAAAAGAAAATTAGATAGTGATTAATGATTAAGTATCAATCAGAATTATCTTGTTATATCTATTATCTTGTTAATTAAAATTATCTTGTTATATTATTATCTTGTTAATTAGAATTATCTTGTTATACCTATTATCTATAACAAGATAATAGATATAACAATCAGAATTATCTTGTTATACCTATCATCTTGATAATAGATATAACAAGATAATAGACAATAGAGGATTAGGATCGCTGAGAGGCTATGAGCGTTTTCTATTTTAACACTATTTTGATAAAATTTTTTGTTTCCACTTCTTTGTTTTAAAAACGGTGCCTTTTAAAAAACTACTCGGCACAATCAACATTTTAAAAATCGGATGGGATAACAAATTGGCTGAGTGATGGTTCAATCAGTTTCAACGAATAAATTAATTTAATTGAATCAAATAATATTATAATTTATTTATTTAATAATATAAAAATAATAAAATATAAATATCAAAATATCTTTAAAATAATGGCGCAGACGAAGCTGAACCGACAGTACTAAAGCTAAAAAAAAGGATAGATAAATTATTTTCAAATGTAAACTAAAGTTAAAAAATTAAAAATTAAAAAATTTTAATTCTAATTTTATTTATCAAAATTAAAATCTAAAAATCAGAATTGTATCGACTCTTCAAAACTTAACCGATTTAATAAGTTTTTTTATTTTAATTTGATTATATAAAAGTTAATTTTAATAATAATTGGATCAGTTTGATCAACCGATCCAATCCGACTTTCAAAACCATGGTCACAATGATCATTAATATAAAAGTTTTGCAGTAAATAGCATGAAAAGTTGTGGCTGTCTGTATTTTTTTCATTTTTTGTAATTTTTTATATGATAAATATCTAGAAAGATAAAATAATAATGCCATTATCTTTTGTCATTGTTTTTTTTTTGTTGTAATAATACTATAATAATATTATTTCAATAATACTTAATATTAGAAATTTAAAAATTTTTTTTTAATAAGTAATAGTCATTATAAGTGTTGTAAAAATCAATAATGGTTTCCAAAATAGGGCCACTTCTTTGTTGAGGAGGAAGAAATTATTAGATATTTTTAATTTAAAAGTTAAAATCTCTTGCATCAAAGGAAAATAAGATTTATTAATAAATAAAAAATGGTGATAATTTGGCTTTTTTTTTTTTTTAAAAAGCGAAGGATGAAAGATCTTATCAATTCATTTAAAGTATTAAAATATATACAAATTAAATCACGACAAAATTAGTGAGCAAAAAAAAAAAAAACTATCTACACTGCAAAATTGGTTCGAACTATAATTTGAGCTTGGTTTAAATTAGTTTATTTTAACTTTTGATTTGGTCTCAGTTTAAAATTTTCTGGATCTGAAACTCAAAAATTGGTTTGATTTTAATTTAAATATTTAAAAAAATCGATATAAACCAACAAACTTTATATGCATATTTTATGGACTTTTATTTACGCTATAGTTAATATTAATTGCAGAGCCACTTACAGCGCACCAACACTCACCTTTCTTTTTTCTTTTTTTTTTCATCAAAGGTCACGTGTAATTTCTTCTTAAAAAGCTCTTCAAATATTACAACTTAATTAAGCCCATCTAGAGTGATTAAGTTGCAATCAAGGAGAGTTGTACTTAAAACTTGAAGCTTTATATGAGACCTATAGAACTTTGCTTCCTTAGTTACTAAATGCTTAAAATTTAATTAGGTCCTTAATTATGAATAAGTAGTTTGCAATTGCTAAGAGTCCTAATGCAACTATTAACAATTATACTAAAAATTATTCAATAGCACAGTGAGCTAGAATTAATACTGGACAGGATTCTAAATTTGGACCTTGAGAGGTGTTTCTCCTCAAGTGTTATATAATTCTAATTGATAGAGTTCTAAATCTCTCAATGTTATTCCCAAAAAAAGGTGCAAGTTATTTGATTCTTTTCTAAGAACACATGTCACAAGATTTTTTTAAAAAAATAAAATTAATTAAAAAAATATGTTTGCTTGAAGCAGTATTTATTTAGAAAAAGAAAATGAATATTTCTATCTATGCATTGCATCTTTGCCACTCAACATGTCAAATTATATATGTAAATAGACAGAAGAAACCTCTCTAAACTCCTTCAATATTTCAGAAAAAATTGATCTAGGAATGCCAATGGGTAGTGCCTAGTCAAATCAAATGCAAGATTTGAACAGGCTTCACATCATGAATCAGCCTGGAAAATTTTAAAATTAGGTTTTTGCAGGTCGGAAGTTTGATGATTGATGTCTCCAGATCTTCAACTTTCATGGCTTGCATGATATCAAAGATCACTAGAAAAACTGCTTCCTCAAATATACCATATGGTATCCTAGAGAAATTAAGTGTACTGAAAGTCTACTCATAGCAGCAGTTATCTAAGAATGTTGTGCTTTGCTTCATTCTTAATTATTCTTTATGGTTGTAGAGTTTTGTTCTACATTATATCTTAGAATCTTGGCACCTTCTAGATGGGACAATCCTTTTGACTGGTTCAATATATGATACCATAAACCTTATAAAACGTCCACCATTGTATAAGTGTCGTGTCCACTAGTTTGGAGCAGTAATATATCCACATCATATTCAATAGAACTCTATCCAAATTCATAATTGCACCTGATGGTTGCCTTGCAAGGTGGAGTAGGTAACATTCTTCATCCATATGCTCTCTTCCGCCAATGGGGTTGATAAGGCTATACACCGCTAGCTCTTGTTCTTGCACGAGTTATTAAAAGAAAACATGGTATAATTAATCAAGACATAAAACTCTAGATGAGTGAAGACTTTGAGAATATATAATAAGTATGATCAAAGATAAGCATCTTATAACACATCGTACAAGAGAACTAGTGCAATACAAGTTATAGGGATGTCAAGCTCAGCTCGTTAACAAATACTCGAGCTTGAGCTCATTTAAATTTAAAAAATTCTATTCAAGCTCAGCTCGAGCTTGAGCTCGAGCTCGTTTAAATTTGAAAAACTATGTTCAAGTTTGGCTCTAGCTCGATTACAAAAAGCTTGGGCTCGATTCAAGCTCGATTACAAAAAGCTCGGGTTCGATTCGAGCTTGTTCATTTGGTATGATTAGAAAGCTCGGCTCGTTTACATGACGAGCCGAACACGAACGAGTGAGTCGAGCCTCGAGTAGCTCGTGAGCAGCTCGGCTCAATTATAGCTCCAAGAAAAAGATCAATGTAATGAATTATTATGAAGTTTATATATAATGTTTAATCAAGAGACCAGACTGTGGTAGAATTTTCTATTAGATTTTTTTTTTAAAATCAATGTCCAGGACTTGAATCACAAGTCTACCTCCGGAGCAAGTCGGTGGGGAAGATATGCCAACCAACCCAAGATAACACCTGTTGGTATAGCTGGTGCCAATGGATTAATAATAAATAAGCAATTTATGGGGGACAAACGTGCATGTACGTAGACTTGTGAACTGCAGGTGTACTTGATCCTGCACTAGTTGATTAATCCACTAACCAACCTTTAATTTGTTTATATTTAAGAGTAAATTTATTAGGATTCATGCCCCTGTAGTTATGCACTGAGAAATCTCATTGGCATGCGTTTGTTTTGCATCATATTAATTGTATATATATTAGAAAGATCGATCTTTAATATTTATATAAGATTAAAACAAATTAAAAAATTAATATCATCGATCCGGCTAGTCTTTTAATTACACGAGCACTGACCTAGTTTGCACGATACGGGAGCTTCTTGTTCACTAGATAGGAGACAATTTGTTGGGGTAGTTGTAGGTTGTGTCATTAAGTCATTGCTTTAGACTACAAGTTACACAAATCCATGGAATTATGATAGAGAATATGTTTAATTTAGTATGAAAGATGCCGAAAGTCGAACTGTGGTAGTCAAAAGTCAAAACGAAAATTATGGCCACAGAATAAATGAAGTCTTAAGCAATATTTGTACCTTTAAAAACTGTAAAACAAAGCGAATTAAGTAGCCCAATCACCATCGATCAGATCGGGACGCCTGTAGTTTAACTTATTGAAGAAAAAGAATTAAGGAAAGACTACTGGCTGTCAAAAAACAGTTAACAAAGTCTTTGATTGGCAATAAAACTAATTGCGTGTTAAGACATCTTCATGTATCCTTTTTCTTTAGGACAGAAAAGATATTAATTAATTATTATTCAAGAGCAAAGGCCAAGTACTAAAACAAGTACTTGTGTCTTTTGATTTCATATATAGCAGGACTGAAAATTTGCATGCTTAATAAGTTGCAATGTGATTTTATACATTCTCTCAAGAGAATTAAACAATATGTTCAAGGAAAATAACAGCACAAATCCATAATCTAACTAAAAGTTGCATGAGAAAACATTGCATTAATCTGCATGTACACTACAAGTACAATTGGCTGAGATCGATCACTATGTAATGCCAATACTAATTTATTTATGGAGACTTCTTCCTTTCATATGGCATTTAAGCAACTCATATAAATTAATCCTGGTCTCTTTTGTACCATTTACGTTAATTTGTACAATGCCAAATTATATGTGCAGTGCAGTGCAGTGCAGTGCATCTATTGGTACTAAACATGCAACTTCTCTTTCCTAACACCCAATGTTACGGACCTCCGATAGCCAAGAAATCTATGAACTGAACGCTGGCCTCACTATCCTGCTCCTTGCCCTCCTCTTCTTCCTCCTTTCTTGGTGGAATAATAATATCTTCAGTATTGCTAGATTCACTGTTTAGTTGGAAGAAATCATAGAACTCATGAACTGAGTTCTCTCTGTCTGCTGTCAATATAAACATATATATACACTACGTCGTCAATAAAATCTCTTGTTCTAATTCCAAAATTTAATCAAGCAAGATTAATATATGCTTCGTTTTTGCTATATACCTTGATACATGTTAGAATAGTGGTCATGATGATGATGGCGGCTATGAACAAGGTGGTTCTGATATCTTCCAGTACTGTAGTTCTCTATCAAGGAGGCCATATTTCTCAGCTGATCAGGTTTTGTCTCAGTACTGTTTTGCCTGGACGACTCCTCTTTCTTTGAAGTTCGAGGTGCTCGCCTACCATGGGACCTAGACCTCTCCCTGCACCTCCGGGCCATGATCACATGCCATTGGTTCTTCACTCCATTATCCGTCCGCCCAGGGAAAGACGGGCGATGATTGACCATCGGTTTCCATGGATTTGGTGGCATGCAAGAAGCCGCTCTTCCTCTTCTTTTGTGAAGGGGTTCTGATTGATTCTTGGATCCAATTGATTATGCCATCTCAACCTACAACTCTTTCCTGCCTCGTTTGTCATGCAAAACGTTGCAAAATAATACATGATAACGATTTCCCAAGCAACAAATATTGTCACAAAGTAAAAGGAGTTTTTCTTCTTGCAAAATTTATTCACTGAAAAAATTTTAATACCACTTTTCTTTTCTTTTCTTTTCTTTTCTTTTCTCCAAGAGAAATAAGGAAATTAACTACCAAGTATATATAGGCCAGTATGGCACCTGATCTCCCTTCGAGCCTTTCGGCGATGGCGTTCCAGTTATGAGGGCCATAGCGGGCAACCAATTCCTTGAGCTTCTGATCCTCAGATGGCCTCCAGTGCCCTTTGGTGCACATCTGATCACAAAAAGATGATGAGTGCGCAAATATGGGAAGGAGAAGGACTATGCTTTGATGGTGGCTTCTCTTCTAACTTTTGATGGACTCTCTCTCTCTCTCTCTCTCTCTCTCCAAACAAGAGACAAAGACCAAGAGAGACAGGAGCCAATGGATTTATGCTAAGAGGAGGACCTAGACGGAGTTCTGTTTGTTATCTATGCCTCGGGTGGAGAGAGAAGATAGAGAAGAATAAGGTGAGGAGATAAATATAAAGAGACAAAGGGAGAGGAAAGAGCTTTTTCTTGTGAGAGAGAGAGAGAGAGAGTTCAAAGATTGTCGCGCTAGTGGTTGATGGTACGTGGAGGCTAACAAATGGTATTTTAAGGAAAACGAAGAGAGAAGGAGAGGTTGCTTGGTGGAGTGAATGTTGTTCCCCTTTCAACATCTCTCCATGTAATTCTAACCTAAAACTTCTACTTAGAACCAACCTACATCTTCTTCCATCCTTCCACGTACATGAGAATGTATAACCTGTGAATATTACATTGCATACAAATGAAGCCTTGTATGTCAGCCATCTCTAAATAATCTATCAAATCCATGCAAAACAGCAATCTCCTTCCAGTGTTAGGTAGTGTTTGATTTTTAAAATAATAAAATTTTATTCAAAAGATAGCTAAGAAAATAATCATCTTTTTTAAAATAATAATTTTGCTATCAAGAGATAGCTCTAGCTATTTTTGGGTTCCCTAGGGAATAAGTTCATGGGATAAACATGAGTTTTCTCCTTTGATTATCTTTTTTCAGACTTATCCTTTATGGTTATAGCTTTTGAGAATAAGAAAATATCTTCTAGATATTCTCTTTATCCCTTATTTCAAACATAGCCTTAGTATTGCTATTTATAAATGGTCCATCAACTAGAAGGCTAAGATCGATAAAGCTATACGAGTAGTTCTGATAGCATATGTGCATAATATAATGGAGTTCTTGTTTTTCTCTTTGATAAATGTAATATAATGGAGTTGGCAGCTCCACAAATGTTAAACAAGGAAAGTGTAAGAGATGCCTCCAGGGTTTCCGGTTTTGTTGGTCTCTCCTGACCTAACCAAACCAACAATTGCCCTTAAAATTCTGGAGGTCAAGATAAGATATAATGTCGTACGTTTCTTATTCTAAAATATTTTATCCTTTGAGATCTGAGGTGGTGGTTTGCTATCGTTACCGGCAACTAGTCTCAAATTAGGACTACAACTATATCATTGATTGGATTCTTAAGGGTATATGCTATTAGGAGAGCATGTTTATTTTTTTCGAGTAACATTCTAGAGATTGTGATTATTAATCTAAGAACGTATTTTAGGCTTTTTGGCAATTAATGTGGCTGCTGGGACTGTAGTATAGACTTGGGCTAACACCAGCCCATCAACCCCACCCCCCAAGGTGCATGCTAGAAGTGTCTCTTATTCTCGTTTCCACCTGCTGGCTTTCATATCCTGTGCTACTTGAATGTTGTTAGGAACAAAGAAACATCTGTGGACACAGTCAAAATTTATTCTCTCTTATGTTGAGCAAGAGATTCTAGGGACTTGTAACGATCTGGGCCCGCACTTTGGAGCTATTTCGTTACAATAAAGTAAGACGGACAAGGTTCATACCAACTCAGATCATCATAGTTCAAAACGGATCCTATTGGTACTTTGTTCTTATTGCTTTGCTATTATAAACTATTCAACCTCTTTTTGTTTTTCCGACATGGGACAATTGGGGGGCATCACAATCTATCCTCCTTAAAAAGTCGCCAGAGGCAACCATCAGGCAACCACTAGGCAGGCAAAATTCTAAAGATGGCCCCCATAGATTCAAAAAGTGGCTCTCATCCTATGGATGTAGCACTTTGCCCTGTATGACACTTAGCTTCTGTACTTTTGACTGGTGTGGCACTTAGCTTCTGTACTTTTGACTGGTGTGGCACTTAGCTTCTGTACTTTTGGCTGGTGCGTGGCTCTGATACCATATTGTGACGATCCGGACTCTCCGTTTCGTTATAAGACGGAAAAGGTCCATACCAACTCGAACTACCATAGTCCAAAATGAATCCTATTGGTACTTTGTTCTTATTGCTTTGCAATTATAAACTATTCAACCTCTTTTCATTTTCCGATGTGGGACAATTAAGGAGCATCACAGGACCATAAAAGAGCCATAAGTTCATTGTGTTATTATTTCTATCTCATGTTAACCTATGAACATTACTATCAGCCATCGAAATGAATGTTCAAAAACTTTCAATATAGTACAGCCATAACATTTTTGGTGGAAAGGTACATGAAGCCCCTTGTCAAGGCACCATCTGAAAAAATGGGTCTTATAAAAGTAAACCTTACTCAAATACTAAACTAATTTGGCCTCCAATAGAAACATATAATGAAAGCTTTCCTATTATTGAAAATATATTAAAAGAATTTACTAAAAAGCTACTATTTGAAAAATAAAAAAGCCATTATATAGGATAGAGTTATTTGTCAATCCAATGCCATAAGATGTTTTCAGGAAGGACATTGCCATCAAGATTGCCACCTTAAGTTGTGTGACTGACATTTGCTCTTCCTTTGCTTTCAAAGCAAAATATCTTGTCTCCATATTTTAGTCTATCTTACGGAAAAGATTAAAAAGAAACTAATTTGTTTTCATGTTTTGATCTCTTAGAAAAAAAATGCTCTAATTGCTCATCAAAATGCAGAGTACCATTTCAAGCTCAAGAATCTCAGATCAAAATGGAACAGCTTATCATTGAACCATGCCCCACCCTCCTAAGAAAATGGTTTCCTTCCTAGCTGCAAGCATTTTAACTTAACACCTTTCATTTGCTTTTTAGATTTAGAGGGTGACAGAACTTGCAAGGAAAAAAGATAGTCTAAAACAACATCAACTAAATTGGAATGATTTGTTTTGGCCATAAATAATATATACAAAGACAGTGGATTTCTTCAGATGAAGGCCAAAAAGTGGATCACAACATCAATCAGTTTTCACTCCAAGCAATGCAGTCTACCTTTCTAGGAATAATTTAGTATATATGCGATCATGTAGTGCCGTCACCATCAACATCATTGGATGGCAAACACAATTACTGAATGAAAGGGATGTTTTAAGCGTCGTTCTACCATGATTGATTCTTGTTCATAAAATATGTACCACATCCACATGCCTCTGTGGAAAACTGATTAAAGTTCTCTCCTCCAATATAAAAGCCACAGGTTTAAGATCACCTTTCATTCCATTCTGGGCTCTCTCTCTCTCTCTAGCACAAAACTAAATCCTTCAAGTTCACCTTAAACTATTCGAAGTTATTAGGATCTGAATGTACGTAGAAGTTAAATATCTTTTTAACTTCCTAACTGAATCACTGGACTTTTTAAAGGCAGATATTTTTTCTCAACTAGTTCCATCAAAACACCTACCTTACCTAACCCCACATACACCCCTATCACTATGTTTCACTTTCAACTAATTTCACCTTCAACTAATTCTTAAAAGATAGGCGATTCTTAAAAGATAGGCGTACAGGTCAAATTCAGATAGGCATACCATAACCACTGGATTGGGGAAGCAATTCGAGTGGCCAAGGTTACAGTAGAAATCATTGGATCAGAATACAAAAATCATTGGAACAGAATACAAAATTTAAATTTAAACTGTTTTTATAATGAAACAAAGACACCAACTCATGCCTTCTTATATGTGCTGCGTATGGATGATCGACATGGTTAATGTTGTATAGATGCAATGTGTCAGGAAACTCAAACGGAGATTAACTAAAACATTTATCTTCTTTGAAAATATCTCAAAATATGTTTTTGGGTATTAGGTACAAGAAAAGGAGAGCAGTATCCTTTCTCATAAGAAGAAAGGAAGGTGAGTATCTCATTGGAAAATGATGTGTGCTTAGGAATGCACCATACTTACTCTATAATTCTATATTTATATTAATTTAATAATAAAAATAATAAAAAGATTAAGAAATTAACCTTCTTAAACTCCTTCAATACCACCTTGAAATTACTACACGAAGCTTTTCGAACATGATATACACGAAGCTTTTCGCACACGAGGTGATGAACATGAGATTGAGGTGACAACTGAATTTTTGAGTCACTTAATATTCTCTCGACACATGAAACAAAGTGAAGATAAAGAAGAAAACTCTCTCTAATGGGAATCATGTTACATTATTATTTTTCTATTGAATCTTATATATTGCAGAGAATAATAACTACCACCTTTTAATTAATTAATTAAAATTTAAGATAACTTTCAACTATTCGAAATTACTTTAACGTGGGGTAATATGGGAGAAAGAAAATCTCTCTTACAATCCCATATATCTATCTAACAACCTATTGTTGTTTCTTTTGATATCTTTAACGTGGGATGATACGAAAGAGAAAAAAAAAAAGCTCTCTCACAAACCCATATATTTATTCAACAATAAACATGGACTCCTTGTGGATAAAGATAACAATTTTTTCGTTTGGCTGTTTATCCGATTGGTACCTTTCTAATGGATCTAAGAATCTCCGATCTAAATGGCTTAATGGATAAATGGGTAAATAGCCGTTAATGGCTAAACGGATAAACGCGCGAGGATGATATCCTTTCCCATCTCCGTTAGCTTTAATATAATATATTTAAATTATATATATTAATATTAATATATTAAAAAATAAAATATATATTTAAAAAATCTAATAAAACACATTTGAATCTCCTTGCTCTCTTTTTTTATGCAACCATTGAACATCAAATAACTAATTTTTATAATGACACAAAATCACCAACTTCATGCCTTCTCGTGCTGCGTATGGATGACATGGTTAATGTTGTATGGTTACAATGTGTGATTAACTAAAACATCTGTCGTCTTTTGAAAATATCTCAAAATATGTTTTTGGGCATTAGGTACATGAAAAGGAGAGGCGTATCCTTCCTCATAAGAAGAAGGGAAGGTGAGTATCTCATTGGAAAATGATACATGCTTGGGAATGCATGCTATACTTACCTTGATGGAATCCAACATCTTTATATCTTGCTTAGAAAATTGAATAAAATTATACAAACAACCTTCTGAGCTAGCAATGAAATTATATAAACACATTCCTGAATAAAGCGTGTGAACATTTTCAGTGTGTGGAATGGAGAGAAGTGTTGACTGCAGCTAACCAACATAAACGTGTTGGTATAATTTTATTTGAAATTATATGATAGTATAGGATTCCTAATGCATTCTAAATGTGCAAGTTAAATATACAATAGAATCATCATCTATGCTGATAATTTATTTGAAATCATGGCCGTTTACGAATTCGAATATGTTGCTTTTAATGCAGTATCAAGAGCATTCGAAGATATGCATCAAGTCATTTCTCCAGAGGTTGTCAATTTCTTCCAGCAAAAGTGTTGGAAGGACATAATTAATGTCAGGTCATAATGGTAAGTAAACGCATATATCATTATCAGAATTGATGGAAACCAACTTCTACAAATTAGACTGATAATTAACAGACTTTATAAAAAGCAACAGGATTCTTGAAAACTACTCAACGGAACAATTAATGTAAGGCAAGGGCTCGCAATTGCTGACTCCTCTCGTATCCATTCACAAATATAATCCAAGAAAACAGATGCGTTAAGATGATCTTTCTTAATATATAGTACATGCGTGCAATCCAAGAAAAAATCAGCAAGAGAGTCACTCGTTTCTATGTCGGTCAAAATTAAGACAGTGGTGTTAGTGAGACCAAGCCATGGAACTGAGTAGGTGGTTGAATAAAAAATGGTGCAAAAGATGCTTAAAACGCTTCAAGTATGGTGCAAGTGGTGCTAGATAAACATAATCTAATGTGACGATCCGTATGATCAACTGTTCATGACAAAGATGATCCAAAATAGCCTGTTAATTATTTGTTTAAGCTTTGAGGTAGTTGATGGTTGCTTGCTACAAGGAAAGCATGGTTAAGTCAAAATGGCTTGTTTGTCTGTTGCTTTGAGGTAGCTGATGGTTGCTTGCTGCAACCTGCTCGCAATTTGACTCCAAAAATTAGGACCAAACCTTTGGATGACACTTAGAAATTTTTATATTCCAATATCCAAAAGTTTTTCTTCAAAAGTTTTTCCTTCTTTTATCATGAAATCACTCTTTTAGTCCCACATAAAAAATATAACAAATCTTACTCTTACTTATATATTACTTATATATATGTTACTCTCTTGCTTGGTTGAATGATTGTGAGAAAGCTCACGCATGCACAAGCCAGGCCAAGCCCAATGCAAATCGGTGAAGCCGATTTTAGAAATCTGTTAATCAGGTACAAATCCACACGTGATAAGCAAGATTTTTGCCTCAATGCCGGTGTTTAATTCATTCAATTTATATTTTCTTTCCATCCTTATCCAGAGATCCATTCCTTCATCCTTATCCAATCCAAAGATCCGCTTCCGTACTTATCCAAAGAGAAGGAACTGATTCGGTTATTAATCCTCATATTGGTGTGTGCACGTCTGTTAGAAGACTTTCTATTGTTGTATCGTACTTATTTAAAGAGAAGGAACTGATTCGGTTATTAATCCTCATATTGGTGTGTGCACGCGTGTTATGTTAGAAGACTTTCTACTGTTGTATCCTGAAGAGTAGTCATGCTCTGATTTTTTGTACCGAGATATTATCTCCAAAAGGCTCAAATAGTGCCATGCACGTCACAGGATCTTCTCAAATAGATTCAAATAGATTATTCCGGGTACTATCTTTTTCTCATCCTTATCCAACCCAATCCTTATCCAACCCAAACCCAAGACATAAGCTGTTTTACACATTTCTTAGAATAAATCTCAAAGAAATATTCAAGGCGTGCTGAAACATTTAATTCATAATAATCATGTGGTAATAATAATATTTTTTATTAATTTAAAATAAAGACTGAGCAAAATATTTTTAAAATAAAAATTGAACTACATCATGCATATATTCCAGCAATATTAGATTTAATTTATGTAGATATTTATATGCTACCCGATTCCGCCATAAGCTAGTTGTTTGCCAGCTCTACAAAATAATAAAAAATTTTAAAGATGTAATAAGCTGAGAAGCTCAGTAAAATCCTAATAAAACAAATAACATATACATCGTAAATCTTCTATATGGCATTTATTTAGGCTAAACATCTACCATAGATAAAGTAGAATAAGACAATCATATGCCAACATATATATCTGCAAAATATATATCAACATAATATCGATGCAATTGGGCTTTGGACTAACATGGCTCATGCTTCGGCTCATGATAGCCTGTAGCAAGTAAAAAAAGTCTTGCAGTATCTCGTTCTTTGGTGCAATAAGCGCGCATCAATTACACGGATTGATCGTTCGCATATGTCGGTGTGCATGCGTGCATGATAAGTCCTATTGGATCATCGCATGTACATCGACACGTATAAACGATCAATCCGTATAACCGATGCACATTTACTGTATCAAAGAACGATAAAGCAAGTCTTTTCTGTGGCAAGTAATACATAGTACTATACTTTAAGCCTTTAACAGGCCATCTAACACCATACCTGGCTTGTGGAGCAACAATTCATGGTGCTATACTTCAATTTGCAGCAAGCAATCCACAATACATAGCTAGTCCAATGATACATATTAAAATCTTTATTTATTTAAATCTCAACCTTAACCCATACCAAATTCTGATAGTTATGTATAATAAAATCTATAATTTTCTTTCATATTATGAATTATGTCATAATACTTCATAATAATATATATAACTCATTTAATCATTCGTGTAGATACTATCCACAGGATAATATACAGGGATTCCTCAAGCAAGTCTTAGAGCATTTATCAAAGCCCACTTTGATTTCCATCTAAAAATCCTAAATCAAAATAGTTTAATTAATTAAATTTAGCTTCAATCTGAAGATCCATGATCTATAATCTGGATCTAGGATCTGGATTCAAGGTTCAAAACATGCATTAACCCTGGTCTAGCCAATAACAGCCTGTCCAAGATCAACCGATCAACGGTCAATAGCTGACCGATCATTGGTTAATCAACCAGCCGATCAATAGAAAACAGAGAGAAAGGAATGAACTGATCCCTACCCTTTCGGCGCCCTACTTTCCCCTGTTCTCCCGTCCTCTCATCTGTGTCCAAAGGTATGGGACGAGCCATTCCAGATCTTCATCTTCTTCTTTCCCTTTAATCTTTCGTTGATTTCCTTTGATGGGATCATTAATTCTTGCCCTTCATAAAGATCTTAATTCTTGCCCTTCATAAAGATCTCGGAGTAATTCAAAGGAGTAAAACAGAGAATGCGAGAAAATGGACGAATATAATAAATGCTGGTATGACTTCATGAATGCAACAATCAAATTTATAATTGTAGTTCAATGCATGATTCTTAGCTTTAAACCTTTCAAATGTTAGTTACAATCTAAAACACTGCTTCATTAATCCTAATGCCTAATCCAATACCCTAGGTTATGTTTGATGCATCCTGAATTGTAATGTGGATTAGCTATAAGATAGATTTGGTATATACATGGATTACCTATAAGATAGATTTGGTATACACGGGTAATATAATAGTAATATTGATAATTGTGTTTAGTATGATAAACAGGTTACCAGTCATATAACATCAAATTTCTAAAAAACCTCTAAATTAAATTTATTTAAAAATATATATTATTATATATTTAATTTTAAAAAAATTATATTTATAAATAATAATATTTAAAATATATATTTATATATAATATTCGAAGCGGTCGATAAGGGTTGGATGCCATCAATCACAAGAAGTTTCGCAACGGGATGACTGTAGGGCCACTGGATATCCGGAGCTTAACCAGTGAACCTTTGACACGGAGGTTGCAGCGAGGTCGGACCTTTGACACGAAGGTTCCAGCGAGGTCATCTTTGACACGAAAGTTCTAGCGAGGTCGATAGAGAAGAATGCGAGTAGAGTAATCTGAATTACCTCATTAGAGGTAATTTGAATTACCACTGCAAAATAGATTACCATTTAAACCAAATGCTACCAAATGTTGGCCCTTTTAAATTATCGGTAAACTGGATAGATTACCATTTTTTTTTTACCCCAATTTTTAATCAAAGAATAAGGGGACTTCGTTTCTCAACATTTCAAATGCTTAGTTTAAGAGGCAATGATCTTTTCAAGAGAAGCTCTGCATCTAGTTTGCTTCCTGCGTGCGTTTGTCCTTGTTTTTATTTTCTAATGTTTAGGTTGTCAATGAATATTGTATTTTTAGTAGTTTGGGTAAGACTATATTTTTATAGCGTTGGAGCTAGCAATGACTTGCAACTATCATCGCATCATAGTCATAATATTAATTATCACCGACAAATATATAAAAAACACATAAAATTTTAATTAAAAATATACTTATAATTTTCTTCCACTAAAATATTTTTAAATTACAAATTTATCACGAGTTACAATTATTCTCAATCAATCCTTATGATTTAAAATTGTTAAATAATTTTTTAATTCATTTCTTTGGAACATTAGTATTTTAAAAACAAAGAGTTTTAAAAATTATGGGATTTTGATTTTATGACTTTGTTGGGGAGATTGTTGAGAAATTATTGCCTCAATCTTATTGATTTTGATGATTACCAAAAGCCATGAGTATATTAAAAGATGCAATGAGTTTATTTACATAAGCAATGAATTTATTTAGAACAATCAATGAGTATGTTAAGTATGACTTTAATCAATTTGAAAGTAACTTCAAGCTCCATGTTTAAGCTTTCAAAAAGAAATTTTTATACTTCATATTTCAATCAATGAGTTTTTGGAACATTTCTTGAATTGATTCCTAATGACAATTTTATTGTATTCAAGTCAAAAAATTGATTTAAAATGAATCTGGAACGAATTTCAAGTCAATCAGAAAATTCTCTGATTTTTGATACGTTCCGGAGCCGACTCTAGAGTTTCAGAGTCGACTCCACTCAGTATACAGAGATTCTGATTTTCACGAGTCGACCCCTGTGATTTCAAGAGTCGACCCCCGATTCTGTCGAGCCGACTCCATGACTGTGTGAGTCGACTCCGCTCAGACACCAGAAGTGTTTTTCTGAGCACTTCGCGAGTCGACCCCAACTTTTCATGAGTCGACCCCCGACTGTCAGGAGTCGACACTTATTTTGATGAGTCGACCCTTTAACTTTCTGAATATTTCTATTTTTGGTATCGCGTCTTCGAGCCGACTCGCGAAAGCAGGAGTCGACTCCAACAAATCTGGGCGAGATTTTTCTGAATGCCAACTCAGCGTCAACGGTAAGATTTTTCATTAACGGCTATTTCTTTGTTTCTAACGGCTATATTTTTGCAGAATCTATAAATAGAGAAGCCGTTTTCAAATCAAAGATATACAAATAGAGAGATATCACATCAAGAGAGAAAAAGAGAAAAATCAAAAACAGAGCATCATTTGAAAAAATCCGAGATTCAAAATAGAGTGAAAGAAAAAGTGTGAAATCAAAGGAAGCTTCGTCTGTGCTCAAGTTCAACAATCCAAGAAAGCTTCAGAAGAAAATCCAAGAGCTATTCAAGAGCAATCAAAGATTTTCAATATTCAAAGAAAGGAAGAAAAAGCTCAAATCAACTCCAACGTTCAGTCCGTGAAGAATCCGAGCTGAGGCCCGATTCTACACTTCAAAGGAGTTGAGGAAAAGAAGAAAAGAAGAAAAGCTCAAAAGCCAACCAACTACAAATCAGGCTTTTCTAAACTTTGTTCTTTTATTTGATTATCTGCTCATTGAGGAGCTGTGTACTTGAAAAAATATTTCTATTATTTGTGTCTAGTTCAATCTGGGGGATTGAACTAGTGGAGGTAGTCTTACCTCGGTACAAGCTTGGTATAGCTTGTGTTAGGGTTTTTGTGCTGGTGAGCCCGAAAACCAGCTGGGTTCGTTGTGATCCCGGGAAAACAACAAGTTTGAGTTGTGAGCTTGTAAAACAACTCGGCTGTAATCAAGGAAGATTATAGTGTGGACCCAAGTGAATCTTGGGAGTGGACGTAGGTGTTGGATACACCGAACCACTATAAAATCTTTGTGTTTGCCGTGCTTCCATTGACTCTATCTCTATCTCTGTTTTATTCACTGCACTTTGTATTTACATTGCATTTGCTTTCATTCTTCTTAAGCAAACTATTTTAAAAGGCTAAATTTTTAAAGAACCCAATTCACCCCCCCCCTCTTGGGTTGTCATCTGGGCCAACAATTGGTATCAGAGCTAGTGCTCATTAGATTTTGATCACACGATCAAGAGCTAAAGATCCAAATGGCAACTCAAGTTGGATCATTTGCTGAAGGTCATTCTACGAATAGACCTCCACTGTTTAATGGTTCAAATTATTCTTATTGGAAAGCAAGAATGAGGATATTCATTCAAGCTTCTGATTATGAATTATGGGGTGTTATAATTAATGGACCTAGTACACCCACACATGTTATTGATGGCACTATTGTTCCTAAGCCCGAAAGGGACTGGAATGATAATGATAGGAAGATGGCACAGCTTAACGCTAAAGCCATGAATGTTTATATTGCTCTTTAGATGCTAATGAATTTAATAGAATCTCCACATGTAATTCCGCAAAGGAGATTTGGGATAGATTAGAGGTTACCCATGAGGGTACCAACCAAGTAAAAGAATCTAAAATTAATATTCTTGTTCATAAATATGAGTTGTTTAGCATGGAACAATCTGAAACCATTGCATGCATGTATACTAGATTTACAGATATTGTAAATGGTTTAAAAAGTCTTGGTAAGACATATACTAACTCAGAACTTGTTCGAAAAATTCTTAGGTCACTACCAAGATCATGGGAAGCAAAAATGACAGCAATCCAAGAAGCAAAGGACCTCAACACTCTACCCTTAGAGGAGCTTCTAGGATCACTTATGACCCATGAGCTGACAATGAAGCAGCATGTAGAGGAGGACACAAAGAAGAAGAAAGTGATTGCCCTCAAAGCTGCAAAAGAAGAAGAGCAGCAGCGATGATGATGATGATGATGAAGAGACTGCTCTCTTAGCTAAAAAGTTTAAAAGATTCATGAGGAGAAAGAAACCCTTCCACAAGAAGAAATTTGGAGCAAAGTGGGAAGGAGAAAAGGATAAGAACAAGGACAAGGACAAAGAAAAAGAGAAAGACCCCTTGACTTGCTATGAGTGTAATAAACCGGGGCACTTTAGGAATGAATGTCCTAAATTGAAGAAAGCCTACAAAAAGAAAAAGAAGGCTTATGTGGCGACTTGGAGTGATAGCGAAGAATCTTCTTCCGAAGAAGAAGAACAAAAGGAAGTCGCAAACGTATGTTTTATGGCGGACGACAACGATGAGGTAAGTTCCGATAACCCTTGCGATGAATTTGCATTTGATGAATTATTTGATGCTTTTAATGAACTTGTCGGCGATTTCAAGGTTTTGAAAAAGAAATACAAGCTTTTGAAAAATGAAAATTTAACTTTCATTAAAGAAAAGGAAGATCTTAATAATGAAGTTAAGAAACTTAAATCTGAAAATGAAATTTTGGTAAAAGAAAAAGAATTAATTTCCAATGAAAATGATAAACTAAGGAAAGAGGTTGAAAAACATAAGAACATAGTTGATAAGTTTACCTTAAGCTCAACTAAATTGGACATGTTATTAAATAGTCAAAAAGCAGTTTTTGACAAAGCCGGATTAGGGTATAACACTTTAAGAAAACAAAAATCACTGAAAAATATTTTTGTGCGTGCTGGCCAAAGTAATTTTACATGCTTTAAATGTAATCAAAAAGGACATAAATCTTATGAATGTAAAATTCTAAAACCTAATAAAAACTTAAATATTAAAGGAAAGAAAATATGGGTTCCGAAAGGAACAATATTTGTTGCTACTAACCATGAAGGACCCAAGAAAGCTTGGGTACCTAAACATAAAGTTTGATTTCATTGCAGGAATGTCTTGTGGCCAAGAGATCAAAGAGAAAGTGGTATCTTGATAGTGGCTGCTCAAGACATATGACGGGTGACAAAGAAGAATTCATCACCCTTGAAGAAAAGAAAGGAGGAGTTGTTACATTTGGCGACAATGGCAAAGGCCAAATCTTGGGGTTTGGTAACATTCAAATAACTCCCTCCACATATATTGAAAATGTACTTTATGTTGATGGTTTAAAGCATAACTTAATTAGTATAAGCCAATTATGTGACAAAGGTTTTAAAGTATCATTTGAATCTTCTATATGCACAGTAGCTAATCCCATTGATAATAGCATTGTTTTTATTGGAAATAGAAATGGCAATGTATACTTGATTGACTTAGACAATTTGTCTACTAATAATCATTGCTTAGTTGCTAATAATGCTAATATGAATGAGATTGGTTGGTTGTGGCATCGAAGATTAGGTCACGCAAGCACACACCTGATTTCAAAACTAATTAGAATGGATTTAGTAAAAGGTCTACCTAAAATAGATTTTGAAAATAACAAAATATGTGATGCATGTCAGTTTGGAAAACAAACGAGAAGTTCTTTTAAATCTAAAAATGTTGTTTCAACTTCTAGGCCATTAGAGCTACTTCACATGGACCTTTTTGGACCAACTAGAACCACAAGTCTAGGAGGAAAGAAATATGGTCTTGTGATAGTAGATGATTACTCTAGATTCACTTGGGTAATTTTTAGCTCACAAAGATGAGACTTTCTCGATATTCCTGAAATTCTTCAAGAAAGTAACAAATGAGAAAAACACTACCATAGTGTCTCTAAGAAGTGATCATGGAACTGAATTTGAAAATCACTTATTTGAAAGTTTTTGCAATGAAAATGGTATTAATCATAATTTTTCTGCACCAAGAACCCCTCAACAAAATGGAGTAGTTGAAAGGAAAAATAGGACTCTAGAAGACATGGCCCGTACCATGCTATGTGAAAGTAAACTCCCGAAATACTTTTGGGCGGAAGCTATTAACACAGCATGTTACATCCTAAATAGAGCTTAATAAGACCTATTTTAAAGAAAACACCTTATGAATTATGGCATGATAGAAAACCCAACATTAAATATTTTCATGCATTTGGTTGTAAATGTTTTGTTCACAATAATGGTAAAAATAATTTAGGCAAATTTGATGCTAAATCTGATGAAGGAATATTCTTAGGATATTCAACAACTAGTAAAGCATATAGAGTATTTAACAAGAAAACTTTAGTTGTTGAAGAATCCATTCATGTAGTTTTTGATGAATCTTTAGCAACTCGTTCCGAAAAATTTGATGATGAAGAAGATACAAACATAATTGAGAAAGATCTTGAAAAATTAAATATTGATGTATCTTCAGATCATGAGCAAGACGCTAAAGATAATGATTCACCTAAGGATGATGATACTAACACTAATCATAATGATATAGATCTACCTAGGGATTGGAGATATGCTTATAGTCACCCTAAGGAATTGATTATAGGTGATCCATCTCAAGGAATAAGAACTAGATCATCTATGAGAAATATTAGTAATCATCTTGCATTTGTATCACAAATTGAACCTAAAACTATTGAAGAAGCTGAAAAAGATAATAATTGGATGTTAGCAATGCAAGAAGAATTAAATCAATTCACTAGAAATAATGTATGGACATTAGTAGAAAGACCTAAAAATCATTCTGTTATAGGATCAAAATGGATATTTAGAAATAAACTAGATGAAAATGGCATAGTAATTAGAAACAAAGCTAGATTAGTTGCAAAAGGATATAATCAAGAAGAAGGTATTGATTTTGATGAAACCTTTGCACCAGTAGCTAGATTAGAAGCCATTAGACTATTACTTGCATTTGCATGTCACATGAATTTTAACTTATTTCAAATGGATGTAAAAAGTGCTTTTCTAAATGGATTTATAAATGAAGAAGTATATGTAGAACAACCACCAGGTTTTGAAGATCATGAATTTTCAAATCACGTTTTTAAATTGCACAAAGCTTTATATGGTTTGAAACAAGCACCTAGAGCTTGGTATGATAGATTAAGTAAATTCTTAATTGAAAATGATTTTATAAGAGGAAATGTTGATAAAACATTATTTTTGAAAAGAAAAGGTAAAGATTTATTAGTAGTTCAAATATATGTTGATGATATCATTTTTGGTGCTACTAACAATCTTCTATGTCAAGAGTTTGCTAAGTTGATGCAGGGTGAATTTGAAATGAGCATGATGGGAGAACTCAATTTCTTCCTTGGACTCCAAATCAAACAAAGCAAAGAGGGAATCTTTATCAACCAAACAAAGTACACAAGAGAAATTCTAAAGAAGTTTGGTATGGAATCAATCAAACCCCTCGGAACACCAATGAGTCCTTCATGCAAGCTGGACAAAGATGAAGAAGGTAAGAAGGTTGATCAAAAATATTATCGAGGTATAATCGGATCCCTACTTTACTTAACTGCAAGTAGACCAGACATAATGTTTGCTGTTTGCTTATGTGCTAGATTTCAGTCTGAACCTAAAGAATCACATTTAATTGCTGTTAAAAGAATACTAAGATACTTAAGTGGAACAAAAAATGTAGGTTTATGGTATTCTAGAGACTCAACATTGAACTTAATTGCATATACTGATTCTGATTATGCTGGATGTAAGTTAGATAGAAAAAGCACAAGTGGTGCATGCCAATTCTTAGGAAGTAACTTAATCTCATGGTTTAGCAAAAAGCAAAATTCAGTTGCATTATCAACTACTGAAGCTGAATATGTTGCAGCTGGAAGTTGCTGTGCTCAAATCCTATGGATTAAGCGACAACTTGAAGACTATGGTATCACACTTGATAAAACACCTATAAAATGTGATAACACAAGTGCAATTAATCTAACTAAAAATCCAATTCAACATTCTAGAACAAACACATAGAAATTAGATATCATTTTATAAGAGAACATGTTGCCAATAATGAAATTTGTCTTGATTATGTTAATACTGAAGATCAATTAGCTGATATATTTACAAAACCCTTGAGTGAAGAAAGATTCTGTTATCTTAGAGGAGAGTTAGGGATTTGTGATCCATTAGAATGAATTTGAAACCCCTAAGGAAATTTTATCTAAAATTCTTTCAAATCCTTGATCTTTAAGGAAATCTTATCTAGAATTCATATCTAATTGATCTATTAAAATCCAATGATTATTTTATCAATTTTTATGATCAATATCCGGACACATTTCAGATTATCTGAAACTTTATGTTTTTTGCTCTGAAATGGTCTCGGAGCCGACTCGGTGAGTATCGGAGTCGACTCCATGTTTCTACTGAAACTCTAGAGTCGACCCCTTCTCTGCGCGAGTCGACTCCACTTCGGGATAGTTTTCTGTGACTACCCGGAGTCGACCCCTCTTTGCGGGAGCCGACTCGAAGTGGTCCCAGGTCGATTTATCTAGGGCAGAGTCGACTCGCCGCTCATTTCTATCATCTCAATCTTCAAATACTCTCTCCAAAATTTTTCCTGACCTTCCAAATCCTCAGAAATCCCTGATTAACCCTTCCAATAGATCAAATGGCCCCTAAAACCCGTGGATCTAACCTTGGTGCGGCCGGAGTAAAAGGAAGAAGGCGGTGAGGAAGACCGTGAGGCGTCCGCTCGTGAGCCTTCACCGAGCTTGGATTCAACCTCATCTTCTTCGACTCCTAGTGCTTCTCCCTCTACGGCTCCATCACAGGTAGATAGACTTGCCGATAGAGTGATAACTACCGGGAGGAAAGTCGATTTTGAATTGTTTGAGGCCGAAGGATTTCTTGTGGGGAGGCAGTTGATTGAGATGGGTTGGGAAAAGATTTGTTCTTTAGATTGTCCTACCTACCCAGCCCTAGTCAAGGAATTTTATAAGAATCTATCTAGAGGAGACAATGGACTTGTAAGCATCATTAGAGGAAATAGAATTTCAGTGACAGTGGATTTGCTTTCAAGATTGTTGGATCTTCCAGTGTCAGGTACATCTACTTTTTCTTCTGAAGATAGAAGCCCAGCTCTATCTAGACTGCTTAACAGGGAGATTGTTGGTTTTGAAGAGGTCTTTGCTAATCAATTGTCCTTAGAATTGAGACTTCTCCACAATATTTGTAGTAGAATCCTATTCCCCAAGATTGGGAGATTTGACTATGTTTCTGAAAGAGATATATTTGTAATGGATGCAATGTAACTGGTAAACCCATTAATCTTCCAAGCATGATATTATGGTACATTGCGATTGTGGAGGCAAGAGAAAATCCAGTTTACCCTACGGCATGATTCTTACTAAAATATTTCAAAGCCAAGGGATAATCATATCAGATAGTGAGCCAATGAGGAACTTAAGACATACCGATTTCTATAGTTTGGCCACTATACATAGAATGGGTTTTGTGAAGAAGAATGGCAGATGGGAAAGGAAAGGTTTGATGGAAGATAGAGCCGCGGACATTGAGGCACCGGACCGTCAGTCAGACATTCTTCGCCTGTACCTCCGAGCTCTCCTGTTCCTGCTCCAGTCCCTTCCCCTGCTCCGTTGGTTGATCAGCATCATCTTCATCTGTGGTTTCTCAGAACTTCAGTTAAGGCAGCTTAAAGGTCTTCTTGATGATCAGGCAGATAAATTGAAATCAGAGTTTGAAAACAAATTTATGAATCTTAAAGAAACTCTTTACTCTTTAGATGATCGGATCACCAAGATAGAATCAACCCTTAGCACTTCATCTGAGTCTTTAAGTGGAGACCTAAAGAATATCTTTGAAGAACTTAAAGACATCTGTGGAGATGGTGAAACATATGCAAAATGCAATGCTGAACTCCAAGACAAAATATTGACTGCTTGCACTTTTGTAGATGAAAGACTGAAGGATTATGTTAAGATTCAAACAGATGGAATGAAAAATATTATAGATCACTTAACTAGGATTGTAAGGACTCACTTTTGATGTATTAGATGCTTAGTCTTTACAATGTAATGAAGTTCATTTATGTTTTACATTTTGATACATTGATGTAATGAAAAGTCTATTTTGAATGCTCAATGTAATCTGAGTTTGAATGTACTTCTCCTATTATCAATGAATCTCAGATTTTGTTAAAACATATCTTGAATGAATGATTATGTTTGATGCATCTCTACCTTTTTGTTGATAACAAAAAAGGGGGAGAGTTTTAGTATATGCATGGGAGAAATTAATTAATCAAATGATGATAAATAATTGAATGAATGGGATATTTATTGAGTTTCATAGGGGGAGCTACCTCATTCAGGGGGAGCCTAAGCCTAACTATGAAAATAAAATAAATTCTTTAATCAATCATGCATATACTCAATGTTTTTGTCATCATCAAAAAGGGGAGATTGTTGGGGAGATTGTTGAGAAATTGTTGCCCCAATCTTATTGATTTTGATGATTACCAAAAGCCATGAGTATATTAAAAGATGCAATGAGTTTATTTACATGAGCAATGAATTTATTTAGAACAATCAATGAGTATGTTAAGTATGACTTTAATCAATTTGAAAGTAACTTCAAGCTCCATGTTTAAGCTTTCAAAAAGAAATTTTTATACTTCATATTTCAATCAATGAGTTTTTGGAACATTTCTTGAATTGATTCCTAATGACAATTTTATTGTATTCAAGTCAAAAAATTGATTTAAAATGAATCTGGAACGAATTTCAAGTCAATCAGAAAATTCTCTGATTTTTGATACGTTCCGGAGCCGACTCTAGAGTTTCAGAGTCGACTCCACTCAGTATACAGAGATTCCTGATTTTCACGAGTCGACCCCTGTGATTTCAAGAGTCGACCCCCGATTCTGTCGAGCCGACTCCATGACTGTGTGAGTCGACTCCGCTCAGACACCAGAGAGTGTTTTTCTGAGCACTTCGCGAGTCGACCCCAACTTTTCATGAGTCGACCCCCGACTGTCAGGAGTCGACACCTTATTTTCGATGAGTCGACCCTTTAACTTTCTGAATATTTCTATTTTTGGTATCGCGTCTTCGAGCCGACTCGCGAAAGCAGGAGTCGACTCCAACAAATCTGGGAGATTTTTCTGAATGCCAACTCAGCGTCAACGGTAAGATTTTTTTAACGGCTATTTTCTTTGTTTCTAACGGCTATATTTTTGCAGAATCTATAAATAGAGAAGCCGTTTTCAAATCAAAGATATAAATAGAGAGATATCACATCAAGAGAGAAAAAGAAAAAATCGAAAAACAGAGCATCATTTGAAAAAATCCGAGATTCAAAATAGAGTGAAAGAAAAAGTGTGAAATCAAAGGAAGCTTCGTCTGTGCTCAAGTTCAACAATCCAAGAAGCTTCAGAAGAAAATCCAAGAGCTATTCAAGAGCAATCAAAGATTTTCAACATTCAAAGAAAGGAAGAAAAAGCTCAAATCAACTCCAACGTTCAGTCCGTGAAGAATCCGAGCTGAGGCCCGATTCTACACTTCAAAGGAGTTGAGGAAAAGAAGAAAAGAAGAAAAGCTCAAAAGCCAACCAACTACAAATCAGGCTTTTCTAAACTTTGTTCTTTTATTTGATTATCTGCTCATTGAGGAGCTGTGTACTTGAAAAACAATATTTCTATTATTTGTGTCTAGTTCAATCTGGGGGATTGAACTAGTGGAGGTAGTCTTACCTCGGTACAAGCTTGGTATAGCTTGTGTTAGGGTTTTTGTGCTGGTGAGCCCGAAAACCAGCTGGGTTCGTTGTGATCCCGGGAAAACAACAAGTTTGAGTTGTGAGCTTGTAAAACAACTCGGCTGTAATCAAGGAAGATTATAGTGTGGACCCAAGTGAATCTTGGGAGTGGACGTAGGTGTTGGATACACCGAACCACTATAAAATCTTTGTGTTTGCCGTTTCCATTGACTCTATCTCTATCTCTGTTTTATTCACTGCACTTTGTATTTACATTGCATTTGCTTCATTCTTCTTAAGCAAACTATTTAAAAGGCTAATTTTTAAAGAACCCAATTCACCCCCCCTCTTGGGTTGTCATCTGGGCCAACAGACTTCAAGTTTTTAGGAACAAAAAGGGACATGAAAACTAGGAGAAAAGTATGTACATTAAAAAAAAAAGGCACAAACTTCAATATTTATTTTTACTTATTTATTTATTTATTGTTTTTTTTTCTACAATGATTCAATCACAAGAAAAAAAACTTAAATTCCAATGACCTGCATATCCTGCTTGTCATGCAGAAAGAAATTTTCTAAATTAATTGAATCAATTCTTGCGCTAAGGTACATTTATTTTTCATCTTCCATCTCCTTTTTCACATTTGGGTGGAAACAAATTCTTTCCCTGGATCTTTGAAAAATTATCTTTGTTCATAACAAAACTCTTTGTAATGATCAGAAAATCTAGGTTTCTGCGATCTTTAGAAATATGGTACAAATTAATATAAAAACAAGAAAATAAACAAAATCGAATGAAAATAAAATTAAAATTAGTTAACCTTTGGAAGATGTTTGATCTGTGATACTATAATATTATTAGGAATCTTAGATTTTTACTAATTTTATACTTGGTAATTAGATTCCAAGAATGCAAAGTTAGCATGTTTGATTTTTTTTTTTAATAATATTAGCTCAGATTTGAAGGAATGCAATAAAACTGTGTTTGGTTCATAAAAACTAAATGTAAAGCCAAATTATTATATTTTTTCCTTCTATTTGTATTTTATTGTATTTTTTTATTTTTAGGTGATTATCTTTTTACTAGAATATAAAATGTTCTTAAACAAAATGATTCTTTATAAAATCATTTTATAAATATTTTATATTTTAATATTATAAATATTTAATGTAATAGTATAATATTATTAAATAGCATTATATAAAGTATATAACATATAAATATTTAATAATATATTATATATTTAAAATATTTAAGTAATATAAATTATTCATATATTATATTATTTAAATATTAAGATGTTTTTAATATAATAATATTATTTAAAAATAATAATTATATTATTTAATTATTTAATCTTATAATATAAATAATATGAAATATATATTATAAATTATCAAAATATGATAACTTAATATTTAACGTCATAAAATTAATGATTTTAAATTTAATATTTTTTATTAAATAAATTATAATGATGTATAAAATAATAAATATTATATTAATACTATATAATTTATTTAATATTAAATATAAATATAATATTAAAATTTTTAATAGTAATAATATATATTAATTATATAATTAGATTAAATTATTATATTTACATAAGTCAAGAGTAATATGAGGTTATTAGACTTTGATAATCTTTCATACCGTTCATTTATATAAAAATTGAATTACTATAATTTGTTGCAATTTTAGATTTCTAAGAATCAAATATTAGCATCCATATTATCATATCCAATTGCTAAGCATGGTAACTTGCATGATAATCTTAGATTACCATAAGGGATTATCATCAACCAAATGCCCTCTTGATGATACAGATGACAAAACATCTAATATATGGGATTATGTTACCTCCATTACTTAGGTTGGTAGGTTGGAGGGAAATTTTTGAAATTTAACTCTTGGACATGCATGCATATATTGGTAAGAAATGAAGTAGGGACACAAAGGGGAAAGAGAGAGAGAGAACATGTATTAAGTAACAAAATGGGATCTTAACATGCATGTGAATGAGAGATGGACCCCAAGGGAGGGGGTGTCTTTGGATCTTGCAGACATAATATGAGCTAGTCAAAAAGTAAATTTGTAAACTCGGTGACCTCCAAAGATGGGTCACCAAAGATCATGCATGTAATGATCTGAACCATCTTGCCTAAGTGCATAAGATAACTATCCCTATATAAATAAAGTCCTTAATTCTTAAAACTAAAAATTATGCAAACTTCATCTTTTTCTCTTTGTTATGCTATCAATTGATTAACAACCTTCTTTATTTAAGTTTTCCATAAATTGCACCATTCTTTTTATCACATATAACAAAGCTACTAGTAGAATAAAAATAATTTATTATTTAAAATAAAAATTATATGATTAATTCAATAGGACCTTTTATGTGAGAGTTTGTACAATGATCATGTATTCAGCAAATCTTATATTGAGTTAAGAAATTCACATAACATCTTTTCAACTAGTTTTTGTAGGTAAGGTCTAAAATTATTATGAATGATATCATAATAAACCTAAAATTAATCTATGGTTTATGTAGGCTAATAGATAATGCAACATAAGCTCTTTTGAGACTGCCCACAAGTGAATTGTGGTATTTATAATTTGATTTAACCAAATTTAGACTCATAATTTAACGAATATGCGAGTAATTAAATTGAAAGGGTAATAAGACGTTCATGTTATGTTGTGCATTGAAGAGATCATATATAGGTGTTTATACATGACTAAAGAACCTAAATAATATCTTGATATTATTATATGACTTAAATATTATTGTTTAGAGTTACTTATTAATCGCTATTGTTTTTCATCTATGCTCATCCTCCATGCCTATCTACCAAGGCTCTTTCTAAGTGGCCTCCATGAATGTTGAACATGACCTTCCCCAAGAGACCTAAGATGATTTTATCAATTCTTTTAGTGAGACTGGAATGAAATAATGAGGCTTTTGAGAATGAGTTGGACCAGCACCAACCTCCTCCAAGCAGCTATTTAATCAAATCAACCCTATATGGGGGCCACATGGTCTAACTTCCCAGGGATACATGATGAAATTAAGGGAACTGCAAGGAAATTGATAAATAACATGCGTAAACTAAATTGCCATCGCACCAACTGAGAGAGAGACCTGAATCTCCTATCAATCTAGTTTCCTAAATCTTCAACCAAGGTAGTTGATAGTAAATTTGCCGAGCTTACAATTGATCAAACATGTGAAGCCACAACCTCTATCTTCATTATCACCAAGGTAAAGCAATAAGCTCTCTTATTAAAATTAATGCACATTTTAGGAGAACTCAAAGGCATGTAGGAATGGCTGTATGGCACTCAGCTGTCCTATTTGAAAGGTTGCATACATATACATGCTATTCTGAAAATTTTATTTCTTCTCTAAAAAAAAGCTATGAAATTTGTGTTGGATAATGGGTCAAAATAAGGTTTGAATACCCTAATGGGCCTTGAAAATTCATTACCTCCTTATGTGTGTTAATGAGAAATTACGGGGACATTTAGTCCCACATCGAAAAAATCAAGAAATGAAGGTTCACTTGTATGGAAACCACTTCCTTGAAGCTTAAGTTCCTTAGGTTCACTATAAGTGGAGAGCTTGAGGGTGATGCATAGCATCACCCCTGCTCACGCGCGTGTGCGAAGAGCGCAATGGGCGCTTTATAGGCGCACTTTGCATACGCATCACCCCCGCGCACACGCATGTGCGAAGGACGCAATAGGCGCTTTATAGGCGCACTTTGCACTTCGCACGTTGCGAAGAGCTTTGCAACGTGCGCAAGGAGCTTGAGGGGCTTTGCACATCGTCGTGAGGAGCTTGAGAGGCTTTAAATTTTTTCTAGATCATAAGGATCCGATGGTGGAGACTGATCGGATCAAGATAAAGGGCTGAGATCAATTGACCATTGATCATCAGATCAGGATCAGAACTGATCGTTGATCGATCGGATGAAGGGTCGAGATACGGTGATCAAATCACAATCGCGATTGTGATCCAACGGCTCACACCCGTCGGTTGACCAGTCAATAGGACGATTAGTGATAAGGCACCCATTGGACATTATCGCGAGAAGCTTGAAGGGCTTTAAATTTTTCCTAGATCATGAGGATCCAACGATGGAGACTGATCAGATCAAGATAAAGGGCTGAGATCAATTGACCATTGATCATCGGATCAGGATCAGAACTGATCATTGATCGATCAGATGAAGGGTCATGATGCGGTGATCAAATCACAATCACGATCGCGATCCAATGGCTCACACCCATCGATTGACCAGTCAACATGACGGTTAGTGATAAGGCACCCATCCGATCGTTGGTTGGTAATAAGGCGTCCGTCCGATCGTATGGTTGGTGATAAGGCGTCGCTCCGATCAAGCCGTTGTGATAAGTGATCTTGAAATAGCATATCAAATACGTGCAACTGTCTATCTGATAACGTGATCATCAGATCACGATGATGGAAAGGCATATCAGGATGAGGATAGGCTTATCTGATCGGCTGATCTTTAGATCACGTCCATGGATCAGCTTATCACATCGAGTAAAGGATTATTGATCTGACCGTTGATCGGATCCGATCAGATCTAACGATACAGATCAATTTCGTAGGGTTGCTTCCAAGGGGCACCTAAAAACCTATAAATATGACCCAAGACCCTTTCATTTTATTCATTCCAAACCATTCCGAATTGAGTTCGATCCGAATCAATTCTAGCATTCTCCTCTCTTAGGCATTTGCATACTTTCCTAAGGGTAGTATAGCAATAGTGCATTAAAAAGAGAGTAGCATTCTTGGTTTGAATTTTTTGATGAATTGTAGTGCTGCTTTCATCAAAAGAAGACTGTTGTATCTTGAGAGACAATCGTCATACTGACCGTAAACACCATTGCGGAACAAAAATATCTTAAAGACATAGAGTATAACTCTAGCCTCAGTCTTATCAATTAGGTAGCCACCATCTGCCACCCGAACAATCTTAAGACAATTTTCCTGCTACCACGGAAGTGCTGCTACATATGGCTACTATGACGACATCCGTTCAAGCCGAGAGATCAGAAAAATTCTCTGGCATGGACTTCAAGAGGTGGCAACAGAAGATGTTGTTCTACCTCACAACTCTGAATCTGATCAGAGTACTGAATGAAGATCTGCCTATCCTGAAGGAATGGGAGACCGACAAGCAAGTCATTGCTGCGGTGGAGGCATGGAAGCACTCAGACTTTTTTTGCAAGAACTACATCCTGAATAGTCTGAACAATACTATGTATAATGTGTACAGTAGTATTGCTACTGCCAAGGAGTTATGGGCATCCCTGGACAAAAAGTACAAGATAGAGGATGCTGGACACAAGAAGTTTGTGGTTGGAAGGTTCTTAGACTACAAAATGGTCGACCATAAAACTGTTATGGAGCAAGTCCAAGAGCTCCAGATCATCTTGCATGGGATACATGCAGAGAAAATGTCTCTTAGTGAGTCATTCTAGGTAGCTGCCATCATAGAGAAGCTACCACCATTATGGAAGGACTTCAAGAACTATCTGAAGCATAAGCGAAAGAAAATGAGACTTGAAGACCTAATTATCCGCCTGAGAATCGAGGAGGACAATAAAAGCCAAGACAAGAAGGCAGGAAGACAACCTGCTGAGCCAAAGGTCAATCTCATAGAAGGAAGAGAGAAATGCAAGTTTCCAGGCGAAGGCTTTAAACAGAAGAAAGGTAATCCAAAGAAATATAAGTTCAAGGGAAAGTGCTTTGTTTATGAAAAGCAAGGATACAAATTCAAGGACTGTCATTTCAAGGATAAAGAAAAGAAAGAAGTCAACATTACTGAAACCCTATCCCAAGAGGTATCTGAGATGATGCTATCAGCTGTTGTGTTTGAAGCTAACATGGTTGACAAAGAAAATGAGTGGTACATCGACACTGGAGCTACCAGACATGTCTGCTCTGATAAGAGTATGTTCTCATCATATACTCCTATCAATGGTAGAAATTTGATCATGGGTAACTCCGCTACATCCAAGATAGAAGGACTTGGCCGCATTGTTATGAAGATGACATCTCGCAAGAAGCTTCTACTTAAAGATGTGCTACATGTCCCTGACATCCGGAAGAATCTTATATCAGGCTCCCTCCTAAGCAAACATGGCTTTAGGATGGTCTTTGAGTCTGATAAATTTGTACTCACTAAGGGAGGGATATTTATTGGAAGGGGTTACTTGAATAATGGATTATTCAAGGTGAATGTAATGACTGTACACAGAAACCTTGAAATAAATAAAGCTTCATCTTCTGCTAATATGGTTGACTCTTCTTGTTTATGGAATGATTGATTAGGACATGTGAATTTTAATTTATTAAAAAAATTAATGAAATTAGAATTATTACCTAATCATGAAATTGATCCACATTACAAGTGTGAAGTGTGTGTTGAAGCTAAGTTAGCAAAAACACCATTTCCATCAGTTGAAAGAAATACTGAACCTCTTAACTTAATTCACAGTGATCTATGTGACTTAAAGTCAGTTCAAACTAGAGGAGGTAAAAAGCATTTTATAACATTTATTGATGATTCAACAAGATACTGCTATGTGTATCTACTATAGTCTAAGGATGAGGCTTTAGAAATATTTAAATGTTATTGCCGCGGAAATCCATTCTCTGACTCGGGTGCGCTTCTGACTCCTGATCCGGACGCTGATCTTGTCACCTCGGACGAAACCTGCAAGATAGTCCGCACACAGAGGGTGCTGTGGGGGTTACCCTCTACGGAGGACCCTCCGATGCCCAAGTCAGTGAAGATTCACAGCAAGCAGATGTGAGGAGGAGACTCTCACAGAAGAGATCCCCTTAGGCGAGTGTTCTCTTGGGAGCTATGAGCTCAGGGGGAGCTTCAATGGAGTATTAGAGCCAGTGAATGAGTGTGAGTAATTGCGTAAAAGTATGCGTAAGAACTGCCTAAGAGTTGCGTACCTAAGAGATTGGAGGGCTGTGGTATTTATAGGCGATCACCTGATTTCTTGGATATGCCCTGGATGGGGTCTGAAAACTGTTAGGATTCGAAATGGATCTGAATCAAGTTTGTTACGAGGCCAGTAGGGTCCGCATCTTGTCAGTTAGAGGATCGGTGGCTGGGAGAACTAGTTGATGCTTGAGATCCGGCGATTACGTAGGCTCTAGACCACTCTTGTGGGTCCTAGGCTACTTCTGGGCATGATTCCTTGCCTGGAATCTTATTCAGTTATAGTGAATTTGAATTCTCTCATGTCGGATTCCGCAGAAGTATTTTGAATGCCTTGGTTTGGCCAGAACGAGGAATAACCTGGTTTTCTGAGGTATAGAGTGGCTCGGCTAAGATTGCCGAGCTATGAAGATAGCTTGGGGTACTGAGGTACAATCGGCTCAAATTATTGAGGTATGAGGATAGCTCGGGTTACCGAGGTGCGATCGGCTCAGATTGCCTAGGTATGAGGATAGTTTGGGTTACCGAGGTATGAGGATGGTTCGAGTTGTCGGGGCAACCCGACTTTGTCAAAGGCGATTCGGCTTCATCGCTTGGCTATTATGCCAGCTGGCTGGTAGGGTGTTTGGATTGGGCATGACCCAATTATCAACGTGGGCGATCAATAATGCAATGACGATTTTACCCCTCATCACATGCCCCTCACTCCCTAGTCCAAAGTATAAGTTCGGATATAGGGAGTAAAATTTCGGAGCAATCTTATTTGGGGGATTCAAAAAGGTGGGCAATGATAATCTCGTAAATGATGGGCCGCTGTTTATCATCATTTTTTGCCGCAACTCGAGGAGGGAATGCCTCGTTTCTAGCAAGCCATGATAGCGGAAGTTCCACGTGGCGGGACTCCTTTATTTCTGGTGCCCATATCGAAAGTTTTGGCATCTCGAGCTTTCTCTTTGAAGCATTTATTTAAAGAGGGCTGGGGTGGCGCTCCTTCTGCAATGCTCCTTTGTCCCTGTCATAGAGATTTTCCATTCTTTCTCTGAGCCCTTGCTTTCTTGTCCGTATCCTACCCCCCATTCAGCCAATATGAAGGGTCCAGGTGATGTTGCTTCTGAGGTAACCTTTGACAATCTGGATAGGATCCATCGTCATTATAGGGTTCCTCTGGATGTAGCCTTATGGGTGTTGAGGATCGAGCATCGGGTTTCAACCGAGTTAAGCCGGGGAGTCTTCTTCTACGAGGAGAGCCTGAGGGCAGGTCTTTGATTCCCCCTTCATCCGCTGATACAGGAGGTGATGAGGTTTTACAACAAATGTCCAACGATGGTAGCCCCAAATAGCTGGCGCAATCTTGTCGGGTTCATCTCGATATGCAGTCGTGTTGGGGTGACTGCGACCCTTCCCATATTCCGAGTCTGTTACAACCTGATTTCCGAGAGGAGCTCTGAGTAGCCCTATATTGGTCCCCGGAAGTCATTCAAGATAATTTCTGATAACCCATCTTTGATAAAGGAGTGGAAGTCCCGATTTTTCATTGCCGAAGGAAACATCGATTCAGATTTTCAGAGAGGATGGGCGAGTTATGTGAAGGATCCGGAGGTGCGCCCGGAGTTGAGCGAGCAGGAGAAAAGAGATCTAGTTATCCTCCACAATGGCCAAGAGGTTTCAGCCAGCACTCTGTTAGTAGAGGATGCTCTTTTCGCCGCCGGGCTTAGCTCTATTGACCCTTAAGGTAAGTCTTTGCTCTGATGGCCAGTGTGTTTATATAATTCCGCTACTGTTTCACTAAACATTTGTTGTGTTTTTAGCCGAGATGTCCGCATTTGTGGGCCAAATAAGGAAGGAGCTGGGCAAGCACCACAGGGGCTCCAGCTCCGGGGACAAGCACAGGTTCGAGAAGAGGGCCCATCCTTTTGGGTCTCGCTCAAGGAAACCTAGGAAAGACGGCATCGGCCGCCACTCCTCTGCTCCAAAGAGGGAGGAAGCGAAAATGCTGGCCGTAACTGATAAGCCCTCCCTACCGGATGGGGCAAGGTAGCGGAGGAAACCATTAGGGGGAGCTCGGAAGGAGCCACTGAGGTTTCCCCCCTCCAAATAGTGATCATATCAGATGATGTCGAGGAGATGTCGTCGGTCCGTCCGGCGATCCTCCCGCAGATGTTCTTCAGTTACCAGCGGTGGGAAGCCCACTGCGCATGGAAGAGGCCCCTGCTCAGGTGAAGGGGTCAGGAGAGGCAGTAGTGGCGGCTGCCGAAGCTCAAGTGGAACCGCTTGTTGAAAGATTGGTGGAGGTCGAGGTGCCTTCTATTGAGGGTCTCTCTGTTACGGTACCAGGGGATGCCATGAAAGAGATTGAAGTTCAAGTAGAGTCTGCCGGAGATGGAGCGGTAGTCGAAGAGGAAGAGGAATCACTGGATGAAGGGGGTGCTCGGGCCAAGGCTTCCTTAACCGGGGCCAAAGCATCTGAGGCTCTGTAGGCCAGAGTCTTGATGGAGGAAGCCGAGCGAATGGTGATTCCTCAAGCCGAAGTCCCTCAGGCCAGCTCTTCGGCCATGAGTTCTCTTGTCCACAACTCAGAGGTGGATGACATGCTTACTGCCTTGATGAGGTCTATTTTGCACGCGGGGGAAGTTCCTCAACAGACGAGCCTACGGCCAAGGATATCATTGATGCAGCTTTTAGTTGGCTCGAGGCATCAAAGGATATTTACCTTTTTCCCAAAATTAGTAACGCTACTCTTATGAGGATTGCTTCGAGCTACGCCTCTCGGGTAAGTTATTGTACCGAGGCTGTAATTCCTGATGAGTCGGTTTGGCCATGGTTTCTTACTTGTATTTTTCTTGCAGAATGCCTTGATTACAAGGGCGCTGAATTGGCACTTAAATTTGGCCACTAGGGCTTGCGCTCAGGCCAGGAAGGAGATGGCCGACCTTCGGACAAGGGTGGATTCAACCAATCGGCTTTCCAGGGCCTTGGCGTCCGGTAAGGCGAACTTTGAGAGGGTGAGCGAGTCTTACTGACTTATAGCCGAGAGGGTCTTTCGGCTCAAGGCTCAAGTCAGAGAGCTCTAGGGTTTCCGCGAACAATCGGACAAGGCTTGCCTGGAGTTATCCCAAATTAAGGCTAAGCATGCCAACGAAGTTAAGGCCATGCAGTAGTATTTTGAAAAAAGATGGGACCAGCTGAAGGCTAGTCATGCCGAGGAGAAAAATAATTGGGGCAGGAGGCTCGAGGAGGAGGAGTACAGGTGCCGACAGCAACGGGATCAGCTCGCCGGTCTGAATAAGGAATTTGTCGATATGGAGAATCGACTGAAATGGCAATATGAGTAGATTGCTAGGCTCACCGATGATCTCGATCAATCTCGATGGAAAATCGGGGACAAACAGTCCCGAATTAATGACCTCAAGGAGGGTCTCTAACAAAATAAATCGGTCAAATTGAAGGCCTTGGAAAAGGTTCAGGAGCTTAGTAATAAAATGGCTCGGTGGAAGGAAGAGGTATAGTGTCTATTTATTTTCTTCTGGTATTTTTCTTTTGCTCGTGGGCTCAAACATTCTGATGTTTTGCAGATAGGCAGAATTGGGCTCAAGGCGCAGGAGCAATTTAAGGCTCTAAGGGCGGAGTTGTCCGTGAGCCGTCAAATGAACTTTAAACTCGGGGGCCAACTAGCTGAAGCTAACAGCCGAATCACTTCGGCTGTGGAGGAGTACAAAAGTTCTGCCCAATTTTTCGAAGAGCGTAGAGAGGCTTGTGCCGATGTGTTTCAGTTCGGCGAGGAGGAAACTCGAGCTAAGATCTCTCGAGTGTATCCGAGGTGGATTTATCCTTTATGGAGGCCAAACGTTTTGATACTTGTACCCCAGGGGCCGAAGAAGCCGAGTATGAAGATATTTTGGACATCGATCTTGATGCTATCCTGAGCCCTAATGAGGCCGTGGCTCCCCAAGAATGCCCTCAGTCTGCTGCTGAGGAACCCGAGATTCCTCTTCCAACAACATTTGAAGCGGGTGAAGCGAGTCAAACCCTTCCGGATGTTATCAAAGAGATTCTCGGGACCGACCTGAACCCTGATTCTTAAGGGTCACTTATGTATTTTCATTTTTTCAATCTGTAATATGATCGAAATTGAATGAATCTTCTGATCTCTTTTTGCTTCGCCTTATCATTTTGGTCATTGCCTTTCTGAACCTCGATGGTAAACAAATCGTAAGCGAAATGCACTTTAAGGTCGAATAGCCCTTGGGGGTTCAGAATTGAAGACTCTGCCAGATCGACTGGTTTTACTGATGCATAAAATCATTTGGTTTTTCCGTGGAACGCAATTCGGACTTTGCCTTAATTGGGGCCGAGGTTAGGTGCGCGCGAACTCACTGGGTTTGCTAAGGCACGAAATGGTTCGGTGCGAGAGGGTCGAAAACGGCTCAAATACCCGACTAGGGCCGAGGTTAGATAGTTCGATTTGTCCGAAGCAAAGGGTTGGTACATTTTTCGCCAAGGTATACGAAATGGCTTTGCTGAAGGACGCTCTATTTCTACTCAAGGCATTTATTCCGTTAGCCTTTTCCAATGCGGGTCTTTTTAACGTACGTGATAAGAATTCGACTGTCATTGGTCGGCATCGCTTTCGAAAGGAGATTTCCCAGGCTTGCCCATATCTCAAGGACCTACGACTGATTTCCTGCATTTAAGGCTCCTGATTCGAGATCATAAGGAAATCTTCTGCCCTTCATCATAGCTCAGGAGGTGTGTTCGGCGCGCTTCGGAATACGCTCTTTTCTTTTGCCTATCACGTGGTGGCGAGGCAAGGGCATTTCAAATTCCGGGGCTTCCTTCTTTAATGACTGCCCTCGGCTTGCTTGCCTATAAAATGGGGAGAGCGGGCCATGTTAGGCTATCTCTCAAGACCTTCTCCTTCTGTGAGTCGTAAGGGCTTTCATGGCACCTGTTTCGTTGAGAGCGAAGAGATCGAGCTTCCCTTTTGAAAGATGGTTCATCCCAAATAGTTGGGGTGATAGAGAAGCTGCTGAAGAGCAGGTAGTCCTCAAGGGAGGAATTCTCGGAGGTCATATGGAGAGCGCACGGGATGCCTGCAGAGGTCATATGGGGAATGCACATATGCGCTTCCTATGTGCCCTTTGTCACTTGTTATAGGGACCACAGGAAATGCAAAGCATACGTATCCCCCATGGCTAACATGGACTTCACCTCCTCCCTCAGTTTGAATTCCTCAGTTCATCCGCCTGAGAAATCTTTTTCCATGTGAAGAGGGAGGAGGGTGGTGTTGGTCTACTGGTTCTCTGCCTATGTGCTTGGGCAATGGCTAGCAGACTAGCATCCCACTTGGGGGGATGCTTCATTGGCATAAGCATCCATGGTCTTGGACCTAGTTATGATCCCCCAACGTGTCCGTCCGAGGGATCCATGGATGGCGTACTTTATTCTTTCGCATTAACTAGTGGCTCAACAGAGCTTGTCTGGTTTCTCTGATTTCTGAGGTCGGATGTAGAGACATCGTTATCGACCAAAGCTGCTCAATCGAGCTTTTATTTTATCTTTATTTCCTGTGCTATGATGCACTTGTAATGCCTCTCAGGAGGTTGTAATTCTTTCATTAATAAAGAAAGTTCTACTCTTTCTTCTTTTAACATATGTTTCTTTTTCCGATGTGATTGTGTTGAGAGTTGCTACTTTCATTTTATGCTTTTCGGACCGTAGCATAATCTATAAGTCCAGCAGTGCTTTTGCTACTTTATTTTTGTTAACATAATATTCAGTCCTCTGTGGAGGAAGCGTTCATCTCTGTTTAGGTCAGAGGGAGGCCTGGACGGCCCTGTGAGCTCATGTGGTAAACATGATTTATTTAAGGGATGAAGTATGTATTTCTTTGAAAAGAAATAACTCATAATCTTACTGGTAAGCAGAGAAAAGTTTCTTACCTCTACCGAAGCATGATAGGACGCCTTAGTCGCGTCAGAGTGTTTCAGCAATCACTTGATCAGGTCGAAGCTTTAGAACTATATCACTCGGTTTGGCCGAGGCTTCAGAAATATATCACTCGGTTTGGCCGAGACTTCAGAAATATATTACTCGGTTTGGCCAAGGCTTCAGAAATATATCACTTGGTTTGACTGAGGCTTCAGAAATATATCACTTGGTTTGGTCGAGGCTTCAGAAATATATCACTCGGTTTGGCCGAGGCTTCAGAAATATATTTTACTTGGCGCTGCCAAGGTACAGAGACCGTCACTCGGCTTGGCCAAGGCTTCAAGATTATATTTTACTTGGCACTACCAAGGTATGAAGCTCTCTCGGCCCGGCCGAGGTTTGTCAAATATATTTTACTTGGCGTGGCCAAGGTACAGAGATCGTCACTCGGCTTGGCCGAGGCTTCAAGATTATATTTTACTTGGCGCTGCCAAGGTACGAAGCTCTCTCAGCCCGACTGAGGTTTGTCAAATATATTTTACTTGGCGCAGCCAAGGTACGGAGATCGCTCGGCCCAATCGAGGATTTAAGATTATATTTTACTTGGCGCTGCCAAGGTACGGAGACCGTCACTCGGCTTGACCGAGGCTTCAAGATTATATTTTATTTGGCGCGGCCAAGGTTCGGAGATCGTCACTCGGCTTGGCCGAGGCTTGAAGATTATATTTTACTTGGCACTACCAAGGTACGAAGCTCTCTCGGCCCGGCCAAGGTTTGTCAAATATATTTTATTTAGCACGGCCAAGGTACGGAGATCGCTCGGCCCGGCCGAGGATTTAAGTTTATATTTTACTTGGCACTGCCAAGGTACGGAGACCATCACTCAGCTTGGCCGAGGCTTCAAGATTATATTTTACTTGGCGCTGGTACGAAGCTCTCTCGGCCCGGCCGAGGTTTGTCAAATATATTTTACTTGGCACGGCCAAGGTACGGAGATTGCTCAATCCGGCCAAGGATTTAAGTTTATATTTACTTGGCGCTGCCAAAGTATGGAGTCCGTCACTCGGCTTGATCGAGGCTTCAAGATTATATTTTACTTGGCGCTGCCAAGGTACGAAGCTCTCTTGGCCCGACCGAGGTTTGTCAAATATATTTTACTTGGCGCAGCCAAGGTATGGAGATCACTCGGCCCACCCGAGGATTTATAAACTTTCACTAATGATATGCACGGAGATTATCTGAGTTCCACATTCAAGGAATAGATTTCCCATCCAAATCTTGGAGTTTGTAGGTGTCGGGTCTGATTACTTCTGTCACTTGGTAAGGACCTTCCCAATTCGGGGATAATTTTCCTTGCTCCAGTGGTTTCGAGACGGATGCCTTTCGAAGCACCAGATCACTGGGGAGGAAAAAATTTTCTCAGACTCTGGTGGAGTGATAACGAGCTACTCTTTGTTGGTAGGCGGCCATCCGGATTCATGCCTTCTCCCTGACTTCTTCTATCAAGTCAAGATTAGTTCGGAGCTGCTCGTCGTTGGATTCTTCTAAATAGCCTTCCATACGAGGGGAGGGGAGTCCCACTTCCATAGGGATGACTACCTCTGTGCCAAAAGCCATCTTGAATGGGGTTTGCCCTGTGGATACTCTTTCAGTAGTTCGGTATGCCCACAATACATGGTGGAGTTCCTCGGCCCATCAGCCTCGCGCCTGGTTGAGCTGAGCTTTGATTCCCTGTAGGAGAGTTTGGTTGGTTACCTCGGCTTCTTCATTAGCTTGAGAATGTCCGACTGACGTCAGGCGATGGAGAATGCCATGATCGTCGCAGAACTCTCGGAACTTAGGGTTGTCGAACTGCTTCCCATTGTCGATGATGATAGTGTGGGGAGGACCGAAGCGGCAGATGATGGACTTCCACACGAAGTCTTTAGCACGGGCTTCGGTTATCTGGGCGACTGCTTTGGCTTCAACTCACTTAGTTAAATAATCAATCACAATGAGTAAGAACTTCCTTTGCCCCGTTGCGAGGGGAAAAGGGCCAAGAATATCCATCCCCCACTTGGCGAAGGGCCAGGGGGATGATATGGAAGTCAGGTGCGCCGAAGGAAGCCTCTGGACATTTGAATGCCTTTGGCATGAATCACAAGTTCGAATGAGGTCATCGGCGTCTTTTTGCATCGTCGACCAATAATACCCTTGACGCAACACTTTGTGGCATAGGGCCCTACCACCAAGGTGATTGCCACAGATGCCTTCATGGACCTCCCGAAGAGCATAGTCGGCCTCTGTTGGTCGGAGGCATTTGAGCAGCGGCATTGAGAAGGACCGCTTGTACAGTTGGTCATCAATTAGAATATAATGAGATGATTGCAGTTTCAACTTCCTTGCTTCCTTTCTATCAGTGGGCAGCAACCCTTCTTTGAGGTACTGATGCAGGGGGTCCATCCAGGATGGTTCGGTGTCAATCTGCATTATCTGATTAGAAGGTCAGTGTGCATGTTTTCAGTCCTTGGGATCTGGACAATTTTAAATTCATCGAAATAGAAGGATAAATCGTGCACCTTTTGGAGATATCGAATCATACTCGGCTCTCGAGCCTCAAATTCTCCTTGCACCTGGCCAGCCACCAATTGGGAATCGGTGTAGGCAATCAGTTTTTTGACTTTAAGCTCTTGGGCGATTTGGAGTCTGGAGAGCAAGGCTTTGTACTCTGGTTTATTGTTCGAAGCCGGGAAGGAGAAGCGGATGCCGTATTCGAAAGTTACGCCTTTCGAACTGGTGAGGACCAGGCCGGTGCCAGAACAACCCACGCTGGAGGATCTATCGACATGAAGCAACCATGGGGCGCTGGGCTTTGGTTGTCCGGGGGTATCCGAAACAGAGCCATCTTCGGGTATGGTGCATTCGAGGAGGAAGTCTGCCAGAACCTGGGCTTTAATGGCTGGACAAGGCTGATACTGAATGTTGTGCTCGCTCAGCTCGATAGCCCATTTGGTCATTCTCCCCAATGCTTCTGGATGATGGATAATTGCCATGAGGGGTTGGTCGGACAGGATGATGACAGTGTGCATTTGGAAGTATGGCCGCAACTTTCGGACTGATGTCACCAGGGCTAGGACCATCTTCTCGACTCGAGTATACCTTGTTTCAGTGTCCTTGAGTAATTTTCTGACATAATAAATAGGTCTTTGAACTTTGTTCTCCTCTCTAATTAGCACCGAGCCAACAGCGTCTTCAGAGACCGCCAAGTATAGATTCAGCACTTCCCTTGGCTTTGGGCTACTGAGGAGAGGTGGTGAGCTGAGGTATTTCTTGAGGTCTTCGAAGGACTTCTGGCAATCTGGGGTCCATTGAAAGTTTTTGACTGACCAAAGCACTTTGAAGAAGGGACGGCATTTCTCGACCGATCGAGCAATGAAGCAGCTGAGGGCTGCCACTCTCCCAGTGAGGCGTTGCACGTCCTTGACTGACCCAGACGGGGCCATTTATTGCAGGGCTTGGATCTTCTGAGGATTTGCCTCGATACCTTGCTGAGAAACCATGAAGCAAAGGAATTTTTCAGAATTGACCCTAAAGGCGCATTTGGTGGGGTTGAGCTTCATCTGATACTTTCGAAGTGTAGCGAAGCTCTCCGCGAGATCCTTGACTTGTTGGGATGCCTCCTTTCTTTTCACCAGCATATCATCAACATACACCTCCATGTTCCGACCAATTTGTTCCTTGAAGATTTTTTTGACCAGCCTTTGGTAGGTGGCACCTGCATTTTTCAAACCAAAGGGTATAACTCGGTAGCAATAATACCTCGGTCGGTGATGAAGGCGGTTTTCTCCTCGTCTTCGGGCGCCATTCAGATCTGGTTGTAGTCCGAATAGGCATCCATAAAAGTCAGCATTTGATGGCCTGAAGTTGAATCCACGAGCTGGTCGATCCGCGGAAGAGGGAAACTATCTTTTGGGCAGGCCTTGTTGAGGTCAGTGAAGTCGATGCAGATCCTCCATTTGCCATTTGACTTTTTCACCATGACCACATTTGCCAGCCAGTCAGGGTAACTAACCTCCCGGATGAATTTGGCTTTGATGAGTTTATCTACTTCTTCTTCGATGGCTTTCTGGCGCTCGAGGGCGAAGCTCCTTTTCTTCTGCTTAATGGGCCTGAATGTCTCGTCCACGCTGAGGCGGTGGACCAGGATGTCTGGGCTGATTCTAGGCATATCCAATGTAGACCAGGCGAAGACATCGGCATTCCTCCGAAGGAATTCAATTAATTCTTGCCGAAGCTTTCCTTCCAGCTGTGACCCAACCTTTATAGTTCGATCAGGCCGAACCTCATCAAGTGGTACCTCCTCTAGTTCTTCGGCCGACTCTTCTCTCTGCTCGGTGAGATCTTTCCGAGCATCCAGCCCATCCACCTTGGGCTTTCTGGATTGAAGGTCGGTGATGAAGCAATGCCGAGCTATGATCTGACTTCCTCGAACAACCCCCACTCCCCATTCGGTGGGAAACTTCATGGCGAGATGGGGAATGGAAATGATGGCTTTGAGAGATATTTGCCCTGGTCTACCGAGGATGGCATTGTAGGAAGACCTAAGCTTGGTCACGAGGAAATCCATGAGCATGGTAGCCACGCAGGGCTAGGTGCCAGCTCGGACTGACAGAGTGATGACTCCTTCAGGAATTATAAAGTCACCTTTGAAGCCCACTAGGGTGGACTCCATCGGTCATAGGCTTTCTACCCGGAATTTTAATCTCACAAAGGCATCGAAATATAGAACATTAACAGAGCTTTCACTATCAACCAAAATTCGATGTACATCATAATTGTTCATATTTAAAGATACAACCAGAGCATCATCATGGGGGTACTGTACCTCCCTAAGGTCTTCATCAGAGAAAGTGAGCTCATCGATTCGAGCCTTCTTTGGTGAATTTTCCTTCTCGCCCGGCCAAGAGGATGGGGATCCGGCCGCCGTTATCACATTGACATTGCCGAGGATCGAGGGATTTGGTGGAGGAAGCTGGCGAGGCTCAGGTTGGCGATTCTCCTTATTATTCGGCTCAGGGTGGCCCCTGAACCAATCCAGCCTGCCCCGCCGAATCAATCGCTCGATCTCATTCTTTAGCTGCCAGCAGTCTTCAGTATCATGCCCGTAGTCCCGATGAAAGCGGCATTACTTGGTAGGGTCCCTCCGAGTTGCATTGCCTCGGAGAGGGGGAGGCCGGAAAATTTGCTGCTCGATCTCCATCAGGATCTGCGCTCTTGGCACGGTGAGGGGAGTGTAGCGGTTGAACCTTCAGGCCGGACTCCGGGTTCAGTCTCGAGGCGGAGATGGAGGAGCTCTATGGTGGCGAAGCGGGCTAGTACGGAGGTGGGCCCGTTGCTTGTCCAAGCCCTTTGCTTCCTTCTTCTTCAACTGCTCGGCCCGAGCTGATCTTCTCGATTCTTCAACCCTGGCATACTTATCCGCCAGGGGCATCATGTCCGAAAGGCTCTTCGGATAATTAACTTCTATAGCCCAGTAGAAGTCTCCCTCCTTGGACACCCCTTCGGCCAAGGCGGACATGGCCACCTCGTGGTTGAGATGGTCGACTTCTAAGAGGGCCATGTTGAAGAGACCGAAGTAATTCTTCAGCGATTCCCCCTCTCTCTGCTTAACCTCGAAGAGGGAATCGGATCTCCGTCACTGGCGATGGCTGCTGACAAACTGGCTGATAAGAAATAGCTCAGCTCGTCAAAAGAATCAATAGAACCTGGCTTCAAGCTGTTGAACCAGGTTCAGGCAGATCCCCTTAGGGTGGAGGGGAAGGCTCTGCATAGGATCGCATCTGATGCTCCGTGGAACATCATGATGAATTTGAAGCTGCTGAGATGGTCATCGGGATCGGTGGATCCGTGATACGGCTCGATGGTAGGGAGCTTGACATGAGGGGGAATCGCATCCCTTATGATCCTCTCGGAGAAGGGGATGCCATGCTCCGCTTTCGGTTGAGGCGGAGGGGCTTGCCTGGCGGTGTCTAACTCCCGACGCCATTCTTATTGCATCTACTGCATCTGCTGCATGATCCCCTCGTCCAGAGTGGTAGAAGGGATCGGGCGATGGGAAGGAGGCAACGGCATCGAGCTCTAAGAAGACACCGGAGAAGGGGAACGAACCTACCTAGATCTGAGCGAGCTCTTCCCTCCAGCTCGTTGCGGCACTGATTTTGCCTTTGCGGGCTAGCGATGATAATCCGCTGCTTCTGACGGATTAGAGGAAGAAATTGCTAGCGGAGCAGGGGCAGCGGCCTCTTCGTAAAGCTGAGGAGCAGGGACAGCAGGGCCAGGAGTCGCCTGGAGTCCCTGGACCAACTGGGTCAATGCCTGAACCTGCTGGACCAGAGTGGCGAACTGGTCCAACGTTACCACCGTTGCCGATGGCGAAGGGGTTTCAGCTGGCGGTGGCGGTGGAGGTACCGTACCACTAATCGGATCAGGCCTTTGAAAGGTGGCCTGGTCTTGAGCTTCAGACGTAGCTCTTTTTCGATTAGCCATTAGAGGATGCTTTTTCTGATTTTTGAGTCTTGTCTCCTGGATCACAAGTTTATGGGACTTGAGGCCCTTTCTCTAGCGCCAATCTGTTGCCGTGAAAATCTATTCTTCGACTCTGGTGTGCTTCTGGCTCCTGATCCAGATGCCGAGCTTGTCACCTCGGGCAGAACCTGCAAGACAGTCCGCATGCAAAGGGTGCTGTGGGGATTGCTCTCTACGGAGGACCCTCCGACGCCCAAGTCAGTGGAGATTCACAGCAAGCAGATGTGAGGAGAAGACTCTCATAGAAAAGTTTCCTTTAGGCGAGTGTTCTCTCGGGAGCTCTGAGCTCAGGAGGAGCTTCAATGGAGTATCAAAGCCAGTGAATGAGTGTGAGTAATTGTGTAAAAGTATGCGTAAGAACTGCCTAAGAGTTGCGTACCTAAGATTGGAGGGTTGTGGTATTTATAGGCGATCACATGATTTCTTGGATGTGCCCTGGATGGGGTATGAAAACTGTTAGGATTTGAAACGGATCTGAATCAAGTTTGTTACGAGGCCAGTAGGGTCCGCATCTTGCCAGTTAGAGGATCGACGGCTGGGAGAACTGGTTGATGCTTTGAGATCCGGCGATTACGTAGACTCTAGACCACTCTTGTGGGTCCTAGGCCACTTCCAAGCATGATTCTCCGTCTGAAATCTTATTCAGTTATAGTGAATTCAAATTCTCCCATGCCAGATTCCGTAGAGGTATTTTGAATGCCTTGGTTCGGCCAGAATGAGGAATAACCTGGTTTTCTAAGGTATAGAATGGCTCGGCTCAGATTGCTGAGGTATGAGGATAGCTCAAGGTACCAAGGTACGATCGTCTTGGATTGCCGAGGTATGAGGATAGCTCGGGTTATCGAGGTACGATCGACTCAGATTACTGAGTTATGAGGATAGCTTGGGTTACCGAGGTATGAGGATGGTTTGAGTTGTCAGGGCAACCCGACTTTATCAAAGGCGATTGGGCTTCATCGCTTGGCTATTATGCCAGCTGGTTGGTAGGGTGTTTGGATTGGGCATGACCTAATTATCGACGTGGGCAATCAATAATACAATAACAATTTTATCCCTCATCAAATGTTATAAGAGTGAAGTTGAAAATTAACTTGGAAAAAAGATTAAGGCCATAAGAAGTGATAGAGGAGGTGAATACGATGCACCTTTTGACAAATTCTGTCAAGAGCATGGCATTATTCATCAAACTACTGCTCCTTGTTTGCCTCAATCTAATGGAATTGTGGAATGTAAAAACCGCACATTAAAAGAAATGATGAATGCTATGTTAATAAATTTTAGTACACCACAGAATTTATGGGGAGAAGCAATTCTCTCAACAAATCATATTCTTAATAAGATACCTCTTAAGAAGAAGGAAGTTACTCCATATGAGTTATGGAAAGGAAAGAAACCTTCTTACAATTACTTAAGAGTGTGGGGGTGTCTAGCTAAGGTAGCTATTTCGGACCCCAAAAAGGTCAAAATAGGACCTAAAACTATTGATTGTATATTTATCGGTTATGCACATAATAGTAGTGCATATCACTTTCTTGTGTATAAATCAGATATAACTGATATACATAAAAATACAATCATGGAATCAAGGAATGCAACATTCTTTGAAGATATATTTCCAAGTAAAAGGAAATTAGAAATAAGTTCAAATAAAAGAACTTATGATAATAATACTACTAGTAGTAGTCATCAGGAAGAATATCCTGAAGATGAACCCAAACGCAGTAAGAGACCAAGAGTTGTAAAGTCTTTTGGTCCTGATTATGTAACTTATATGTTACAAGATGAACCTTAGACATTCAAGGAGGCAATGTCTAATCCAGAAGCACCCTTTTGGAAAGAAGCTGTTAATAGTGAAATTGAGTCCATCATGCACAATCATATCTGAGAGTTGGTAGACTTACCATCTGGTATGAAACCTTTAGGATGCAAGTGGATTTTTAAGAAAAAGCTAAAGGCTGATAGATCAATTGATAAGTATAAAGCCAGATTAGTGGCTAAGGGCTTCAAACAAAAAGAAGGTATAGACTTCTTTGATCCTATTCACCAGTAAGTAGAATAACATCTATAAGAATGTTAATCGCTTTTGCAGCCATTAACAATCTTGAAATTCATCAAATGGATGTTAAAATTGCTTTTCTGAATGGTGAATTAGATGAAGAAATATACATGGAACAACCTGAGGGATTTATTGTTCCAGGACAAGAAAAGAAGGTGTGTAGACTTGTTAAATCCTTATATGGATTAAAGCAAGTACCTAAACAATGGCATATAAAATTTGATAATGTAATGTTATCAAATGGATTCAAAATAAATGAATATGATAAATGCATATATGCCAAAACCGTACTGAAGGATATGTGATAATCTGCTGTTGGGGAGATTATTGAGAAATTGTTGCCCCAATCTTATTGATTTTGATGATTACCAAAAATCAGGAGTATATTAAAAGATGCAATGAGTTTATTTACATGAGCAATGAATTTATTTAGAACAATCAATGAGTATGTTAAGTATGACCTTTAATCAATTTGAAAGTAACTTCAAGCTCCATGGTTAAGCTTTCAAAAAGAGAATTTTACACTTCATATTTCAATCAATGAGTTTTTGGAACATTTCTTGAATTGATTCCTAATGACAATTTTATTATATTCAAGTCAAAAAATTGATTTAAAATGAATCTGGAACGAATTTCAAGTCAATCAGAAAATTCTCTGATTTTTGATACGTTCCGGAGCCGACTCTAGAGTTTCAGAGTCGACTCCACTCAGTATACAGAGATTCCTGATTTTCATGAGTCGACCCCTGTGATTTCAAGAGTCGACCCCCGATTATGTCGAGCCGACTCCATGACTGTGTGAGTCGACTCCGCTCAGACACCAGAAGGTTGTTTTTCTGAGCACTTCGCGAGTCAACCCCTTGCCTTTCATGAGTCGACCCCCAACTGTCAGGAGTCGACACTTTATTTTCGTTGAGTCGACCCTTTAACTTTCTAAATATTTCTATTTTTGGTATCGCATCTTCGAGCCGACTCGCGGAAAGCAGGAGTCGACTCCAACAAATCTGGGCATGATTTTTCTGAATGCCAACTCAGTGTCAACGGTAAGATTTTTCAATAACGGCTATATTTCTTTGTGTCTAACGGCTATATTTTTGCAGAATCTATAAATAGAGGAGCCGTTTTCAAATCAAAGACACACATAGAGAAAAATACAAATAGAGAGATATTCACATCAAGAGAGAAAAAGAAAAAATTAGAAAAAACAGAGCATCATTTGAAAAAATCCGAGATTCAAAAATAGAGTGAAAGAAAAAGTGTGAAATCAAAGGAAGCTTCGTCTGTGCTCAAGTTCAACAATCCAAGAAAGCTTCAGAAGAAAATCCAAGAGCTATTCAAGAGCAACTCAAGAGATTTTCAATATTCAAAGAAAGGAAGGAAAAAGCTCAAATCAACTCCAACATTCAGTCCGTGAAGAATCCGAGCTGAGGCCCGATTCTACACTTCAAAGGAGTTGAGGAAAAGAAGAAAAGAAGAAAAGCTCAAAAGCCAACCAACTACAAATCAGACTTTTCTAAACTTTGTTCCTTTATTTGATTATCTGCTCATTGAGGAGCTGTGTAATTGAAAAACAATATTTCTATTATTTGTGTCTAGTTCAATCTGGGGATTGAACTAGTGGAGGTAGTCTTACCTTAGTACAAGCTTAGTATAGCTTGTGTTAGGGTTTTTGTGCTGGTGAGCCCGAAAAACCAGCTGGGTTCGTTGTGATCCCGGGAAAACAACAAGTTTGAGTTGTGAGCTTGTAAAACAACTCGGCTGTAATCAAGGAAGATTATAGTGTGGACCCAAGTGAATCTTGGGAGTGGATGTAGGTGTTGGATACACCGAACCACTATAAAATCTTTGTGTTTGCCGTGTTTCCATTGACTCTATCTCTATCTCTATTTTATTCACTATACTTTGTGTTTACATTGCATTTGCTTTCATTCTTCTTAAACAAACTATTTTAAAAGGCTAAATTTTTAAAGAACCCAATTCACCCCCCCCCCTCTTGGGTTGTCATCTGGGCCAACAATTGGTATCAGAGCAAGTGCTCATTAGATTTTGATCACACGATCAAGAGCTAAAGATCCAAATGGCAACTCAAGTTGGATCATTTGCTGAAGGTCATTCTACGAATAGACCTCCACTGTTTAATGGTTCAAATTATTCCTATTGAAAAGCAAGAATGAGGATATTCATTCAAGCTTCTGATTATGAATTATGGGGTGTTATAATTAATGGACCTAGTACACCCACACATGTAATTGATGGCACTATTGTTCCTAAACCCGAAAGGGACTGGAATGATAATGATAGGAAGATGGCACAGCTTAACGCAAAAGCCATGAATGTTTTATATTGCTCTTTAGATGCAAATGAATTTAATAGAATCTCCACATGTAATTCCACAAAGGAGATTTGGGATAGATTAGAGGTTACCCATGAGGGTACCAACCAAGTAAAAGAATCTAAAATTAATATTTTTGTTCATAAATATGAGTTGTTTAGCATGGAACAATCTGAAACCATTGCATGCATGTATACTAGATTTACAGATATTGTAAATGGTTTAAAAGTCTTGGTAAGACATATACTAACTCAGAACTTGTTCGAAAAATTCTTAGGTCACTACCAAGATCATGGGAAGCAAAAATGACAGCAATCCAAGAAGCAAAGGACCTCAACACTCTACCCTTAGAGGAGCTTCTAGGATCACTTATGACCCATGAGTTGACAATGAAGCAGCATGTAGAGGATGACACAAGAAGAAGAAAGTAATTGCCCTCAAAGCTGCAAAAGAAGAAGAGAGCAGCAGCGATGATGATGATGATGAAGAGACTGCTCTCTTAGCTAAAAAGTTTAAAAGATTCATGAGGAGAAAGAAATCCTTCCACAAGAAGAAATTTGGAGCAAAGTGGGAAGGAGAAAAGGATAAGAACAAGGACAAGGACAAAGAAAAAGAGAAAGACCCCTTGACTTGCTATGAGTGTAATAAACCGGGGCACTTTAGGAATGAATGTCCTAAATTGAAGAAAGCCTACAAAAAGAAAAAGAAGGCTTATGTGGTGACTTGGAGTGATAGCGAAGAATCTTCTTCTGAAGAAGAAGAACAAAAGGAAGTCGCAAATGTATGTTTTATGGCGGACGACAACGATGAGGTAAGTTCCGATAATCCTTGCTATGAATTTGCATTTGATGAATTATTTGATGCTTTTAATGAACTTGTCAGCGATTTCAAGGTTTTGAAAAAGAAATATAAGCTTTTGAAAAATAAAAATTTAACTTTCATTAAAGAAAAGGAAGATCTTAATAATGTAGTTAAGAAACTTAAATCTGAAAATAAAATTTTGGTAAAAGAAAAAGAATTAATTTCCAATGAAAATGATAAACTAAGGAAAGAGGTTGAAAAACATAAGAACATAGTTCATAAGTTTACCTTAAGCTCAGCTAAATTGGACATGTTATTAAATAGTCAAAAAGCAGTTTTTGACAAAGCCGGATTAGGGTATAACACTTTAAGAAAACAAAAATCACTGGAAAATATTTTTGTGCGTGCTGGCCAAAGTAATTTTACATGCTTTAAATGTAATAAAAAAGGATATAAATCTTATGAATGTAAAATTCTAAAACCTAATAAAAACTTAAATATTAAAGGAAAAAAAATATGGGTTCCGAAAGGAACAATATTTGTTACTACTAACCATGAAGGACCAAGAAAGCTTGGGTACCTAAACATAAAGTTTGATTTCATTGCAGGAATGTCTTATGGCCAAGAGATCAAAGAGAAAGTGGTATCTTGATAGTGGCTGCTCAAGACATATGACGGGTGACAAAGAAGAATTCATCACCCTTGAAGAAAAGAAAGGAGGAGTTGTTACATTTGGCGACAATGGCAAAGGCCAAATCTTGGGGTTTGGTAACATTCAAATAACTCCCTCCACATATATTGAAAATGTACTTTATGTTGATGGTTTAAAGCATAACTTAATTAGTAAACCAATTATGTGACAAAGGTTTTAAAGTAACATTTGAATCTTCTATATGCACAGTAGCTAATCCCATTGATAATAGCATTGTTTTTATTGGAAATAGAAATGGCAATGTATACTTGATTGACTTAGACAATTTGTCTACTAATAATCATTGCTTAGTTGCTAATAATGCTAATATGAATGAGATTGGTTGGTTGTGGCATCGAAGATTAGGTCACGCAAGCACACACCTGATTTCAAAACTAATTAGAATGGATTTAGTAAAAGGTCTACCTAAAATAGATTTTGAAAATAACAAAATATGTGATGCATGTCAGTTTGGAAAACAAACGAGAAGTTCTTTTAAATCTAAAAATGTTGTTTCAACTTCTAGGCCATTAGAGCTACTTCACATGGACCTTTTTGGACCAACTAGAACCACAAGTCTAGGAGGAAAGAAATATGGTCTTGTGATAGTAGATGATTACTCTAGATTCACTTGGGTAATGTTTTTAGCTCACAAAGATGAGACTTTCTCGATATTCCTGAAATTCTTCAAGAAAGTAACAAATGAGAAAAACACTACCATAGTGTCTCTAAGAAGTGATCATGGAACTGAATTTGAAAATCACTTATTTGAAAGTTTTTGCAATGAAAATGGTATTAATCATAATTTTTCTGCACCAAGAACCCCTCAACAAAATGGAGTAGTTGAAAGGAAAAATAGAACTCTAGAAGACATGGCCCGTACCATGCTATGTGAAAGTAAACTCCCGAAATACTTTTGGGCGGAAGCTATTAACACAGCATGTTACATCCTAAATAGAGCATTAATAAGACCTATTTTAAAGAAAACACCTTATGAATTATGGCATGATAGAAAACCCAACATTAAATATTTTCATGCATTTGGTTGTAAATGTTTTGTTCACAATAATGGTAAAAATAATTTAGGCAAATTTGATGCTAAATCTGATGAAGGAATATTCTTAGGGTATTCAACAACTAGTAAAGCATATAGAGTATTTAACAAGAAAACTTTAGTGTTGAAGAATCCATTCATGTAGTTTTTGATGAATCTTTAGCAACTCGTTCCAAAAATTTGATGATGAAGAAGATACAAACATAATTGAGAAAGATCTTGAAAAATTAAATATTGATGTATCTTCAGATCATGAACAAGAAGCTAAAGATAATGATTCACCTAAGGATGATGATACTAACACTAATCATAATGATATAGATCTACCTAGAGATTGGAGATATGCTTATAGTCACCCTAAGGAATTGATTATAGGTGATCCATCTCAAGGAATAAGAACTAGATCATCTATGAGAAATATTAGTAATCATCTTGCATTTGTATCACAAATTGAACCTAAAACTATTGAAGAAGCTGAAAAAGATAATAATTGGATGTTAGCAATGCAAGAAGAATTAAATCAATTCACTAGAAATAATGTATGGACATTAGTAGAAAGACCTAAAAATCATTCTGTTATAGGATCAAAATGGATATTTAGAAATAAACTAGATGAAAATGGCATAGTAATTAGAAACAAAGCTAGATTAGTTGCAAAAGGATATAATCAAGAAGAAGGTATTGATTTTGATGAAACCTTTGCACCTGTAGCTAGATTAGAAGCCATTAGACTATTACTTGCATTTGCATGTCACATGAATTTTAACTTATTTCAAATGGATGTAAAAAGTGCTTTTCTAAATGGATTTATAAATGAAGAAGTATATGTAGAACAACCACCAGGTTTTGAAGATCATGAATTTTCAAATCACGTTTTTAAATTGCACAAAGCATTATATGGTTTGAAACAAGCACCTAGAGCTTGGTATGATAGATTAAGTAAATTTTAATTGAAAATGATTTTATAAGAGGAAATGTTGATAAAACATTATTTTTGAAAAAAAAGGTAAAGATTTATTAGTAGTTCAAATATATGTTGATGATATCATTTTTGGTGCTACTAACAATCTTCTATGTCAAGAATTCGCTAAGTTGATGCAGGGTGAATTTGAAATGAGCATGATGGGAGAACTCAATTTCTTCCTTGGACTCCAAATCAAACAAAGCAAAGAGGGAATCTTTATCAACCAAACAAATACACAAGAGAAATTCTAAAGAAGTTTGGTATGGAATCAATCAAACCCCTCGGAACACCAATGAGTCCTTCATGCAAGCTGGACAAAGATGAAGAAGGTAAGAAGGTTGATCAAAAATATTATCGAGGTATAATCGGATCCCTACTTTACTTAACTGCAAGTAGACCAGACATAATGTTTGTTGTTTGCTTATGTGCTAGATTTCAGTCTGAACCTAAAGAATCACATTTAATTGCTGTTAAAAGAATACTAAGATACTTAAGTGGAACAAAAAATGTAGGTTTATGGTATTCTAGAGACTCAACATTAAACTTGATTGCATATACTGATTCTGATTATGCTGGATGTAAGTTAGATAGAAAAAGCACAAGTGGTGCATGCCAATTCTTAGGAAGTAACTTAATCTCATGGTTTAGCAAAAAGCAAAATTCAGTTGCATTATCAACTACTGAAGCTGAATATGTTGCAGCTGGAAGTTGCTGTGCTCAAATCCTATGGATTAAGCGACAACTTGAAGACTATGGTATCACACTTGATAAAACACCTATAAGATGTGATAACACAAGTGCAATCAATCTAACTAAAAATCCAATTCAACATTCTAGAACAAAACATATTGAAATTAGATATCACTTTATAAGAGAACATGTTGCTAATAATGAAATTTGTCTTGATTATGTGAATACTGAAGAACAATTAGCAGATATATTTACAAAACCCTTAAGTGAAGAGAGATTCTGTTATCTTAGAGGAGAGTTAGGATTTGTGATCCATTAGAATGATTTTGAAACCCCTAAGGAAATTTTATCTAAAATTCCTTCAAATCCTTGATCTTTAAGGAAATCTTATCTAGAACTCACATCTTATTGATCTATTAAAATTCAATGATTATTTTATCAATTTTTAAGATCTATATCCGGACACATTTCAGATTATCTGAAACTTTATGTTTTTTGCTCTGAAATGGTCTCGGAGCCGACTCTGTGAGTATCGGAGTCGACTCCATGTTTCTACTGAAACTCTAGAGTCGACCCCTTCTCTGCGCGAGTCGACTCCACTTCGGGATAGTTTTCTGTGACTACCCAGAGTCGACCCCTACTTTGCGGGAGCCGACTCGAAGTAGTCCTAAGTCGATTTATCTAGGGCAGAGTCGACTCGCCGCTCATTTCAATCATTTCAAATCATCCAAATACTCTCTCCAAAATATTTCCTAACCTACCAAATCCTCAGAAATCCCTGATTAACCCTTCCAATAGATCAAATGGCCCCTAAAACCCATGGATCTAACCTTGGTGCGGCCGGAGTGAAAAGGAAGAAGGCAGTGAGGAAGACCGTGAGGCGTCCTGCTCGTGAGCCTTCACCGAGCTTGGATTCAACCTCATCTTCTTCGACTCCTAGTGCTTCTCCCTCTACGGCTCCATCTCAGGTAGATAGACTTGCCGATAGAGTGATAACAACCGGAGGAAAGTCGATTTTGAATTATTTGAGGCCGAAGGATTTCTTGTGGGGAGGCAGTTGATTGAAATGGGTTGGGAAAAGATTTGTTCTTTAGATTGTCCTACCTACCCAGCCCTAGTCAAAGAATTTTATAAGAATCTATCTAGAGGAGACAATGGACTTGTAAGCATCATTAGAGGAAATAGAATTTTGTGACAGTGGATTTGCTTTCAAAGTTGTTGGATCTTCCAGTGTCGGGTACATCTACTTTTTCTTCTGAAGATAGAAGCCCAGCTCTATCAAGATTGCTTAACAGGGAGATTGTTGGTTTTGAAGAGGTCTTTGCTAATCAACTATCCTTAGAATTAAGACTCCTCCACAATATTGTGTAGAATCCTATTCCCCAAGATTGGGAGATTTGACTATGTGTCTGAAAGAGATATATTTGTAATGGATGCAATAGTGACTGGTAAACCCATTAACCTTCCGAGCATGATATTATGGTACATTGCTGATTATGGAGGCAAGAGAAAATCCAGTTTACCCTACGGCATGATTCTTACTAAAATTTTCCAAAGCCAAGGGATAATCATATCAGATAGTGAGCCAATGAGGAATTTAAGACATACCGATTTCTATAGTTTGGCCACTATACATAGAATGGGTTTTGTGAAGAAGAATGGCAGATGGGAAAGGAAAGGTTTGATGGAAGATAGAGCCACAGACATTGAGGCACCGGGACCATCAGTCAGACATTCTTCGCCTGTACCTCCGAGCTCTTCTGTTCCTTCTCCAGTCCCTTCCCCTGCTCCGATGGTTGATCGGCCATCATCATCTTCGTCTGTCGGTTTCTCAGAACTTCAGTTAAGGCAGCTTAAAGGTCTTCTTGATGATCAGGCAGATAAATTGAAATCAGAGTTTGAAAACAAATTTATGAATCTTAAAGAAACTCTTTACTCTTTAGATGATCGGATCACCAAGATTGAGACAACTCTTAGCACTTCATCTGAGTCCTTAAGTGGAGACCTAAAGAATATCTTTGAAGAACTTAAAGACGTCTGTGGAGATGGTGAAACCTATGCAAAATGCAATGCTGAACTCCAAGACAAAATATTGACTGCTTACACTTTTGTAGATGAAAGACTGCAGGATTATGTCAAGATTCAAACAGACGAAATGAAAAATATTATAGATCACTTAACAAGGATTGTAAGGACTCACTTTTGATGTATTAGATACTTAGTCTTTGCAATGTAATGAAGTTCATATTATGTTTTACATTTTGATACTTTGATGTAATGAAAAGTCTATTTTGAATGGTCAATGTAATCTGAGTTTATATGTACTTCTCATATTATCAATGAATCTCAGATCTTGTTAAAACATATCTTGATTGAATGAATGAATGATTATGTTTGATGCATCTCTACCTTTTTGTTGATAACAAAAAAGGGGGAGAGTTTTATAACTGTATATGCATGTGGGAGAAATTAATTAATCAAATGATATTAAAATGATTGAATGAATGAGATAAATAATTGAATGAATGGGATATTTGTTTGAGTTTCATAGGGGGAGCTACCTCATTCAGGGGGAGCCTAAGCCTAACTATGAAAATAAAATAAATTCTTTAATCAATCTTGCATATTCTCAATGTTTTTGTCATCATCAAAAAGGGAAAGATTATTGGGGAGATTGTTGAGAAATTATTGCCCCAATCTTATTGATTTTGATAATTACCAAAAGCCATGAGTATATTAAAAGATGCAATGAGTTTATTTACATGAGCAATGAATTTATTTAGAACAATCAATGAGTATGTTAAGTATGACCTTTAATCAATTTGAAAGTAACTTCAAGCTCCATGGTTAAGCTTTCAAAAAGAGAATTTTACACTTCATATTTCAATCAATGAGTTTTTGGAACATTTCTTGAATTGATTCCTAATGACAATTTTATTATATTCAAGTCAAAAAATTGATTTAAAATGAATCTGGAATGAATTTCAAGTCAATCAGAAAATTCTCTGATTTTTTATACGTTCCGGAGCTGACTCTAGAGTTTCAGAGTCGACTCCACTCAGTATACAGAGATTCCTGATTTTCACGAGTCGACCCCTGTGATTTCAAGAGTCAACCCCCGATTCTGTCGAGCCGACTCCATGACTGTGTGAGTCGACTCCGCTCAGACACCAGAAGGTTGTTTTTCTGAGCACTTCGCGAATCGACCCCTTGCCTTTCATGAGTCGACCCCCGACTGTCAGGAGTCGATACTTTATTTTGAGTCGATCCTTTAACTTTCTAAATATTTCTATTTTTGGTATCGCGTCTTCGAGCCGACTCGCGGAAAGCAGGAGTCGACTCCAACAAATCTGGGCGTGATTTTTCTGAATGCCAACTCAGCGTCAACGGTAAGATTTTTCAATAACGGCTATATTTCTTTATGTCTAACGGCTATATTTTTGCAGAATCTATAAATAGAGGAGCCGTTTTCAAATCAGAGACACACATAGAGAAAAATACAAATAGAGAGATATTCACATCAAGAGAGAAAAAGAAAAAATCGGAAAAAACAGAGCATCATTTGAAAAAATCCGAGATTCAAAAATAGAGTGAAAGAAAAAGTGTGAAATCAAAGGAAGCTTCGTCTGTGCTCAAGTTCAACAATCCAAGAAAGCTTCAGAAGAAAATCCAAGAGATATTCAAGAGCAACTCAAGAGATTTTCAATATTCAAAGAAAGGAAGGAAAAAGCTCAAATCAACTCCAACATTCAGTCCGTGAAGAATCCAAGCTGAGGCCCGATTCTACACTTCAAAGGAGTTGAGGAAAGAAAAAAAGAAGAAAAAAGCCAACCAACTACAAATCAGGCTTTTCTAAACTTTGTTCCTTTATTTGATTATCTGCTCATTGAGGAGCTGTGTAATTGAAAAACAATATTTCTATTATTTGTGTCTAGTTCAATCTGGGGGATTGAACTAGTGGAGGTAGTCTTACCTCAGTACAAGCTTAGTATAGATTGTGTTAGGGTTTTTGTGCTGGTGAGCCCGGAAAACCAGCTGGGTTCGTTGTGATCCCGGGAAAACAACAAGTTTGAGTTGTGAGCTTATAAAACAACTCGGCTGTAATCAAGGAAGATTATAGTGTGGATCCAAGTGAATCTTGGGAGTGGATGTAGGTGTTGGATACACCGAACCACTATAAAATCTTTGTGTTTATCGTGTTTCCATTGACTCTATCTCTATCTCTATTTTATTCACTGTACTTTGTATTTACATTGCATTTGCTTTCATTCTTCTTAAACAAACTATTTTAAAAGGTTAAATTTTTAAAGAACCCAATTCACCCCCCCTCCCCCTCTTGGGTTGTCATCTGGGCCAACATCTGCTTATATGTAGATGACCTGTTAATCATTGGTAGTAATATTGAAATGATTAAATAGACAAAGAAAATATTGATCAAACATTTTGATATGAAAAATATGGGTGTTGTAGATGTTATACTAGGGATTCGAATCACTAGAACATCTGAAGAAATAATATTATCTCAATCTCATTATATTGAGAAAATATTAAATAAGTATAAAAAGTATGATACTAGCCCCGTAAAAACACCTGTAGATGTTAATCTATATTTGGCTAAGTATACTGGAGAACCCATATCTCAATTGGAATACTCACGTATAATTGGCAGTTTAATGTATGTCATGAATTGCACTCGTCCTGATATAGCATATGCTGTCAATAAGTTGAGTAGATTCACAAGTAATCCAGATCCAAATCATTGGACAGCTCTAATAAGGGTATTAAGATATCTGCGATATACCCTAAGTTATGGATTACATTATTCAAGATATCCAGCTGTACTAGAAGGATACAGTGATGCTAATTGGATATCTAACACAAAAGATACAAAATCCATAAGTGAATATATATTCACCTTAGGAGGAGGTGTTGTGTCATGGAAATCTTCTAAATAAATATGTATAGCTCGATCCACTTTGGAATTTGAGTTATTGCTTTAGAAAAGGCAGCTGAAGAAGCAGAATGGCTTCAAAACCTTTTAGAAGATATTCCATGTTGGCCAAAGCCTGTGTCTGCAATATGCATACATTGTGATAGTCAATCGACAATTTGCAGAGCACAGAATAAAATATATAATGGTAAGTCTAGACATATGCGTTGCAGACATATACCATTAAGCAATTACTTGAAATTGGTGTAATTTCTATTGACTATGTTCAGTCAAAGAAAAACCTAGCGAATCCATTAACAAAGGGGTTACCAAGAGATCAAGTAAACTGTTTATCGAGGGGAATGTGTTTAAAACCTATAACTGAAAAATCTTCATAGTGGATACCCAACCTAGCTGACTGAAGATCCCAAGATCTAGGTTCAAAAGGGACAACTAAATTATGAAGAGACTTGAAAGCACTAAGGATGTCCAATCCTACTCATTCCTATGATAATTGGTGCTACCTGCTAAAGGTACTAGGATAAGCATTGCTTTTAATGATTCTTATGACATGAACATTCATGTGGGGTATAGCAGGATATTTTTAATAAGAATCACCTATGTGAGTATGAACTGGGCCAATTCTATGAGAATTTTAAGGTTTAATTCTCTGAAGCACTCATGAGACCAGGAGTTATTCGGGGCCAAAATGAACATAACCATAAGAACCAAAAGAATGCTCGAAAAGAAGTTGTGTAATTGTTATTGTCTTATTTTATACAAAATGCTGAAAGGTTCAAGACATCATGTTCATCTTTTAGCAAGTAAACTCGATAACAACTCACTAAGGAAGGTTCAAAGCCGCAAGCTACCTATCCCGATACAACTTCATCCCATTATACTCTCTTTAGTGTATGCATATTCATTTGTATTAAAATCCTTTTATGTGAGGGTTTGCCTTTGCTGATCTTTGATGATCTTTGATCTAAGTCCAATTTTCATTCATGTGGGGGATTGTTGGGTAATGGGCCAAAATAGGCTTTGAATACCCTAATGGGCCTTGAAAGCCCATTACCTCCTTATGTGTATGAATGAGAAATTGCGGGGACATTTAGTCCTACATCGAAAAAATCAAAAAAGGAAGGTTCACTTATATGGAAACCACTTCCTTGAAGCTTAAGTTCCTTAGGCTCACCATAAGTAGAGAGCTTGAGGGTGATGTGTAGCATCACCTCCGCGCACGTGCGTGTGCGAAGGGCGCAATGTAGGCGCACTTTACATTTTGCACTTTGCACTTTGCACGTGCGCATCGTCGCGAGGAGCTTGAGGAGATTTAAATTTTTTCTAGATCATAAGGATCCGACGATGGAGACTGATCGAATCAAGATAAAGGGATGAGATTAATTGACCGTTGATCATCGAATTAAGATCAAAACTGATCGTTGATCGATCGGATGAAGGGTCGAGATGTGGTGATCAAATCACAATCGCGATCCAAGGGTGTGAGGCTTTAAATTTTTCCTAGATCATGAGGATCCGACAGTGGAGACTGATCGGATCAAGATAAAGGGATGAGATCAATTGACCATTGATCATCGGATCAGAATCAGAACTGATCGTTGATCGATCGGATGAAGGGTCGAGATGCGGTGATCAAATCATAATTGCGATCGCGATCCAACGGCTCGCACCCGTCGGTTGACCAGTCAACAGGACGATTAGTGATAAGGCACCTGTCCGATCATCGGTTGGTGATAAGGCGTCGCTCCGATCAAACCGTTGTGATAAGTGATCTTGAAACAGCGTATCAAAGACGTGCAACCGCCTATCTGATAACATGATCATCAGATCACGATGATGGAAAAGCATATCAGGATGAGGATAGGCTTATCTGATCGGCTGATCTTCAGATCACGTCCATGGATCGGCTTATCACATCGAGTAAAGGATTATTGATCTGATCGTTGATCAGATCTGATTAGATCTAATAGTACCGATCAATTTCGTAGGGTTGCTTCCAAGGGGCACCTAAAAACTTATAAATAGGACCCAAGACCCTTTCATTTCATTCATTCCAAACCATTCCGAATTGAGTTCAATCCAAATCAATTCTAGCCTTCTCCTCTCTTTGGCATTTGCATACTTTTCTAAGGGTAGTATAGCAATAGTGCATTAAAAAGAGAGTAGCATTTTTGGTTCGAATTTTTTGGTGAATTGTAGTGCTGCTTTCATCAAAAGAAGACTGTTGTATCCTGGGAGACAATCGTCATACTGACCGTAAGCATCATTGCGGGACAAAATTGTCTTAAGGACATAAAGTATAACTCTAGCTTCAGTCTTATCAATTAGGTAGCCACCATCTGCCACACCCCAACAATTTGTAATCTCTTCAATCTCCATGTTTATAATTATATTCTCTTTTGACCTTATTCACCCTCATTCATTCTAGTTAGTGCAAATAACAACCCTCTTTGAAGTAATATTAATTATATACTATCTTCAGAAGTTTAAAGATGCTACATGGAGCAACAAACAAGATATTGGTCCATTGCCCTTTGCAATTCCATCTAACAAACACCCTTAGTCTTCCCACTAATTAATGGTATGACGCTCATATCCCTTGGCTCTACTTCTTGCTTTAAAAGCACAACATTTGGAAGAGGAAGTCTAGCACCATCTTCCACTTTATCTCCAGGCCTCAACTCGATGGTGTATCTAATGGTGGGAATGGGTGCTTCAATCATGGAGTCCAGCTCGTTCAATGCAACATTCAAGTGTGAGAGAAACTTTTCAACCAGTGGCCTGCCAAAATCCTCTCGAACCACAACACGAAGAACCGTCATGTGTTCTGCGTCTGCTGGCAGGGTGTAAGCTGGCACAATCCAACCAAATCGCCGAAGATTTTTTGATAGTTGGAAGGCCAACGTCTTGTTTTTGTCTTTGAAGGAGAAGGCCACGAGTGGCACCCCTTGTTCTTTGGAGATGATATCAAAGCTCCCATTGGCCTCAAGCCCTTCTCTTAGGATCCTGGCACTCGCCATGCAGTTGTTCATGACCTTTTTATAACCCTGCACGACGTGCATGTGTTAGCATTGTATTAACATTGGTTTTGAGAGAGAATGTTGTTGCAATGCTATCTTACCATGTTGATAAATATGAATGAAAGTAAAGCATTACTTTTAATAAGAAATCTTAGAAAAACTTTGGCATTCAGCTATATATTAAAAGAAAAATTAGAAATACACCTTACCTCAAAACCTAGCCTTAGGAATTGGTAATATTGTGCAATGATTTGACTGGATCCTGCATAAAAGGATGAATAGTTTTATCTTATGACTACCAAGAAAAGTAAATGCTATGCAACCCCATGAGTGGTTGGATAAATTTGAGTCATCAATAACAATTGTGGGGACAAGACCAGATTTTTTTCCTTCAAAATCCTTTCATCCATAGTTGCAAAAGGGCCATAAAATAGATGAATTCTTACAGAGGGAAGCATGTTAAGCACTTGTTTTAGAATATCATGTTGAAATAAGAACCAGCAATGATTTTAAGATTTTTCTTTTCTTATGTCATTTTTAGGATAGATAGCATACCTTTGGAAAAGTTAAGGGTGAATGTAGGTTGATCAGCTCCAAGATAGTTGATATGAAAGATGAGTTCTTCAGGCAAATCTTCTTTATTCCTCCATATAACCCAGCCAATACCAGCATACACAAGGCCATACTTGTGCCCACTAACATTGATGCTCTTCACTAATGGTAGTCGAAAATCCCATTCTAGCTCAGGATACAAGAATGGTGCAATGAAGCCACCACTTGCAGCATCTACATGGATTGGAGTGTCCCACCTATCATATATTCAATAAACAAAGACATGCAATAGGGTGAAAGAATGTGACCTCAAATCAGCCAGTCAATTGGAGATTCTAGTTTTAGTTTTTGAAAAAAAGAATAATATTGCTGGCTTGCACAACTTTGTTAAGAGCACAAATAAACTAAATTTCATAATTAATATTTAAGGCTTTTCACAATAGCAAGACTTGGGTTGTGTAACAACCAAAAATCTCATCCGAAAGAGCTAACCAAGAAGGTTTATTTGAACTCCTTGATCTTATATAATTACCTAATATTTGCATCTTATGTAACCAATATGAACTAAATATATACCACTACAAGTTTTACAGGTTACAAACTAGGACATAGTAGTCTAAATTTCTATGCTACAACATAATATATGATAATGAAATTTTAGTTATTTTGTACTATTTAAGATACAATGATATTGATTTTTTTTTTTTGTGGATAGAAAAATGAAGAAGCTAGGAACTTCCCCATAGTTTATTTATTACAATGACATTGAGTTACAACAAGCACCTTTTCATTTTTGATAATACCATGATTTGGTTCATCCAAAAAACTAGGTCTTAAATGCAGTCAGAAATACTCTTTTTGTAATAAAGGGGATATTTTTGTGAGCCTCATGTTGTTCATAGCTATGTCTTATCTAACTTTCTTGCATTCATTATTTCTAGCGCGCTCTCGCCCTCTCTTGGGAGATGCTTCATAATTGCTAGCTAAACAATAAAGATGCTAAGAGGAACGTTAAAGATAAAAGCTTCAGCACTCAATCATTAACTGGACTAAGTGAATTAAGTTAGAAAATGAATAATAATCTTGAAAGAGGTGGTGGAAGTTGCTTTATGCAAGTGAAAAATGATGCTTTGTAGCCAATATAGTTCTATGTCATGAAGATCAAAACTAGTACTATATTTATATACATATTTAAACATACCCGGTTCTCATATTCTTCTCCGTGAGGAGTTCATTAAGAAGTTTAACATCTTCAAACTCTCCTGTTAATGTTGAACCTAAGATTGCTGCCACACAAATGGTGTTCTCATCCACCATTTCCACAGCTTTTACAGGGTCCATCACATAGTATCCCTCTGTTAGCTTCACTTCCTTGAGTTCCACATCAAAGTATCTCGCAAATTTCTCCCAACAAACCTATGTTGGGGATGTATCAAAAGAGAGAAAATGATTAGAAATAAGTTTAATGATCAAAGAATGTCACAAATATCTCACCTGCACATTGGCTCCTGTAACAATGTTAGGCTTGTCATATGGCTTCCCTCAGACTTTCTCCTATTTTGCCATTTCTTCTTGAATGCCAGTCCAGCTAGCATTATTGCTTCAGAAGACCCCACTGTTCCAACTCCAACTGCTGCTTCTTTCTCATCCACCGGCGCATTGAATAGGTGTGCTATGATATTTACACAACGGTTCTAAGGGACAATCAAAAGGAAAAAAGAGGAAAATAATTACTCAAAAGAAACACTGAAGTATTATTAATTATCTCTAAAGCCTTGAATAATATAAGAACCATTAGGCTTGTGTGAGCCTTGATTTACTATACTTCGGTGACACATTTGGCATTCATATCTAACAAGTAAATGAGTCAAGGGTGGAATGCTCCCTTAGAACTAGCAGGATAACCTCCGGGATAAGGGAGTTATCCTGGGATAAGATAACCAAACACTCCAAAAAATGGGGTTGGATCATTGTAATGTCCCCTATTTTTTATCCAGCTAGATTATTAAATGACAAAAATTTTTGATTAGCAAAAAGTAACCAAAAAAGCAAGGGCATCCTAACAAAATTCAGCCAGCATGTGTCAACCAACCATGGTATTATGTACTGATTACATATTAAATATAGGTTTTTTATCCTGACTGATCCCATTTTATCCCAGTACCTACAGTAAACATTGAGGATAACAGAAGGTTATCACAGAATTGCTTATCCAGTTGTCAAGGTAGGACTTACCATATGGTTGTCAATCCATCATTTTGATGCAATCTACCATGAGATGGAATTGGCTTTGAGGAAGAGACAATACAAAGAAGTTTACAAACTGGACATTGACAGTTCCTACCAACCCAAGATCTTCCCAAAAAAAACCTAAGATCAAATTTCTAAATTGATTAAATCGGTTTGGATTCCAAGTTTTTGAGTATGGATCAACCTAAATTCAAACTCAACATGATATAAGATTTTAGGTCTAATGTTGAATCCCAAACTTAACCTAATTACCTTTCTCTGTTTAATAACCAAATTTGTCTTTCAGGCTGGTTTTGGATAGGGTTAGCAAATTATTGGCCACTACTGACAGATGTAAAAGCAAGTGTTTTAAGCCAAGAAATAAATTATATACATCAAGATACAAAAATAACAAAAGAAATTACCATTGGGTCATAATTCTCATGATCATTTATGATTCCTCAGCATATTTTATGAAATTGTTGCTATCCAAATGAAATCTATCATTCTCTGTGAACTAAAATTCAGGAACATTCAAGCAAGTCCAAAGTATGAAATGAACTACAGAAAATACTTACTTGAATCTCTGTGGTGACTGGATACTCATCCATGTCAGCATAATTTTTGTTGGCTGCTTCAGTCATCAGCTTATCACACTCTGGCTCCATCCAAGTGGTCACAAATGAAGCTAAATTAAGCCTCGGGCTAGAATCTAGCAACAATTCGTCATGAATTATCTGGTATGCAGCATCCTTAGAAACCGAGTGCTTTGATAACACATACCTGTGAACCAATTCCAAAGAGCATTAATATCATTATAATTTGAAAATAAAAGAAATAAAACTACTAATTTGAACCTGATCTATTTATCAAATGGCTTGGATTCATGTTTGTGATGTCTGATAATATGATAGCAGGATGGCAGGAAATATAAACCTTGGAACCGGCTCTTGGATATATCTTGAAGCAAATACTGGGCTGACGGAAGAGGAGCGGGCTATTGGCCGCCGTTGCACCATCGACAGCACCATGGCTGGCTTTTTTTTTTCTTTTCTTTTCTTTTCTTTTTTTCAGCTGTGTGGCCTCCTACAACAAGCTGGAGAGGGTATATGTATGCACGAAAAAAGGAGGATTCTTGTGCTTTGCTTTGCCTTTCTGAGGTGGAGAGAAGTTTTTGCGGCCAAGTAATTTTGGCTTGTAGGTTGGAATCATGTGAGGTTCTCCATGGCTGGGATCATGGAACTAACTCATTTGCAGAGATTCTTTGCTTTAGTGTTACTTTTACTTGATTCCTTTTCATTGCTTGATTCCTTTTAATCATGGATGGAATCAAGTAATTTTTTTCCTTGGGTTGACCACATTGCTTTTTAGTTGCCACAAGGACAAGTATCAGAATCCCCAAGTTATCCAGGGTGTTTATTTTAATTGTCTTTTAATTGCTCTGGGAAATGAGGGGGAGGGTTAGAACCATTAACATCACCTCTCAGATCACTACTTGTTATAAAAAAATGTTTATTCAAAAAAAAAAAAAACAATGGCTAATTTGCATCTCCTACTAATTCAAACCTTGACCATCCCTGCATGAAAAAAAAAAAAAAAAAAGCAATTTAAATCCTTTGGTGCTGATTAAGAACCCTTTATCAGCTCTGCAAATAGCTACCTGATTTTATTTTTGCATGTACTTACTGTATCACTTGTTTTTTAATCCTAGTTGCAAGTTTCAACTGGCTGCAATTCTGTGTAGAGAGATATTTGGCTTGCAAAAGCTACTCTTTTCCTATAAATTTCCCCATCAATAACAACAACAATAACAAAATCTTTATCCCAAAATAATTGGGTCAGAAATCCTGAGCAGCTCCAACCAAATTTCAAATGTTCCAGGATGATGGACACCAGAGTAGCTATCTGCCTTCTAGTATGTTGGAAGGAGAGAAGACTCCACTTAGAACATCTTCCCAGTTCCATCTTTACGTGGGATGGATTCATCAATCTCCATCTTGCGCCAATTCCCCACCATGGATGCCATTTGCTCAGCCTTGTCATACAACCCAAGGAGACCGCCTGTATGAATGAACAGAACCTTCCTCCCTTTCCACTTTGCTGGGTTGGCAGTCATGTCTTTCAGCATTCCATAGGTAGCTTTTCCACTACAAAACAGAGAATATACAAATTATTCAGCATGATTATAGAAATCTCACAACTTCACTAGGATTTGGTTTGTGCCTCTATAGGACAAAACTTATTAAGACTTTCATTGAATAAAAGGCTCAAAAAGATTAGGTATAGCCTCTGATCAGTAAGAATAACAAATCATTTGATGTAGATGACAAATTCATGATTTGTAAGGGAGGACTGCCATGGATTACAAGGTTTTCTCACCACAGCAAATGATAACAATTCTTGGAGTATGAAGCACATTGTTATGCTAGGTATACAAGTCAATGGAAGATTAATTGCATTAAAGATGGATAATCCATGATAGATTTCATTTGGTAGCGATTGTAATGTGGGTGGGTAAATGTGAAATCAATCCATTTCACTCTCAAATCCTGGACAGGGCTCTAGACTTCATCTTGGCTAAGCAAAGATTGGAACGGCTGTATGAGAAGGATACAAACATATATACAAATATACATATATTTTTTCAATATCTATGTGAAGCAGACACATCAGGAAACGCTTGGCAAACATGAAGGATCAGGCAATGCAGATCAACAATGTCAAAGTATCCATTATACGAAAATATAACACTTCAATCTGACATAAATCTGAAATGACTAATGGCAAAATTTTGCTAAAACAAGTTGCTGACCATCTCATAAGGAGTCTTCAGAAGCACAAATAGCACTGCAGCCACACTTATTCCTATGTAACAGAACTCCATCTCATCAACTCAATCCCGATACCCCAAAGCCAACCCCCCCACCAAAAAAAAAAACCACCCATTCTCTCTTTTCTTAACAAAAGTAGAAAGAAGCACCCTTAGGAGGGACAAAATACTATATATTCTTTGCAAGGCTGGAAAATGCAAAACAAGAAACAATAGATATGTTGACTTGCAACCTAGTTTAGATTTATAAGCCAAATCAGTTGACTGATAACCTCTCGAAAGTCTGGTGCTTACATTATAAACCTTTTCAACTAATCTCTAACAAAAGAGTGAGTTTTCTTGATAAAAGAACTAGAATCTGGCACGTGCATCGGCTTAATCAAGACAGAGCACTAGAATGAATGGTGATCCTAATGATCAACAACATTTGATCTCCAAAATATACTCAATTCGATCTTGTGTACTTCTTTTTCTTTATCAGTCATTTTAGAGTGAACATAGAGGGTGTATTTATTTATTAAAAGAGGTGAACATATGAAAGCACAGAAGCATGCCAAGCAGTCCTAGAAACATGGAATGAAGATAGAAAGGGAGGGGATGGAGATGCATGTCCCCACCCCTAAGACTTTGCTTTATAATAAAAGAGATCATAACTTTTTTAAGGAATAGGTGTGTATTAGATTTTTCATAATATCATGACCATCAAACCTTATCCAAATTATTTGCATTGGGTCAGCCTTATAGATCCTCATTTACCAAGAATGTCAAATTTAGTTCCATTTCATAGTCCAACATGATTCCATATTTTGATAGTAAAAAGCTAATTTACTAGCCCAAATAGAACACACAACAAGACAACAAAGTTTTCCTGGTACAATGCTTCCAATTGCAATGCTGACAGAATATTGATCAAGACAGACATATTTGTTCACCTAATTCAAGTTTGCATCAATAACTAATTTCCTTATAGATATTCTATAAAAAGGCAAAACAGAATCACAGTTCATTTTCTGCAATAACTTCGAGATAGAATCTTGGATCTGGTTGTCACCTTTTAGCTCAAGTACTGTCCCCTGCTCATCTATATTAGAGAGCCTTCTATTGAAAGGCTTCTCTTGGATTGGATGCCAGAAAGTGTAACATGGAACATCTCAAATGATCTGATGACTGTAGGTCATCATGTTTGAGTTTGGGAGGATGAATATGAGCGCTGTTCATGAACTGAGTGGTGCATATTGTCCAGAAAAGAACTCTATATCTTGTCTTAATCAGATGAGCCAGTTAGGCCGCTGTTATAATTCAGTTGCAATTTCTCTAACATTTGATCAGTTCTCCCTTGGAGGAGTTCACAGTTAACAGTAGAGTTCTGTTTAAGAAGTGAACTAATCACTTCAGCTTTCTGTACGGCAAGCAGTGTATTGGTGACAAGATGCTGCTTGCCTGCATCGCTTTCTTAAAAGCGGTTTAAAAAAAAGACTAAAAAATTAAATATGATTGATAACTCTGTACTTCACCTGTAAACTGGGTCAAGAACAACCCCTGTTGCTGCTGCTATATCTTTAACAAATTTAAGCTCCTCACTGGTGTTCATAGCATACCCTAAGCCCTTGGCCTGTGAAGAATATAAAAGCGAATCAGTTTGAATCTTAGAACCAAACCTAACAAGCATATATGTTTCTCCCAAGCAGAAAATTGCATTGCTGTTGAAAAGTCAAAGAAATAATTGATACTGAATCTATTACATGCACTAGACATATTCAACATTCAAACTAATTTTAGCTTCAAATTTTGAAAGATCATTTATTTTTCCAGGCACAAATTCATTTATAATCTTCTGATTGCTCAAAACGAGTAGTTCAAATTTTACTTTGACATACAAGGCAACATGATGCATTTGCAAATGGTGATTTATCTGTTCGGTCCAGTGCCTATAAGAGTTGTACTACCAGGTTTTGAATAATGACTATAACACCAGTTCTGGGAAAACACTGTTATTGCCAATAATATAATGATGAAATATCATTAGGACGTCATAGAAATATCGTGATCAATACTGATGTTATGTCAATGGTCATAACAGCCATTTAACTGTTCATCTAGCACAATATTAATTTTGAGTTTAAGATTTCAAAAATAATTTAGTAAAAAGCACAAAAGGTCAGATATGACTGTCATGGATTGAAGTGCTAGTCAGCATAACTCATATGGCATGAAACATATTCTAGTAATGCCTTAATAGGCATGCAACATTAGAACAGAACATGCCAAGCACTGGATCAGCCAGTTCTGTGCTAATGTTGCCCGCCTAAGAGACATTAGTAGAATATGTTTCACACCATATGAGCCAATATGCGCCAAGCAATGGCATTGTATCAGTCTGGCACAGACTAGCCCTTGCGGGCTTTCTGTAATTTAATTTCAATATGCAGACTGGAAAAGAAAGCCATGGGTGGATAAGGCCCATAGATGGCCACCAGCCCTTTCTGCTGCCATATTGATAGCACAAACCCCTTGGCTTGTATGCAACACAGATGTCACAACCATCTGCACTTCATACTCGCTTTGGTACATTTCTTACTTTATTTTCAGCAAGATAAATGCTCCAGCCAAAAGTAAGTGTTTCGCAATTCCACAATATTGTGGGAAGAAAAACTTTGATTAAAACGAGATCACAGGCATACATTATCCCCCCACATGCATTGTGCATACCTAACATTAGCAACCCTAGGTTATCTATTATTTTAAACCAAGTTATAACAGTTGACAACAGTTTCAGGCTATGGCATAGTATATCTCAACAAACATGGGCTTCATTCATCAGAAGAAAGATATTACATAAATACTAACAACACCTCCTATCACAACTATCTATATACCATAACAGTTTTGACTCTTCCCCCCACCCCCCCACCCCTCCCACCCCTGTGTGTTTGTAGATCAATGTAAAATACATGATAATTCGGTTGTGAAGCCACAGTCAATGTTTCTTAGATGTGCAACAAATTGTCAGAAGATGGATTATCTCAATGACATTATAATCAGATTTTTTTTGTTTAGAATATCCAAACCCATTAATCTTTGAACATTGTGTCTTTCAGATGTGTGGATTCTCATATCACCTATGAAGCAGGTTGGAGGAGGTCTAGCTTTACTGGCATCCTTCATTTTTTTAACACTTATAACAGATCAGAAATCTCTTGGGCATTTTCTTTCCAGGTTTTAGACGAAGAAATGTTGTAAATATGTTTGATGGCATGAATTCTCGAATTTGATGATCCACCATGCACTTTACAATGACAGATGCAACCCAATTCTATCAAGTTAAATACATGAGGGGCCATCTAAATTGAGAACCCACATCGTTAAGTGTGGGTTATTTATTCAGGAATTCAGGCATATATACAATGTAGAAGTGCCTAGTTATATTCATTAACAATATTTCAAGATTAGATGCAGTCAAATCCTTTGCATGTTAAGCTGTATATTGTTTTAAGATGTGTATATCATAATCAATGGTGCCAATTCTCAATTATAGTATCATATTACATACATAATCTTTACACCGAATGCATAGGCAAAAAACATTTCACAAATAGCTTGAGCTTGGATTAGAAAACCAGCCAAGCTTCAAGTCATGTTTCAAGGCTTAATTGTTTAATGAACCAAGCCGATGGCTTGTATATAACTTATTTAAGTGGCTCATGAGCTTTGAGTCAGCTTGACCTCAAGCCAGGATTGAACCAAATTCTGCTCCTCTTTGTTTCCGATAACCCCCAATAGCCCAAAGTTAAGCTTGTCCAACCCACCATAGATGTGTATAAGAGTGTATGCAGAGAACATGTGCATGTACCCATATTTTTCAGAATGAAGAGAATACAGCATACGCCCAAATAAATCATATATGGGAAACATGCAAAAGTCACTAAAAAGTTTGAGATTGTTACTCACATCTTGAATGTCGACAATATCATGTGAATCAATGCCAGCATTAAGTCCATCAATAAGGCCTTGAACAAAGTTGTAGAAGTAGCCAGGATCATCACAAACAGAGAAGGCATGGACCTAACTACAAAGCATCAGTCAGTAAGTAGCAAATATAGCTTCATGACTACGAACCACTACAGCAACAATACAACATACTTTTGCCTTCAAATTACTGAATCTTGATCCCAGAGAAAGGCCGGCAATTGTTCCCCCACTGCAAGTAAAAATAAAAACATTACGCATAAGCCTAGGCTTTAAGTGTATAGCATTTTCTAATGCCTCTATACAGAATTTGTAAAAATATGATAATGAAGAAAGAAAATGACAAAATGATAAAGCAAAGATAGAAATGGTGGGAGATGCAAGAAAACAGATTTATGACTCAAAAGAACTAGAATAATATTTGCACTTCATGATTTTAGAAGTCCACATGGACTAGCAAAGAGCACTTCTAATCCTTGAAAATAGAAAATGTAATAGGCAGAGAAGGCAACAAGAAAGGTAAATTACTTTAAGTAATGAAATGGAGATAGAGAGGCGGCAGGGGAGGGGAGGGAGGGAGTCCTAAGTCCTAAAAGTCGAAGAAAAGAACCAAACATAAGTGGAGAGATTATGCTAGCTTTACATGCTAGTTCACACAGACATCATGAAGGTTCAGAACTTCTCAGAATTTACCATGGGCAACAAGGTATCAGGTTACGGTTAGTTTCAGTTTGAATAGCAACATAAGATAACATTGTCTATTTGGCTCAGAGCCCACCTGGGTGGGGATTTCATATAACAGTAAATGTCCAAAATGGCCTACTTAAATTAGTTAAGTTGAATAAGGCTATGCCCAAATAGGAAGACTCAAAATGTCAGCAGCCATCTGAAAAGGTTGTGGATCTTAATATCAGCTAGGTTAACAAAAGCCTGAAACAACTAACCCGTATGAAGTGGTGTTTCTTGTGAATAGAAGGTGAAACTCTATAACTTTTGTTTCTCCAAACAGAAATCTAGTCTTGAAAATGTATCATAACCTTACATTTATATATGATGCCATAACAAACTTACAAACATAATTGCAGTTACTTAAATGATCCCTAATAACATGATTTATATGCAACATACCAGCTTAACATAGCATATGGATTATTCACATTGTTATCCATATCAACAAGCTATTATACTAGATTAATGACAGAACATCCACGACTTGAAGAATAGCCAACATAAATCATACAACTTCTTGCATACATGCACAGTCAAACTCAAAACCATTAAAAATGTTTTCCCTACCATAGATTCTTGCATATAGCAAATTAGACAACTGCAATGAGGATCAAAAATTACAATGATAAGATATAAGTATATACTAATCACAGCAATTCTTGCTAAATTTCATTTGCATTTATTCTGCCATTGAACTTTACTTGTGTATGAGTTTTTTATACGTAGCCGGTCTCAAGCTTAGATTAAGGGGGGTTGCAGTAGGTTGACGGCTGACGTAAAACTATAGTCATACTTTATGAACATGAATCTAATAAAGAAAATCGATAAAGATAGGATATTCTTCAGAAGCAACACATTGCATCAGATCCGGGATGAAATAGAAATAGTAAGAGTAGCTAGGACGGTCCCCCAAAAGTGACACATCACATCGGCGCCCGAGTATGACAAAAAAAAAAAGCAAGGATCCCACACCTCCTTGCATGGATGTAGGTAAAGAAATTAATCCCCAAAAATAAAAATAAAAATAAAAATAAAAATAAAAATAAAACAAAATATGTTTAACAACTTATAATATAGGGCCATTAATAAGAAAGTTAATGGAACTAATAAATACAATAATTAGAATGATAATTAATATAGCTTTGCTTGTAGGAGACCAAGTGGAAGGTGAAAAAGTAAAAGAGATTGATGGTTTAAACTTTGGTATATACTCAAAGATAGGAATAGAAATGGAGTAGGGATTATTGTAGATAAAAGCCTAAAAAATGAAGTTATAAATATTAAGAAGATAGGAGATATAATAATTTTTATTAAATGAGTGATAGAGAAGGACTCGATAAATATTATTAATGCTTATGCTCCTCAAATAGATTTAGATAGTGTGACAAAGCAAGGTTTTTGGGAGGATATGGATGGATTAGTTCAAGAGATTCTTACTAGAGAAAAAATATTTTTTGAATGAGATTTGAATGGACATGTAGAAAAATATAATATAGGTTTTGAAAGAGTACATACAAGTTATAGATTTGAAAATAGAAATAACGAAAGATATACAAATGTCATTTTAGAGTTTGCAATGACATATGATTTAGTATTATAATGCTTATTAAATAGATTTCTTTCTTACATATTTTAAAAAGAGGGACTCTTAAGATTATACCGGATGAGCGTCTAACTACACAACATATGGATATATATATTCAAAAATAAAGGAGAGAGACTACAAGGTATAAGAATCCAAGGATTAGATGATAGAATTTTAAAAGCGAAAAACTAATAACTTTTAAAGATAGAGTGATGAAGAAAGAAAAATTGAGTATAGATAGAGGGAGTTATATCATATGGGAAGAGATGGCTAATAGTATTAAAAAAGTAACTATAGGGATATTAGGAGAGTCAAAAGAAAAAAAACTATACGATATGAAAATTTGATGATGGAATAAGAAAGTTTAATTAGTAGTTAAGGCTAGAAGAGAGTACTATAAAAAAACTACCTAAATGCAAGAATGAAGAAACATATGAAAACTAGATATATGTTTCAGGTTAAATGCATTAAAGATGATGATCAAAAAGTTCTGAATAAGAAGAAAGAGATAAAAAAAATGGAGAAGCTTTTTTAATAAATTATTAAATAAAAATTATGTAGATAATTTAGGATATCCAATTAGCTCCATTCAGGATAAAGTTATGATGTATACTCGTAAAATTAGGACATTTGAATTAAATGAGGCTATAAAAAAATAAAAGTAGAAAAAACTGTGAACCTGAAAAGATTTCTATAGAAATTTGAAAATGTTTAAGTGATGCTGGAGTAAAATAGATGACAAATTTATTTAATAAGATTTTAAAAACTTAAAAGATGCCTAATAAATTAACGAAGAGCATTATAGTATCGATTTATAAGAATAAAAGGGATATTCAAAACTGCTCTAATATCGTGGTATCAAACTCATAAGTCAGATTATAAAACTTTGGAAGAGAGTAATTGAACATGGATTGGGATATACTATAAAAACATCATAGAATCAATTTGATTTTATGCCGAAAAGGTCAATCATAGAAGCTATTTCCTCCTTAAGAGGTTAATGAAGATGTATGGAGCAAAAAAACAAGATTGTCGTATAGTTTTTCTTGATCTAGAGAGAGCATATAATAGGATCCCTAGAAAAATCTTGTGTTGGATGCTAAAAAAGAACGTACTTGTTAGGTAATATTAACATAATAAAAGATATATATGAAGAGGTAGTTATTATTATAGAACTATTAGTGATAATACTAGCAAATTTTCTATTACAGTAGGCTTGCATCAAGGATCTATTCTTAGTCTCTATTTTTTTGCTTTAGTTATATATGAACTTACTAGACATACTCAGAATGATATTTCATAGTGCATATTATTTACAGATGATATAATACTAGTAGATGAAACTAAAGCTAAAGTTAATCGAAAGTTTGAAATATCGTGAAATGCATTAAAATCTAAAGGTTTTAGGTTAAATAGGACAAAGATAATATACATAAAATGCAATTTTAGTATAAATATAAATGAAGATAAATATAAGGTACAAATTGAGAACCATAAAGTTACTAAAAATGATTATTTTTGATATTTAGGATCGATTATCCATAAGAAAGGAGAGATTGATGATGATGTTGTTCATATGATTAAAGCAGATTGGATAAATAAAGAAGTACAATTGAAATATTATATGATCATAGAGCACCTGCCAAGTTAAAAGAAAAGTTTTATAGGATAGCCATAAGATCATTTATGCTTTATGGCACGGAATGTTAAACAGTTAAAAAATACGCGGACATAAAATGAATATGATGAAAATTAAAATGTTAAGATGGACGTGCCGTAACATTAAAAAGATACAATAATAAATAAAATCATTCCTAAAAAAATTAAGGTAGCTCCAATCGAAAATAAATTAAGGGAAGGACAACTTAAATGGTTTAAACATGTACAACGTAAACCTAGAGATGCACCTTTGCGGTAGAGTAGTCTGATACATCTAATAAAAAAGAGATAGAGGTAGATCAAAAAATACATAAGAGGAAGTGATAAAGAAACACTTAAAATTTTTGTATCTTACAAAAATATAACTCAAAACATAGCTGAATAGAGAAAAAAGATTTATGTAAACGACCCCAACTAGTTTGGGATTAAGGCTTTGTTATATTCATTGTTGTATTTGTTCTACCATTGACTTTCCAAAAAAATTTAGACTTCCTTTTTTCCATAACCTAGTGACATGAAGTTTGCCAAACTCTGTAAATAAGTTTCATTATAATTCTAAAAATAAACAAGTCAAATAGTATGAAATTTTAAAAATTTTAAGAAGATTTTTTTTCAGATTTTTCCCACTCTTCAAGAATTAGGCATTATGGAAAATCAATGCACATTCAGCCGAATGAGTAAATGCATGAAACTCAACACAACATGCACAAGCATCAAATATATGGAGTATCATTACATCCAAACATTTTGTTTCATTTTCTTTTCACTCTTGAGGTTCATTCTGCAAATTTATCAAATTTCCTAATACGAGATATGCATTCTCACAAATAGTACTCATGAAAACTTTGTGAATTACTTGATCAAGTTCTTTTAATACCTTATGAATTAAAATATTTAAAATATTAGCACAGTGGATGTTGGACTGTCAAAGCTAACTTTCTGCCACTACAAGTTTGGACATTGGAATGCCACGTGTAGGGTCCAACAGCACTTCGAGGGATGTATGGTGTATTGATGATAGATAGAAAAGTCAGCAGCATGTAGCAAAAAGATCATTACATAAGAGTTTAAGGATTGCTGAAAGTCATTCTACAACAGAGCAAGACCTGCCACAGGCAACAACGATGTCGTCAAAATGGATTTCACCGGAATCAGTCTGAATTTGCTGCTCAATTTCCCTTATTGCTTCAATGTAGCCCCTATAAAAGCATTTATTTATTAGTCATATCCTATAAGAAATCAAAACGCTTATTTACCATATGTGAACGGACTTAGAAACATTATACGCATATATGGAGTATGTAAGTGATATATTGATCTATGCATAATTGGCAACATTAGCTGAGGAAGATATGTCCAAACTATCTAATTGACAATGCAAACAAAAACTTTATAGGAGATGCATATATAACAATGTATGACAATCAAATAGAGAGAACGGGGGCCGGGGGTGGGGGGGGGGAAGATTGATGCTTGTTAAACACGTGCATATGCAAGTAGAATAACAATTTGTTCAAATAAGATAGGGGTAATTGATTACTAATTGAATGGGTCTGTACATTCATAATGTAATCAAAGTATAGGTGCCTGGAAAAAACTGAGAGCATAACTTTATTTCATGACATATATAATAATATCAGGGCGGGCCCAGGATAGAAATACTTGGTGAATGAGGCTCCATAGAGCTGACCCCAAATAGCTGGAAAAGGATGGATAGTTATGGTTAACTTATTTCACATACATCACGTCATCACCTAGCAAAAGCAAAACCAAGTGGAGAAAGACTTTCATAAAATGAAAGAGAAAAAAATTATCACAAAGAGTAATTTACTCAACCTCAGTGGGATTCTAAATAGAGGTGGGACAATCCCTAGGATGACTTGCATATTTATGGAGGACCGTCAAAACTTGGAACTTTTCTTTCTTTTTCGCATTAATTTATGTTTTGCTCACATAAGCTAAGATGTCAATGGCACCATGTGGTGGCTGCTGATATGGCACATATCAGGGGGTATTTTTTTCTGTGGTCTTCTTATAGGCTCCCTACGTGGTGGAGATCTTGAGAGTGGACAGCCTGAAATCTTGTTCTGAACATATGCTATCACCCAGAAGTCAGAAAAACTCAGGATGAAAGATTTTATCCCTTATAAGAGCAAATTGAAAACCATAGTTGGAAAAGAGGTTTAAATCACCCGATGCAAATTGGTGCAAGTTAGTTACTGTAATTCAAAACAAATCATATGCATAATTTGATTCTGATTTTAATCATAAATCCATTCGACTTAGTTGATTCAAGCATAGATTTTTGCAAATTTTCATATCTTTATCAATTCAGAGGTGAATCAGTTGATTCATGTTCTCCTAATATTGTAGTTACCCAAATTGGATTTTACCTTTGTATTTCTCTAACTAAAAAGTGAAGAAATTTCACCTAACAAAGTGAAGCCCACACTGAGGAAGACCATTTTAAAAATGTCAAAACTAAAGATGAAAGTACCCTCTTGTGAAATGAATAAGATGCAACTCATAGTTGGACAAGCTGCTTTTTAAATCACTCAATTCAAGTTGCTACATCATGATGGTCAGCCCGCATAGGAACCAAATGCCATGCATAAATTGCTTCCAGCTTTAACAAGAAACAGGTCGAATCACATGAGTTTAGGCATATTGTCAACATTTTTTACCAATTAAAAGATATATTAGCTGGTTTATGTTTTCCTATTTTTCCGGTTAGCAGAATCAGCTATCAAATATGTATGTACTTCTCCATTCAAAAAGTCAAGAAAATTTTGCATATTTTAGTGCCTCTTATAGGCTTGACCAACTTCCAAGGACTAATAAGAAGTCCTATGCATATTTAAACTTTAGTAATTAACTCACATTTCTAGCCCATTCCAAACTAAGAATCCAGATTCAGAGACAGCTGCTCTCCAAAAACTAATTTAAGGATCAAAGTTCATATCAATAATATCAAGTTGTTCTTCCTCAACTTTAACTGAATTTTTTGTTTTAGTTTATTTTCTGAGTCAAAAAGGAAGAAGAAAAAACTTCCAATTCTGAATTGGAAACGGCTGATACATTAGTTAAGTCTTTGGCCAAATCTGATTCTGGTTCTATACAAGTGGAATATTTTGCCACCTTTAAGAAAGTCCTGAAGGAAAGCACAAAACAGCTTATGATTAGCATGATCTGCTTTCTATTAATGATGGACACACTTAAGTACTGATACACTTAACTTTGAATTGAAAACATGATCCATTAATATCCATTCCTAAGCTATATAAAATATTACACCTGCTGAAAAATTATAGATAGTCAAGGAATTATATATTTTTTATGATGAGCTAAAGGAAAAACTATTTTCTATACTTGTTAAGAATAATTAGACATTACCAGGAAGTATATGGATTATCATAATCAAGGTTTTAAATCCCATTAGGATGGAAGGCATCCTAGCCATCCCATCCCGTTCCCATGGGTAAATGGGACTATGATAGGGATGGGACACTGAAGCCCAGTCTTATAGTAAATGAAGAAAAAAAAAAGGAAAGAAAGAAAGAAAGGAAGGAAGGAAAGAAAGATAAAAAAGGAAGGAAAGAAGGAGAAGAAAAAAGAAAGAGAGAGAGAGAGAGAAATAAGGGAAATAAAGATGAAGAAAAAGAAAGAAAGAGAAATAAGGGAAATAAAGATGAAGAAAAAAGAAAGAAAGAGAGGAAAGAAGGAAGAGAAGAGAAAAAGAAAGAAATTAAAAAAAAAAAAAACTAAAATTGAAGGGTAAAGAGACGAGAGTATCAGGATGCTTTATCAAGACGATATCGAGATGGGGCAGGAACGGGATAGCAAGACATCCTGTTCCATTAAGAAACTGAGGCACCTCTGTCTCATAACATTTGAAACCTTGATCATAATCATAAAGAGGAATTTACAAAGGATGGTCTCTATAGAAACAATTTAAAAGGATGTAATTTTTATATCATCTGAACAGAATGATCTGAAATGACAACTTAACTCATCCAACGTTTTTTTATGAATTTTATGTAGAAACTTGTTTAGGGTAATTCTACAATATAATAGCATTTTAGCACAATTATGGCAGCATCTTTCACATGTGCATTACACCTTTATAGAGTGCCTATTCTAACACATGTATTATTATGATTTAAAATAGTAGTCTTTGAAGCTCCAATGCAATTCCAATACACTCATATGACTACTATGGTAGACTGCACACCGAGGTTTGCCCTCTGGTACCATACCAGTACATTGTCAGTATGCCCAGAATGCAAGTCTGTTAAATGTACAGATACACAATACGCACCAGTACCGAGTCTTGATTCAGTATACCCGGCACAGGGCAGTATGCATTGGTACGACATACTGTGCTACATGCATGGAATTCTAGCTGGGTGCTATGAGTAATTTTCAATGGAAAGTTTCATCTTTCTTCCACCTTTGACTTGCAAGTTATCTTAATTTTCCTTGTAAATGTTTTAATTGTTTTGATCCAAGATTTGAGAGATATGCACATAGCCCAAAAGCATTATAATAACAACCCCACAAACAGCAAACTCTGAGATTAAAATCAATAATCTCCATTTAAGCTGATGCACATGAATATCTGCAATTTTGGTCAAAATATTTGAGACTAGTGGAACTCCATCTGACAGTGTCTTCTTGATGCAAATAAATAGATTATTGGTTATTGGCACACCTGAACTTCTCCTACAAAGACCAATTATGAAATAATTATTTGCATCATCACATTGAAATAAAGAGTCAAGAGCTAAAAGATTATATAAAGTGCTCAGAAAATATAAAGCAAAGCCCAGACAATCTTGCCAAACCACAAGCATTGTTGCATGATGGGTAATAACTGTGTACAAGAATGATGATAGGGTACCACAAGTGCAATTTAGACTTAGCTCACCAAGTTCCAAGAGAGTTTGACCCACCAACAGGAATAACATATGGTTTTCTCCCTTCACTTAGTAGCCTCTTTTTGAGCAAATCAGCAAGAGTCTAAGCCCAAAGAAAGAATTACAGTCATAATCTTGAAAAGAAATAAACGAACACATATAATCAATTGAAAAATAAGGTTTTTATAAAAGAATAAATTATCAATTGAGAAAGCACTAAATATGGCTCATCTATCATAAGCATTGGCATCTTTAGCTATACCAGTGACACCAAATGCCTCCTTAGCATATAACTTGCAACATAGAAAAGTTATTGAGAAATACACTCAATCCAACATGAAATTTGAGAATCTACAGTTCAATAGATATTTAAGCAAAATGACTCTTAAAACATGATCAGTGAAAATCTTCAGTAATGAAAAAAGATGATGAGGTTTTGATATGAAACAATCGTAAAACAACTATTTAGGGATGAAATGGACAGTTTAGCAGGGCACCATTCTGTTGTTATACATCAACACAATTGTAGTTGAATGGGGGACCTTGACCAGTGGAGAAGAACTTTTACCGAGGTGACTGTGGATAGTAAGAATAAAATTTGATGGGTATGGTTATGGTTATTACAGAAAACAAAGAATGCATACTAGAAATTGAAACAGTTGACCATACTTGTTAATCTCACGGTCCACGGAAACTGGAAAGGAAGCATTATGGCATCTTATGGTGCATTTTGTTTACAATAGCTGAAAAAATTAAGCTGGTTTAAAAAGTAACAATTGAAAAACTAGTGGAATATAAGCTGAATGGTGCTGGAACCTTAAATGTGATAAGCAGCAAACCCATGATCAATGTCTGTTAAGTCTTTGAAAAGGCTCATATCAGAGGACATATTTATGCACATATTAATGCCTTTTTAAAAAACTGTTTTGAAATTCAACTGATTCGCTACTTTGTCCAGCTTGTAGTTTTAGTATTCTAGGAGTGAGTGAGCAGCAAATAAGCAGTGTGAAATAAATATGACAGACAAATACAACAGTATGGAACAGGAAAAAGGGAAGTAGCATGTTAGGGACAGTGGATAGATTAAGTGGGAGAAGATTTTAAAAAACAAACATTTTATGTTTAAGTTAAATGAAAAGTTGAAAACAGTTTTATCTACATAAGACATGAAGAACATGCTGACAAATGATTCACAAGAATATGAAAATAAGAATTCAAAATAGGTTCATGTCATATCTGACAAAACCTAGAAACATAGAATTCAAAGTTCAAACAATTAGCAATATATATCAACAATCAGATATTTCTGAATTTAAGAGAATGAGGTTCATATATTGAGCATGTTTAGTTGTAAATTAATTTTTATAAAAATGGTCTCAATGTTTCACAGTAGCAAGTAGCAATATAATCTCAGAGGCCCAATGTCATCAAAGAGGATAATTTGAGCAAGATTATATCATTTGAGAATTCGATTTTACATTGAGTTAATAATGGAGTTCCTAATTATGGGTTCAGGAGGACAGAAGAAATATTTTATAGGAGATTGCATATCCAACACATTAAAGAACCTCAAAAGGATTCCATGAGATTGCAATGTTGAGTTCTTGACCATCCTAGCACATGGATTACTAATATAGTATAATCTTGATGGGCTCAAAGCAGAACCTGAAGTGCTACCCATGTTCAACAAGCTCAACATTGGACTTTTTCAGCCCAAGTATCAATGAAATATTGTTTTGAGCAATTGGCAAAAAATAGAAAGCAACCATCTAGGTAAAAGAGTTAAATACACCATAGTAGGCTGGAAGAGTATGATAGCATAAAATGTAGATGTAAAAGTTTCTTCTTAGAATATCATAAACTGGAACCACTATATGGCTTGTGGCAACAAAGATCCAGACACAACAGTGCTGATTCATGGATGATAGGAATTGCCATTTTTCTGGTCGTGGGATGACTAAGGAAAACTTGATTTCTTGAGGCAGATGGTTTATTTAAAAAGAGAACAGCACTATAACAGAAGGGGACAAACCACACTGCCTATCTTTGCATATTCTTCTTTTGATACAAGTTCAACATGTGCCCCTACTAATCGTTCGACTAGGAGATTGCCAATCAAACCAGGATCTCTGTCCGCTATAACCTGTAAGCATAGGGAAAACAGTCATGTGCAAGAACAAAGTCCAGATTTTATATTGATATCAATAAATTAGCTTGCTGCTTTCCATCCTACTGGTTATTTTATTGGAAAAAAAAAAAGCATGTTTGCTTTGAGGGAGTCACCTTGGAGGTACGTAGTATTAGATAGCAGTCAAGATTCAAATATCTTGCAGCAACAGCAGTCGCACGACAGTGGTTGCTTTGAATACCTCCAACAGTAATGATACAGTTTGCACCATTAGCCACAGCATCAGCCATCAAAAATTCCAACTTTCTGACTTTGTTTCCGCTTAATTGCATTCCTGAAAGATCATCACGCTATATAATCCAAATTTCTTGTCAGTTTACAAGTAACTGTAATACATAACATCAATCCAACAAACAATGATGGCACGTACAAAATAAAAAACTAGTGTCACATTTATAGGATGATCTACTGAAAACAAGTTGACCTCTTAAAATCTGTTGAATACCTTTATCCAGACTTCAGTATCTTCTGGCAGATTGGGAAGGTTCCATTTGTGAATTGGAGTGGGAAGCTGATGTGATCACCAAACAACACGAGTAAAGAATCAGGTAATCAGGAAAAGGTAAATATAGATAAGAGGTTAAACCTTGAAAGCACAGCAAAGAACATGTTGATTAAAAAAATTACTATGTAAGCCTGGAAAATTGTTGAGATCAGTCATGATAATGATGCAAAAGCAAGGATTAAAAAGACATGCAGGCCAAAGTCATATACGAAATCAGGTAAATAGCCCTCACTTGCCCATATGACCATATATAGAGAATGAATTCAATGTTATGCCTTATGGTCAAAAATATGGCAGGCCATTTATCTTGATTTGCAATGGCAGGAGCACTTACATGCATGGATACAAGATCCTAAATGTTCTTAAGACTTCTTATCCAAGCATTGAGAGGCCACTTAAACAAATGATTTTCAATAAGAAAACATAAGGATTGTTTTGATTTGTCATCAAGAACAATCCAAAAAACTTGAACTTTGGTCTATCCGTATTTTTCAAGATATGTATGTGAACCATCGATTTAGACGTCCTACCATGCATTTTGGCGCAAATTGGCAAAAAATTGCTATGCACGGGGAAGATTAAATCCATCCCATTCCATTGCCACCTATCATAGCCAGATAGATACACAAATCATTCATGTGCAAACATAAACGTACACCTTCTTCAATCTAATTGCTTGCAGTGTGTCATGCCAAGTGTTTTGCGACAATAATCCTGAAGTGTTTTAATTCATTAAAAAAACATAAAATAAAATTTCTCTCGTCAATTTAATTAAGGTTATATATCTTGATAATATGAAAGGTGATTCCTTTCAACGTCTAACCAGAACATCGCCCCGCCTTGCAACATTTTCCCTATTTCATGCTTCCCTTTTGCTCTTCTTCGGCCAAAAAAACAAATTTTGGAAGGAAAAATGCATCTAAAGAGTCGTCCTTGATATGGTCAAGAAACGAAATACGGGTCGAGACACGGTCGGTCCGCGGGGAATACGTTGGAACCCTCGGCACAGGACCCTGGTCAAGGGTGGCCCCCAGGCCCTGGACGGCCCCCAAGTCCTAGACGATCTCCAGGGTCTGGGCGGCCTCCAGGTCCTGGGCGGCCCCCAGGGTCTGGGCGGCCCCTAAGTCCTGAACGGTCCCCGAGTCCTGGACAGCCTCCAGGGTCTGGGCGGCCTCCCAGTCTGAGCGGCCCCCAAGTCCTAGGCGGCCCCCAAGCTCTGGGCGGCCTCCAGGGTCTGGGCGGCCTCCCGGTCCTGGACGGCCCCTAAGCTCTGGACGGCCTCCCGATCCTGGGCGGCCCCAGGGTCTGGGCGGCCTCCCGGCTCTGGGCGGTCCCCGAGTTGTGGGCGGCCTCCAGGGTCTGGACGGCCTCCCAGTCCTGGGCGGCCTCCCAGTCCTGGGCGGCCCCCAGGATCTGGGCAGCCCCCAGGTCCTAGGCGGCCCCCAGGATCTGGGCAGCCCCAAGTCCTGGACGGCCTCCAAGCTTTGGGCAGTCCCCGAGTTTTGGACGGCCTCCAGGGTCTGGGGGCCGGTCCTGGGCGGTCCCCAGGTCATGGGCGGCCCCCAAGGTCTGGGCGGCCCCAAGTCCTGGATGGCCCCAAGTCCTGGACGGCCCCCAAGCTCTGGGCGGTCCCCGAGTTCTGAGCAGCCTCCCGGTCAAGGGTGGCCCCCAGGTCCTGGGCGGCCCCCTGGTCAAGGGTGGCCCCCCAGGTCCTGAGCGACCTCCCGGTCCTGGACGGCCCCCTGCTTTGGGCTATATGCCCCGACCTCTCAAAACTATTTCCATATCAGGAGCACTTAACGTTACAAGCTGTCGTGTCTGGAACAGAGCCCAATAATTATCAAACATCATAGCGCTTTAAATGGCTTGGATAAGACAAATGCCAGAACGTCACCATTCATCGAAAAGCTCAAATAAAGGAGATACTGAGCACCTGTTTTAGAGCCAGATAACTTTCCACGACATTCCCTTGGGAAGATCGAAACCCATCATGGCGATCCTTGACTTCCAGGGCAAGTCCCTTAATGCCTCTGGTGTCGATTAACAGTAAACCATCACGTGGCAAGCCCTCGCTGTGGCTGACCACTAATCTTATACACTAATCTTACACATTAATCTCATTCGATAAGAAAAAGTGAAAGAAAGGGAAATATGACTTGAAGCTGACGGCATGATGACGAAAACCAGGGAACGATTTTTTCTTCGAAAATTCAAGGAGTATAAAAAGGGCTGGAATCCAGGGAGGAAGGGGGATTTTTTCATTCTTCCTTCAGCCGGAGATCTTGCACAAAGAAAATTTTTTCATCTTTCTGATGATCAAGCATCAACAGATTGGCGCGCCAGGAAGGGACGAACCTTCGACTCCTTCAGATAGCTCTGATCTTCCCAGCATGAAGACTAGATCTCCGGAGGAAGACCTTTCCCAGGGATTTGGGGGGCATCTCTCATCTCCTGATCGGATTGAGGGAACCCCTGACCTGACCGAGCTGGTCCGGCCAAGCCCTTCTGCTGCTTCCTTACCACCACCGGTATCAGCTACTCCCCAAGACCAGTTGGCCACCCTCACACAGCAAGTTCAAACCCTTGTTGGGATGGTCCAGCAACTGCAGGAGCAACATTCCAGAGGAGCCAGACGGCGGTTCGAGACACCTTTGCATTCTAGATCGGCCACCCCTGTTAGCCGACAGTCTACCCGAGGAAGATCCCCTCCTACAAGGCCTCTCCACCCCTACGCCTCGGCGGCGTTTCATTCTCAAGGCTCCCGGGGTGGATCGCGCTCCCTTACCCGTTCCTCGGGTAGTCCACCTGCCAGGTGGCGATGGAGTAAGGAGCCACAAAGGGAGCACCGCCAGTGGTGTCCGGTCTTCATCTTCTTCCCCTGAGCCAGCTGGAGAAAGATAGCTGATCAGATGGAGAGGCGTCTCGATGAACAAGACCGGAGATTGGAAGAACTTAGCCAAAGAATTAACAATCAGCCGGGGTCGGATTACGACACCCGTCCTCCTCTTACTCGGCGAATTATGGAGGAACCTATTCCTAGGAGATTCTGTTTCCCTCAACTTGACCCTTATGATGGCACCACCGACCCTCTGGATCATCTGGAAAGTTATAAAGCTATTATGCAGGTTCAAGGGGTGACTGATGCCCTCTTATGTATTGCTTTTCAGCTACACTCCGAAAGGCCGCTCGTGCCTGGTATTCTCGTCTACCTGCGCGCAGCGTTGACTCCTTCCGACAACTGGAAAGATCTTTCCTAGCTCATTTTGACGCTTGTCGGAAGATTCCCCGAGTGGCAGACAGCTTGTTCTCTGTGCAGCAACAAGATGGAGAATCTCTGAAGGACTTTATAACCCGATTCAAGGTGGCGGCTCTGGAAGTCTATCACCTCGACGATGCTGTGGCTACTCTGGCTTTGAAGCGGGGGCTCCGTCCCCCCGTTTCACCTACTCTTTGGACAAAAGGCCTCCCTGCTCTTATGCTGACCTCTTGAGTCGTGCGCAGAAGTACATTCGTGCCGACGAGGCCGATTCGTCGAGAAGGGGCGTCAAAGGAAGACTGGGAAGAGGCCAACTCGCCCGGAGTCAAGCGGGCCCTCTCCCAAGAAGTCTAAACCCTCGCGCCGACCAGCTGACCGCCGCAAGAGCTTGGCCCCCAGAGAAGATCATCTTACACCTCTCCTTGCACCCCGGGCCCATATCCTCATGGAGATTGAAAATAAGCCTTATCTGGGCGTCCACCTCCCTTGAAGAAAGGTGTTGTACGTGATAGAAGCCGCTACTGCCGTTTCCATAGAGATTACGGCCACGACACTGAGTGCCGCAATCTGAAGCAGGCCATTGAAGAGCTTATACAAAAAGGATATCTGGGGCAGTACATCCAGAAGGAGACTTCGCCTGTACCAGCTTTGATGGGCCCTCCTCCGCCTCAGGCCAACATCGATAATGCCCCTACGGAGCGAATGGTGGGAATGATTGCCCGTGGAGGAGCATCGCTTCATAAGAGGCCGAGAGGAGAGGGAGAGTTAGAAAATGTAACCCCTTCTAGGGGAGATATAACTGGTGGAAGTATTGTAAAAGATGATAGCGTCGTCGTCTCTATGACGGTCGCTAAGCATCCTGTAAGAAGGATTCTAATAGATAGCGGGAGCTCCGCCAACGTGCTTACTTATGATGCATTTCTTCGAATGGTTTATCTCTTGACTCTCTTCGACCTGTGGCTGCTCCTCTGGTTGGCTTCACAGGAGATTCTATACAGGTGGAGGGCGAAATCACCCTACCTACTACGGCAGGGTCGCCGCCGTGTCAGAGCACGGTGATGCTGGACTTCTTGGTAGCCCGGGTGCCCCTGACATACAATGTCATTCTTGGCCGTCCTGGATTAAATATGCTAGATGCGGTTATATCCACTAAACGTCTACTGGTGCAATTCCCTACCAACCAAGGAATTGGCGAGATGCGTGGGAGGTAGACTCAGTCAGACCCTGTTATCATCTAGCTCCCAGTCCTCAGACGGTTGCGGTTCCCCCGGCTGCCGAGTCATTCGACCCCAGGGAGACCGAGCGGAGGGGGGAACCGGCGGAGCGTTTGGTGTCTTGCCCCTAGGGGCGACCTAGGCAAGATTGTGCAAATCGGCAAACTCCTCTCTCTGAAGCCCGGAGTCAGCTCCTAACCTTCTTGCAGGCGAATGCAGATATCTTTGCTTGGAAAGTGATAGACATGGTTGGGATTCCCCCGGAGGTGATCACTCACCGGCTTAATATCAACCCAGAATGCCGGCCAGTCCGTCAGAAAAAAAGGAGTTTTGCTCCTGAGCGGCAGAGAACTATAGATGAAGAAGTAGACAAATTGCTTATGGCCGGCCATATTCGAGAGGCACAATACCCTGACTGGCTAGCTAATGTGGTCATGGTCCGGAAGACCAGTGGGGGATGGAGAATCTGCATTGACTATACTGATCTTAACAAAGCCTGTCCTAAAGATAGTTTTCCATTGCCGCGGATCGACCAGTTGGTGGATTCTACTTCCGGCTATAAACTTCTTAGTTTCATGGATGCCTTTTCGGGGTATAATCAGATAAACATGAACCCCTCGGATGAAGAACATACCTCTTTTTTACTGAGAAGGGCATTTATTGTTACAAAGTAATGCCCTTTGGATTAAAGAACGCTGGAGCCACCTACCAAAGGCTGATGAATAAAGTTTTCAAAGGTCAGCTCGGCCGTAATATGGAGGTGTATGTGGACGATATGCTGACGAAGAGCACTTGTGCTGCCAATCATATCACTGATCTTGAGGAAACTTTCCATAACCTCCGACTCCATAGAATCAAGCTTAACCCGCGCAAGTGCGCGTTTGGAGTTACCGCAGGGAAATTCTTGGGTTTTTTGGTGACCCGCGGGGAATTGAGGCAAACCCGGAGAAGATTCAGGCCATTCTTGATATGAGGCCACCAACCTGTAAGAAGGAGGTACAGCAGCTTACCGGAAGGATAGCAGCGCTGAGCCGATTTTTGTCAAGATCGGCGGAGAAGTGTCTGCCTTTCTTCAAAGTTTTACGCAGGGCAGACGGTTTTGAATGGACGGAGGATTGTCAGCGAGCTTTTGGTGAGCTTAAGGAATTCTTATCTACGCCGCCCCTATTGTCTAAACCTGAGGAAGGAGAAAAGCTCTTCCTTTATCTTGCGACTTCCTCAGAGGCCGTCAGCTCCGTTTTGGTGCGCATCGACGACCATGCCATTCAGAAACCTGTATATTATACTAGCAAAGTACTCCATGGCGCGGAAGAAAGGTATTCCAAAACGGAGAAGGTTATTTTCGCTTTGGTTATCTCCGCCCGGCGGCTCAGACCATATTTCCAGGATCATCCTATAATTGTACTCATGATCAGCCCCTCAGAACCATTTTGTCCCGTCCTGACACATCCGGCCGATTGGCTAAGTGGGCCATCAAGTTAGGGGAGTTCGACTTATCCTTCCAACCCCGGGCCGCACTGAAATCCCAAGTCTTAGCCGATTTCTTGGTGGAGTGTACTTGGTCTGAGAAACATCAAGAAGATTCCCCCAAATTCCTTCAGATGTCGGCGAGGAGAATGATGGGGCGTGGATCCTCCACGTCGATGGGGCCTCTAACTCCCAGGGAAGTGGAGCCGGCCTTATCCTTGCCAGCCCGAGGGCGTGGTGTTGGAGTATGCTCTTCATTTCCTCTTTGAAGCCACTAACAATCAAGCTGAGTATGAAGCCTTGTTAGCCGGAATTAAACTGGCGCATGGGCTGGGAATCAAGCGTCTCCGAGCTTTTACTGACTCACAACTCATTTCTGCCCAAGTGGCCGGGGAGTACGAGGCCCGAGATCCCATTATGTCTCGGTATCTAAGCAAGGTGAATTTGTTAATCCCCTTACTAGATCGCTTCACCATCAGTTACATCCCTAGAGGGGAGAATGCCAGAGCTGATATGTTGGCCCGGCTTGCCACATCAGCGGATAACGCCATGGGCAAAACTTATATTGAGTACCTGGAGATACCTAGTATCGAAGCCATGGAAGAAGTTCTGCCAGTTACACAGGAGGAAACATGGATGGACGCCTATATCCAATACTTGAAAGACGCGTCCTTCCGGCCGATCATGGAGAAGCCAAGTTGCTTAAACGGAGAGCTTCCAAATTTATATTGCTGGACGGCCAACTCTACAAGAAATCCTTTTCCCAGCCTTTTCTCAAATGCGTCGGCCCAACAGACGCGGATTATATTCTTAGGGAAATTCATGAAGGCATATGCGGAAATCATTCGGGGGGCAGATCTCTGGCACGTAAAGCTCTCCGACAAGGATATTATTGGCTAACCATGCAGGAGGATGCTACTGAGCTAGTGAAGAGATGTGACCAATGTCAGCGGTATGCTTGTATTCAGCGGCAGCCGGCTTCCTTGTTGAGTCCTCTCTTCGCCCCATGGCCTTTGCCCAATGGGGCATGGACATCCTCGGCCCTTTCCCACCGGCGTCAGGGCAGCGAAATTCCTGCTTGTGGCTATTGATTATTTCACTAAGTGGGTTGAGGTTGAGGCGCTCGCTCGGATCACTGAAGCCAAGGTCAAAGCTTTTCTCTGGAAATCTATCGTCTGTCGATTCGGCATACCTCATACTCTTGTCACTGACAACGGCCGGCAGTTCGATAATACTGCCTTTAAAGCCTTCTGTGCTGATTTCGGCATCACTCATCGATTCGCCTCTGTCGGCTATCCGCAGTCCAATGGAGAAGCCGAGGTCACGAATCGTATGATACTACGAGGGCTGAGAACCAGGCTGGACACATCTAAGGGAAGATGGGTGGAAGAACTCCCGAGCGTGCTCTGGGCCTACCACAACTCCCAGGACGCCAACAGGAGAAACGCCTTTCAACCTGGTTTTCGGCTCCGAAGCTGTTATCCCGGTCGAGATTGGCCTGCCTAGTATTCGGGTGGAGTCGTATGATGAAGCTGACAATCTCTCTAATTTAAGAGCCAGTCTCGATCTCATTGACGAAGTAAGGGACCGAGCTCAAGTCAGGATGGCGGCCTACCAACAACGAGTAGCGAGATATTATAACGCTCGCGTCCGCCCGAAAAGTTTCCGCCAGGGAGACTTGGTCCTTAGAAGAGCTGAAATATAAACCGGCGGAAGGGGGCAAGTTGTCCCCGAATTGGGAAGGGCCCTACCGAGTCGCAGAAGTCCTTCATCGTGGAGCATACCGACTCGAAGACTTAAGTGGACAACCGATCCCTCGAACGTGGAACGCGGGCAATCTCCGGCAATACCATCAATAATGTAATAGGTGTATTTACCTAAGGAGTCAATAAACGTACACTTCCAAAGATTTCTTGTAGATAGTTCTTCAAAAGGAACTCGACGGCCCCACGGTCCTAAGGACACCCCGGGCCGGTGTTGCACACCCCTGAGGAGGTTCAAGTCCAAGGCCTAGGCGGCCTCGAGTCGAACTCTCGGGCTGGTATCCGACTACCCCGAGACGATTCTTCAAAAGGAACTCGACGGCCCCACGGTCCTAAGGACACCCCCGGGCCGGTGTTGCACACCCCTGAGGAGGTTCAAGTCCAAGGCCTAGGCGGCCTCGAGTCGAACTCTCGGGCTGGTATCCGACTACCCCCGAGACGATTCTTCAAAAGGAACTCGACGGCCCCACGGTCCTAAGGACACCCCCGGGCGGTGTTGCACACCCCTGAGGAGGTTCAAGTCCAAGGCCTAGGCGGCCTCGAGTCGAACTCTCGGGCTGGTATCCGACTACCCCCGAGACGATTCTTCAAAAGGAACTCGACGGCCCCACGGTCCTAAGGACACCCCCGGGCGGTGTTGCACACCCCTGAGGAGGTTCAAGTCCAAGGCCTAGGCGGCCTCGAGTCGAACTCTCGGGCTGGTATCCGACTACCCCCGAGACGATTCTTCAAAAGGAACTCGATGGCCCCACGGTCCTAAGGACACCCCCGGGCCGGTGTTGCACACCCCTGAGGAGGTTCAAGTCCAAGGCCTAGGCGGCCTCGAGTCGAACTCTCGGGCTGGTATCCGACTACCCCCGAGATGATTCTTCAAAAGGAACTCGACGGCCCCACGGTCCTAAGGACACCCCCGGGCCGGTGTTGCACACCCCTGAGGAGGTTCAAGTCCAAGGCCTAGGCGGCCTCGAGTCGAACTCTCGGGCTGGTATCCGACTACCCCGAGACGATTCTTCAAAAGGAACTCGACGGCCCCACGGTCCTAAGGACACCCCCGGCCGGTATTGCACACCCCTGAGGAGGTTCAAGTCCAAGGCCTAGGTGGCCTCGAGTCGAACTCTCGGGCTGGTATCCGACTACCCCCGAGATAGTTCTTGGAAAAGAACTCGATGGCTCCATGATCCTAGGGACGTACCTAACGTCGATCTATGGATTAAGCCTCGAAGGGCCGAAGGGGGAGATGAGTCCCTTTACTTCCTATATGTATGATGGTTAAATATCATAAGCCAATCGACTGCAATAACAAACAAACAGGAATGAAGAACTGACATTCATTCATTTAAAAGTCGAGCTGTTACAAAACTTCAAAAAGCATCCCCTACAAGCTGGCATTGGCCGGCTTACCAAAAAGAGTCCGTCGAGGACACAGTTAAAAAAAAAAAAAAAAAGGAAGCAAAGAAGAGATACAGTCCGACATAGCCGCGTTCCTATTGATTCCTGGAACGCTCACCCATTGTGGTCGGCTCAGTATTCGACTCTTCAACTGCAGTCGCTTGGGCAACAGATTCTTCCGCTATCACTGCTTCATCGGCGGTGTCTTCAACCTCAGCATCGGAATTTTCTTCATCGTCTGCAGGCTGGAAACGATCGAGGTCTTCTAGTTTGAAATGTCGGGACAACCTCCTTTTGCACCTCTCGAAGCCTTGGACAAAGGCGTCCATAACAGCCTTACGAAATTCCGAGGCGAAATCGGGGGAACTTTTGTATTCCTCGATGGCCTCCCGAACCCGAGCCTCGGCCGCGGCCACCCTTTCTTGAGCCTTTGTCTCCATTATAGCCATCTTATCCAGGGCTTCCTTCGTTTCCTTCTCGGCCAGGGCCAGCTTCTCTGCAGCATCAAGGGCCGCCGCCTCCGCGTTGTCAGCCCGGTTTTCGGTGTATTCTAATTTGAGAATGGCTTCCTTCAATTTTTCCTCAGTCGGTAGCAGCTTCGCCCTGGTTTCAGATAGTTTCGCATCCAGGGTCTGCAGCTCCCTCTCGGCCCTCTCCCACCACGCGCGGTTGTCCTCCCGAACGGCTGAAGGTCAAGCGACGCCTTCAATTCTCGGCCTTTACTTCCGATAATTCTTTCTTCAGGCCCTCGTTGTTGGACTTGGCGTTGACTAGATCCTCGCGGAGTACGAAAAGGCCGTTGGACATCTACGTTAAAAACAGTTGATGAGTGTGGGAATTCTGTAATCGAAGAAAAGAGAAATCGAGAAAGGAAAGAAAGGAGGGAGACCATGATTTTACCTGGAGCGCGGCTGTAAACATCGTATCGAAAGATTCCTCCAGGGGCAAGCCCCTCATTTTGGCTTGAAACTGGGGCAAAACCGAGAGTTTAAGAACCGTTTCTGATAAACGGCTCTTATACGCCATACCCTGACTGGGCATCTCTGAGGGTTGGGTCGGATCCTTTGAGATGTCCGGGGGAGCGGAAACATCTGCTCCTTCTGGCGACTGTGGGTCTGGCGGGCAGGTCTCGACCAACCCTTTGCTCCCAGAGGGCTCCCCAATATCTCTGGCGGGAGGGGAGGCGGCCCCCGATGGGCCTTCCACAGGGAGACCCCTAATAGGTATCCCGGCAGGGAGGTTCTCCTCTCCCTCATCCTCCACTAATATTGCCTCAGGGAGAATTGCCGGAGGCTGGGTCAAGTGTCCTGGCTCCCTTTGACAAGGCCTTTTCGGCCCGGCCCTAGTCGCGCCACGGGCATTTCCTTTCCTCTTCCGAAGGCTTGATATTATTGCATCCTGAGAGAACTTCATTGCTGCAAAATCGAGAATCCAAAGTTAATCAAAAAAGTGCCCTAGAGATGCCACATGTAAGTAAAAAGTGCGTGCTAAAATCCATTCTCATATACGTACTCGAATACGAAATACCCCCAAAAAAAAGGGGGAAGATAGTAATGACAAAAATAAAACTCTTCGAAGCTCACCGGGCGCTGTAGGCAGTGACACCGGTATAGACGCAATCTCCTGAAGGTTATCCTTCGATAATAGTTCCTTACTAGGGGCACGACGGTGGATACCAGAATATTAAACAACTCCTGATCTCTCTCCTCGATAGTGGAGTTCTGATTAGAGCTGGTATCAGGAACACCCCAGTTCACATCCACCCCCTCTAGATGAGCATAAAAAAACCGCAACTTCCACCCCTTAATTTTGGAAGGGAGGTTGAGCCCTAGGACTCTCCTGGGCCTAGACGCAAAACTTCACCACCCATCCCTTATGGGATTCCGAATCCTATACAAAGCCCTAAATAGGGAGAGCCGGGCGGGAGCCCCATGGAAATGACAAAGCACTAAAAATGAAAAGATGATGCGGATGGAGTTAGGGGTAAGCTGTGCCGAGATGAGATGGTATCTATTTAACAAATTTACAAAGAAGGGATGCAAAGGCAGTCGAAAGCCACATTTGAAAAACTCTTCGTACAGCGCGACCTTCCCCGGTTACGTGAGAGTGACCCTATCTTCGGGGAGGGGAACGGAAAGATGAATATTGCTGGGGATCTCAAACCGGGCCCTAAGATTCCTAAGATCCTGAGAGGACGTGATTGAAGCAATCTCCGTCGGATCGGCGAACTTAGGGATGGCTACCGAGAGACCTACCTCATGGCTGGTGGATGAAGAGGAAACCCTAAGGGATTGGGATAATGCCCTAGACGCTAGCCGCGGGGCTGGTTGATCCCCTCGAATGGTCACGCCTCCGAGAGCTTGGCGGCGTGCCTGGATAATCTCCTCGCGGGAGGGCTCGATCAGAGGAGGATCCATGAAGAAGAAAAAGGAGAAAGAAAGGTCGACTAACCTGGGCTTGAAAGAATGAAGATACAGGAGATGTGACAAGAATAAAAGGCGAGGAAGTAAAGAGGACGGACCCCTTTTTATATGTTTTTTGAACATAACCCCTCGAGCGCCACAAAACCATGCGGCGACCCCTGAGTGGGACCGGACAGACGAAAAGGCGCCATCCTCTTAGGGATACGCGCCTTCATTTTCTCTTTTTCGAAACGTCAATTTATGGTATTTACAAATTTAAATTTGGTTTTCCGCCCCTCCCCCTTCTACACGTGCGATGCGGCTGAGCACAAGGGACAAGGGCGAGGGGGCATATGATATGGTCAAGAAACGAAATACGGATCGAGACACGGTCGGTCCGCGGGGAATACGTTGGAACCCTCGGCACAGGACCCTAGTCAAGGGTGGCCCCCAGGCCCTGGACGGCCCCCAAGTCCTGGACGGTCTCCAGGGTCTGGGCGGCCTCCCGGTCCTGGACAGCCCCCAGGATCTGGGCGGCCCCTAAGCCCTGGACGGCCCCCAAGCTCTGGGCAATCCCCGAGTTCTGGGCAGCCTCCAGGGTCTGGACGGCCTCCCGGTCCTGGGCGGTCCCCAAGTCCTGGACGGCCCCCAAGCTCTGGGGCAGTCCTCGAGTTCTGGGCAGCCTCCAAGGTCTGGCGGCCTTTCGGTCCTAGGCGGCCCCCAAGCTCTGGGCGGTCCCCGAGTTCTGGGCGGCCTCCAGGGTCTGGGCAACCTCCCGATCCTGGGCGGCCCCCAGGGTCTGGACAGCCCCCAAGCTTTGGGCAGTCCCCGAGTTCTGGGCGGCCTCCAGGGTCTAGACGGCCTCCCGATCCTGGGTGGCCCCTAGGTCCTAGGCGGTCCCCAGGTCCTGAGCAGCCCCCAGGGTCTGAGCGGCCCCAAGTCCTGGACGGCCCCCGAGCTCTGGACGGTCCCCGAGTTCTGAGCGACCTCCAGGGTCTGAGCGGCCTCCCGGTCCTGGGTGGCCCCCAGGTCCTGGACGGCCCCTAGGGTCTGGACGGCCCCCAGGGTCTAGGCGGCCTCCCGGTCCTGGGCGGCCCCCAGGGTCTGGGCGGCCCCTAGGGTCTGGGCGATCCCCGAGTTCTGAACAGCCTCCCAGTCAAGGGTGGCCCCCAGGTCCTGGACGACCCCCTGGTCAAGGGTGGCCCCAAGGTCCTGAGCGACCTCCCGGTCCTGAACGACCCCCTGCTTTGGGCTATATACCCCGACCTCTCAAAACTATTTCCATATCAGGAGTACTTAACGCTACAAGCTGTCGTGTCTGGAACAGAGCCCAAGAATTATCAAACATCATAGCGCTTTAAATGGCTTGGATAAGACAAATGCCAGAACGTCACCATTTATCGAAAAGCTCAAATAAAGAAGATACTGAGCACCTGTTTTAGAGTCAGATAACTTTCCACTAACTCTGACATTTCCTTGGGAAGATCGAAACCCATCATGGCGATCCTTGACTTCCAAGGCAAGTCCCTTAATGTCTCTGATGTCGATTAACAGTAAACCATCACGTGGCAAGCCCTCGCTGTTGCTGACTACTAATCTTATATACTAATCTTACACATTAATCTCATTCGATAAGAAAAAACGAAAGAAAGAAAAATATAACTTGAAGTTGACGGCATGATGACGAAAACCAGGAAACGATTTTTTTTTAAAAAAATTCAAGGAGTATAAAAAGGGCTGGAATCCAGGGAGAAAGAAGGATTTTTTTATTCTTCCTTTCGCTGGAGATCTTGCACAAAGAAAATTTTTTTATCTTTCTGATGATCAAGCATCAACCGTCCTGATTGCCCAAAGCACAAATTTCTCTCAATTTTGTTCACTAAAAAGCAAGCACGCTACTTTCCTACTCCAATCAATCCGAAACCTTTCGTGCTTTGATTCCGATTCCTATTTCACTGCCTCCCGTCTCCAAAGTGGAGAACTCGCGCCGCAAACATTTCGCCGTCGATTAAAGTTAGAGAAAAGGGGAGGAGCTTACGTGGCCGAGAGAGAAGGTGTGGGACGGGATGGGATTGAGATGAGAAGCCCAGGAGGGAGGTTCGTAGGGCTTCTTTGAGAGGAATCCACCGATGACCGCAGCGGCGAGCTTCGAGTCGCGGCTGGCCATTAGAGACGAGATGGTGCTCTTTCTGCGGCTTTGAAAGGTTGGGCCTTTGGTCCTATGAGCGGCGGCAGCACAAATGGCCGGCCGAAAAAGGAGAGCGGCACTCATTTTCTTCGGCATTAGCTCATGGCCGCGTTCTTATAACCATTGGATAGTTTAAGGTTCCGTTTGGTCACAGCTAATCTGTCAAAATTATTAATAATTTAAATTAAACTCATGAATTAACTATATTTAATATATATTTTTAATGATGATCTATGTTGCATTTTTCGGTGATAATATGAATTATAACACATAAATTATATTTAGTAGTCAAAAATTTAAATGAAACCTACTAGATAACTATGACCTACCATATAACTATGAATCTATCTTGTACTGATAAAATTTAAATGGAGCCTAGATAACTATGGCCTAACTATGAATTTATCTTATAGTGGTAATCTGAATTACCTATCATAAAGGAATGGTTTTTCATATTACCATAAATGTAATCTAATAAATTTTTTTTGATAAAATTATCCATGCTTCCTTTAATCGTTCTTTACTCGCTTCCTTTTTTACCGACCTTGCTGGAACCTTCATATCCAATGTCCCTAACCACATCCTCTTATATTGAGTCAACCGCGATATCCACCAACTAGTAGCCCACGGTCGTCCAAGGTCCCTAGCCACATTCTCTTATGTTGAGTCGGATCACAATATCCACGACCCAGCAGCCTACGATCGTCTACACACCGTGAACTTCTTCCGATCGAAGGACGATCGATGGCCTCCGACATTTTCACCAGCCGCATATTATTTATAAATACAATAATTTTTTAAACATTATCATTTATAAATATAATTTTTTTAAATCAAATATATAATAATATATAAATTTTTAATAAATTTAATTTAGAAGTATTTTAAAATTTTGATGTTATATGATTTATAATTTATTTGTCATACCAAATACAATAATAAATATTACTGTAGCAAACATAAACATAGTAATCAACATTACTAGTAATCTATCAAACATAGTAATCAACCTGGTAATCTATCAAGTGATAACATATATTGTAGGCATTCCACATTAGCATTCAGGATTGTCTGGCGATACACCAAATGCAATCTATGATGATAATATTATTTAATTATTAGATATATATATATATCAATAATTAAGCGTGGAAATTGCAGCCTGTCACTCGTTAGAGAGAGAACTGATGGCAAATATTTAAAAAATATTTTCTACTTAAAATTATAGATTAAATTTAAAAATAAAAGGTATTTTCTTCCTTACTTTTAATAAAAGTATTCGGTTGGTTGTATATAGTAATTTTTAATTCTTATACTATAAATCATATATGATTAAATTTAATTATGGGTGTACTAAAAATTATTGATTGTGTTGAGGGGTAAAATAGTTACGCGTCAATAATCGTGTACGCAGCTCACAGGAAGCGGGGAATTCAGCAAATCCCCCTCTATCGGAACCAAACTTCCCTTTTTTCATCGAAGGCGCATCCACGATTTTGCCCTTGATAGGATGGACTATCTTGGTCCTAGCCAGGATGCTTCTGTGATTCCTGGTCCTGTCCAGTCGACCTACCGCATTCTCGGCCCTAGCCGAGATTTCGTCCCTCGGCCCTAGCCGAGCCATTTCCTCCATCGGCCCTAGCCGAGCCATTTCATCCCTCGGCCCTAGCCGAGTTATTTCATCTCTCGCCCCCAGCTGAGCCATTGCGCTACTCGTCCTAAGCCGAGCTAGATCGTCTCTTAGCCCCTTTTTACCGAGTTGTGTTATATCTCGGCCCCTTCGTCGGGGCTATCCCTATGCCTTGGCCTCGGCCAAGATGTTCCCTCAAATCCGAGCTAAAGCCAACCAAGCGGCGCGAATAAGCCACAAGTTGCTCGCGGTCGAGATAAAACTTGAGACAGGGGATCATCCAAGAAAGGCAATCAAATGGAGACGGAAGGCTCATTCGTTGAAAACTTCAAACCGAGTTACACGTCAGAAAAACAAAAGTACGAAAATAGCTCTCAAGGGTCAGGAGCTAGATCAGTCCCAGTAGAACCCTCAACTATGCTCGTAGAAGCATGGCTCGACTCCCCCGTCTCGAATGTCTTCGCCTCCTTGGCAACAGGCTGCAAGTGTCCCCCAAGAGCTGCAGCCTCACTGGGACCCAGGGCAGTATCAAGGTCGGCGCCCGAAACATCAATGTACTCGTCTTCTTCTTCATCCCGGAGGCGCTGGCATCAGGAGTCTCGACATCCAAGAAAGAGAGGTTCCATTCCGGATGCTCCTTAGATATCTTACTTCGAATGTCCTCCACTCCGAGCTGGAAAGCGTCAGCGCAAGTTGCATCTTGTTCGCCCTTGAGCATAGCGAGCCGCATTTCGGTCTCAGCCACTTGGCCCCGTAATGAGACGACCTGCCCCTCAGCTCCAGCGACTTGACTCTGCAGTAGGGCGATCAGTTCCTCGGTCTCACTGACCCGCCTCTCAAGCTCTGAGCTCCTCCATCGGCTGGATTCCAGTTCCACTTGCAAGGCTCGCATCTGATCTTGATTCTCTAGCCCCACCTTTTTCATCTGTAAAAATAGAGTCAACCGATGACACGATGAGCCAATAAAGGAAGTTAAAAAAGGGGGGCAGTACCGTACCTCCTCCTCCTGCTGAGCCAGCTTCTTGGTCAGCTCCTTGGCCTCGTCAATGGCCCTCAATTTATCAGTTCTAACCAGCTCGATCCTGCTCTTGAGATCATTAATCCTCGATTGCCTATCATCAACTTCTCCCCGGGCTTGGGAGAGCTCGCTGCTGAGCTGGATTATCTTCCCCTGATGCCACTTGATATTATCGTCCCTGTCGACAATATCACGATCATGCCGCCGTAACTTCTCCTCCACTTCGCCAAGCATTCTGCTCAGGCAATTTCTTTCTTTGGCGGCCTCTCTCCTCTGCCTGCCTAGATTTTCGCTGAACTATTTCTCAATAGCTTCCATTTCTTCAGAATGCTTGGATTTAACCCGTGACAGCTCCAAGCATGTGTCGTCGCACCTCGCTAGGAGCCCCTGTAACTCCTCTACTTTAAGCTTCTACTTGGACGCGTCATCTAGGGCGGCCTGATACAATACCCTTATTCTCGCCAAACTCTCATTGCTGGCGGCCAGAAGTTGTTCAAATGTATCAGACGCCTCCGCTCGCGATCGAAGCTCGGCGCTGACTCTCCTGGCCTGGACACCGGCTCCCGTCGCCAATCTTAGGCGCCAGCACAGCGCTCGAGAGATCAAAGCATTCTACAGAACAAAAACAAGTGACAAAATGTGGTCAAGTTAGCTGGAAAGCACCCACTGCTCTGAAATAATAACTCACCCAGGAGGCGTAGGCCCTAGCCGACTTCATGAGGGTGGGATTGTCGATATCGGGGAGAAGGTGGATGTCCTCCGCCACATTCCGCTGGCCAAATGCGGCATCAACCAATTTCAGATCCGCAAATTTATCCGCCGAAGGATCCGCTCCCGGATACAATGCCGACCTCATCAAAGCAGAAAACACCTCCTCAATAGTCATGTCTGAGCTGTTGGGCTGACCATCCCCGCCCGAAGGGCCGATCCGGGCAATCTCCGACTGAGGAGCCTTCAACTTCCCGACCTCCTCCGATAGAATTTTGGCCTGGCTTTCCTCAGATAACTCGGCCAGCCCAAGCGCTAGTCTTCCCAAAATTTGGCGGGAGAAGTTCCGACTGCAAGGTTCTTGCCTTGCCCTACCCCCTCCTCCGATTTTCCTCCCTCGGTCACAGACACCTGCATCTCCTCCGCAGGCTTCATCGAAACCTCCATCTGCCCCCCTTCTTGAGCCTCTGCTACGGTCGCCCTAACGTCATCGCCCCTAGACTGGTCCGCGGGGGGCCCTCCAATAGGAAGCTCACCTTGAGCCTCGCCGATTGCAGTTGTTCCCTCCCGTCCTCCTGCCAAGGCCAGAGATATCTCCTCGCTCGGGGAAGGGCCCTCAGAAATGATGACCTTCGCCGAACCAGCCATTGGCTCGTCCTTCAAAAGAGGGGCATCCTGGCAAGGCAATGGAGTCTCGTCCAAACTGTCTGATATCTCCACCACTAGGGGACAGGGGATCTCGGCAGTCCTCTCTAAATCCTCCCTTGCTTTCGATGCTTCCGTCGGGACTGCTCCTGCATCCGGCGAGTACCTTTCGGAAAGACGAACCTTCTTCTCGGCGCTTGCCCGTCTTTCTCTTTATGCGGCCTGATAATTCAGACCTCTTGGCTACGGAAGCGAGGAGCAAATGATGAGACCGAGATACGTTCGCTCAAATAAAACCAGTAGAAAAGAGAAGGAGGGCCTACCATGCGGATCGAGAGGGCTAAGCTTGGTGGCGAAAAGAGTCTCCTCCGACAGTAAGTCGTTGGCCGAGAACGCCTTGCCATTGCGAAGGACTTCCAAATCCTTTTCCTCCTGCTCAGATAGAATCGGATGTGTCTCCACATCCTGAACAAAGTTTCCCCATCCCCGGGGAAAGTCGGAACCAATGTTCCCTTCAGCGATGATGAATCGGTTCTTCCATCCTTTTATGGAGGACGGTTTGTCCGTAATCGTCTTGAAGGACCTCCGAGGTCCGATATAAGGCCACTCCGATTTCCTCTCGGGTATCAGGTGGTAACAGGCATGAAAAAGGGGAAGAGTAGCTGTAACCTGGATCTGGTTGCACATCGAAATAAATCCGATGATGCTCCGACAGCTGTTGGGAGCCACCATCGTCGGGCAGATGTTGTAAGACATCATGATCTCATTTACCAGGGGATGGAGAGGAAGCCGGAGGCCCACCTTCAAACTATCTTCGTAAAGAAAGACTCTGTGCTCCAAATCTTGCGAAACCCTATGCTCGGGTTCCGGCAATCGCAGAACAACATCCAGGGGAATGCCATACTTCTGGCAAATTTTCCCCAAATCCTCGGCGGTAATCTCCGAAACTGCATCGTCGGGGCTCATCATTCTGCTGGCCGAGAGAGATACCAAACGAAACTACAGAGGAAACAGAGAATGAAATTCTCCAGAAGGGGAATGAAGGAGCGCTGCAAACAGAAACAGCGCTATTTCAGCTTTGCTTCCCCTCGAAGGAAACCGCCTCAAGGGAGGATAAGGCGTCTCGCCCGAGGCGTCCGGAACCGCCTCGATAAACGCCATAAAAACCAGGATCCGCTACGTGGCGGTCCCCCAACCATCGCCCCAAAGGAGCTTTACCCATGAAAGCACGGTGGCCGCGTGGCATTAAATAGGGCTTCATTGCGCGGACTGTCCAATCCGGTTCCCCCCTTCAAATCGTGCCACCTGGACTTATACTCCCTATGCTCGAACCTACGCTTCGAACTAGGGAGTGGGGGGCATGTGTTGAGGGGTAAAATCGTTACGCATCAATAATCATGTACGCTGCTAAGGTTATCCCTGATTTCTGCTCGCTGTGCGACATTCGCCAGGGACAAGTCAGCCTCGGTAGATCGAAACGCCCTAGCCCCTCACCGAGCCTAGGATTCTCGAGGTGCGGACCTCATCCTTCGGCTCCTCCAGCCGGCCTACCTTATTTCTCGGCCCTAGCCAAGCTATCGACTATCGCCTTCCGGCTCCTCCAGCCGACCTATCTTATTTCTTGGCCCCAGCCGAGCTATCGACTATCGCCTTCCGGCTCCTCCAACCGACCTACCTTATTTCTCGGCCCCAGCCGAGCTATCGACTATCGCCTTTCGGCTCCTCCAGCCGACCTATCTTATTTCTTGGCCCCAGCCGAGCTATCGACTATCGCCTTTCGGCTCCTCCAACCGACCTATCTTATTTCTCGACCCTAGCCAAGCTATCGACTATCGCCTTCCGGCTCCTCCAGCCAACCTATCTTGTTTCTCGGCCCTAGTCGAGCTATCTCGCTTCTTGGCCTCGCCCGCCAAGCTATCCCTATAGCTCGGCCCAGTCCGAGCGATATCAACCCCCTCTGCGGAATTCGGCGCGGGAAAGCTTAAATCCTTAAGATTCAAAATAGGAATCATATCTGAAAGTGGCCTAGGGCCCTGGGGCCTATGCTCCCATCAAATCCCGAGACATTAACAAGATCTCCAAGCTGTCGATCCTCTAACTAACCGAATATAAATCCTACCAGTCTTATAACAGACTGGATTCGAATCTCAACAGCCTTCAGACCCACGACACCCCCTAACAACCAGGTGATCCTCTATAAATACCACAGTTCCAGACCCCCTGAGGTATGCAGTCTCCCCTTGCGCACTTGCTCACTCTCTCTCTCTCCCTCTCTCTGCCTTTGCTTCCGCCATTGCCGCTCCGCTCGGAGCCCTTGGAGGAAACTCTTCGGCAAGAGCCTTCTTCTTATTTCTGTCGACTGTTGATCTCCACTGACTTGTGCGTCGGAGGGTCTTCCGCAGAGGGCCACCCCCAACGCCTTCTCGCGTGAGGACTGTCTTGCAGGTCCACCCAGGAGAAAGCCCGTCTCGAAGCCCCTTCGCGCCCGATTCGGAGGACGGATTTCAGCAGGTTGTGAACTAATTTTATTATAGTACCCCAACTTACTCTAGTTATAAGGATTTGGCATTTTATATTTATAATGATAGTTTTATCAATCTTATTTATAAACTATTAAATCTATTGATAAGAGTTTTCTTCAAAGTAATATTATTTTATATATATTTAACTAATAGTTTTAAAATTTATTAATTAATTTTTTTTGACATGGTACTAAAACATATAAAAAATATTTGTCATAGAATTTCACTGCTCTTTGGGGAAGCATCTGCCTTTTGGCCACATGGTGACCTGAAGGAATTGAACATAATTAGATTTTCATGTTTGGCACAAGAAACGATAATTTATATTTTTTGTATCATGTTTATATCATGTTAAAGCCCAGATATAATAGTATATAAAGAGGCACAAATATGATATAATTAATTAATTATATTAAAAAATTTAAACATGAATACAATATGATCAGTATATAGGTAACATGAACATAACACATTTAACCTATTTAATAAATGGATTGTATTAGATTGACACGATATAATATGATATGCTCAATATGAATAAATACAACATAATTAATGCGAATCGACATGACCTAATCGTATCAAAAATTTATTATAATATTAAATTATTTAAACTAAATAATTCAAGTTTTGTTACTTAAGAAACCTAATTGTATAAACAAATAAAATTTAACCAATATGTTAGAGTGTAACTTGTAAATTATCTCATACATTGCCAACAAAATATAAAGTCTTAAACCATCCAAAATATATTCAATTTAGTAACTAGCCAAATAAAAGAGTATCCTAATCAAAGGCACAATTTACCAACACTTGCAAACTAACAAACATGCATGCTAACTGCCTAAAAATCAATATCTAAATTGCACAAAGTAACAAAACTAAAATCCACATACCTATTAGATAAATACTAAAAATACCAATGCTATGATACATGAAAACACCTTTAACCAAAAAAAAATGGTGTCTCAATCAAAAACATAAGTTTCAAACACTTGTAAACCAACAAAAACCAATATCCCAAATTCACATAATAGCAACATCCAATATTTATATAAAGCAAATATACAAATAGAAAAGATACTAATGTTTTAATATGAAGACATCATGAAACTTCAGTTCTCTAATATCCAACAAGCGTGCACATATTAGACATTCAACTTGACAAAGCTACCATCTTTAAAAAAAAAGAAACTTCTTTTTCATTCTCATTCAATTTTATATATCATAAGTAAGCTTATTTAGTGATAACTTTATCATATTCATAAAAATAATCAAATAGCAATAAACAAAAAATTAAATAAAGTTTCATCACTATCAATCAAAATTAAAGCAATTAATTCATTCTTATACTCTAGATACAACCAATTCTTGGTGCAAAACTATTGCCTCTACCATATCGAGCCTAAATACCTTTTGTTCATTCTTTTTTTTGTTAATTTTTATGGATGTTCAAAATAATTGGAATGTTATTTATATCAACCATATATTTGGGAGCTTCTATTGGCACCCACAAAAATCCTCTCAGCACCCGCATAAAAAAAAAAAAAAAAAAATTTGCTAACTACACCCACACCTTAACTCACTACACCCACCCATTTTTTTCTAATCCCTAAATTACCCCCACCCCAATTTCACCCCTCACAATTTCTCAGCACACCCCACCCACCCCCCCTCCCCGTTTTCATCCGCGCCGGCCCCCCCCCCCCCCGCCCTCCACCGATCCTCTCCTCCTCTCCCGGCGGAGCTCTTCCTCCCCTCCCGGCGGAGCACCTCCTCCCCTCCCGGCGGTTCTCCGGCCAGGTGAGTCATTTTTTTTTTTTTTTACTTACCTCCCATGCTCTCCGGCAGGCGGTCCGGCATGGGAGCTCCCATGCCGGCGGCGGTCCGGCATGAGAACGAGGAAGGGAGCCGGCTCCCTTCCCCGTTAAGTTTTTTTTTTTTTGTGAGTGCCGGCGGCATTCCCGCTCGGAGCTCCCTCTCCGGCGGGTTGTCCGGCGGGTTGTCCGGCATGGGAGCTCCCATGCCGGCGGTGGTCCGGCATGAGAACGAGGAAGGGAGTCGGCGGCCCGCCGGCTCCCTTCCCCGTTAAGCATTTTTTTTTTTTGTGAGTGCCGGCGGCATTCCCGCCCGGAGCTCCCTCTCTGGCGGGTTGTCCGGCGGGTTGTCCGGCATGGGAGCTCCCATGCCGGCGGCGGTCCGGCATGAGAACGAGGAAGGGAGCCGGCGGCCCGCCGGCTCCCTTCCCCGTTAAGCAATTTTTTTTTTTTTGTGAGTGCCGGCGGCATTCCCGCCCGGAGCTCCCTCTCCGACGGGTTGTCCGGCGGGTTGTCCGGCATGGGAAGCATAGGAAGCATGGGAGCTCCCATGTCGACGTTCCGGCATGAGAACGAGAAAGGGAGCCGGCGGCCCGCCGGGTCCCTTCCCCGTTAACTTATTAATAAGTTTACTGTGGGTTACTTATTAACCCACAGTAAACTTATTAACCCACTTGCACACAACACTACTGAATTTTGGCAATTGCACTTATTGGCTTATCATTCTTGGTCAATTTAGTCTTATAATTCATCAATGTAAATATGAATTTTTTGTTCAGTTTCGTCATATAACTTGTCTTCTTGATTTGCATTTTGATTGACGTATATGCTGATACTCAGTTTCAGATATGGATGCTAGTTCCTCACGATTTAGACCCACGGCGTCAGCCAGAAGACGTCGTGCCGGTCATGCTGAGGCCGAGGTTCCTGCTGCACCATCGCCCCCTGCTGAGACAGTAGACGAGGACATGCCCGCTATGGACGTTGAAGGTGAAGCTATCGGGCCATGTCCAGGAGGTCCAGAGGATGAGTCTGTCCTGAGTGGTTTCAGGACACATATAGCAGCCTCGATCTGGAGGCAACAGGTATTGTTTAATTGCTATTGCATTTTACTTTCTTTAATGTATCGTTACGATACTGTGATATAAATTATTAATGGCATTTATATTACAGGAACGGGCTCCACTGAAGTGCATGAACCATGCTGCCAAGGTAGCTGAATGGCAGTGGTGGGCATCAGGGCAATCGAATAGGAAGTTCAGGGCAATCGTAGAGCAGTCTGGCCTTATAGATCTAGTGCACTCCTCTTATCGGTTCACCGATAAGATTCTTGTCTCGGGCTTCGTAGAGAGATTGCAGCCCGAGACGAACACCTTCCATCTACCCTATGGCAGATGACTATTACATTGGACGATGTAGCCACCATCTTAGGGATTACTGTCACGGGTTCCTCAGTGTCATGTGAGAGGATGAGCGATCGGGATGCTGAGGACATACTTGTTGAGCTATTGGGTGTGTCAGATACAGATGCGCGTCAGGAGGTTCTATCTGTACGCGGTCAATCTGTTAGGTTAGAGTGGCTGAAGAGTCATTTTCACACTGTATCTGATAGAGATAGCCATCACAGGATAGAGTGTGCAGCGCGGGGGTATTTGCTATTTTTGATAGGGTGCACACTCTTTGTTGATAAAAGTGGAACGAGGGTGCCTATAGCTTATCTTGCTCTATTTAGGGATTTGGATAGAGTGAGCTCATATTCCTGGGATGCCGCTGCCTTGACTTTCTTGTACCGTTAGCTGGGGATTGCGTCTAGGGCATCAGTTAGACAGATCAGTGGATACATGACGCTGCTCCAGGCTTGGATTTATGAGCATTTTCCAGATCTCACTCCTCATCCATCCCTTGATTATACTGATGCGAGGCCCCGCGTGCACCGTTGGCATCCTGGCACTCCATCACGTACCACGATGGATCATTTAGTGTTTCTTCGTGAGTCATTGGACGTTATGAGGGTCGATCAGGTATGTACCATGATGTATCGCTTGTATATTTAAGTTTTTTTAATTTGCTAAAATGTGAGATTAGTTGATGTCCATGTATGCAAAAGCAAAAGCAACAGAAATGGTATGTACCATGATGTATCGCTTGTATATTTAAGTTTTTTTAATTTGCCGCTCAGAGTCCATGTATGCAAAAGCAACAGAAAATGTGAGATTAGTTGATGTCACCCCCACAATCTCTAACAGAGGAAGACGATATCTATTCATCTTGTATGTGCAATCCATAATCAATACACGAGGAAATGCACATAACAAATCTATACATCCAGGGTGTGCCCAAAACAAGTCACGCACCACGTCAGTACTACCGCAACTCCTATGCCACTCAATATATTTAGCATCGGCTAATTTACCAAGAAGATGTTGCATCTGTGATCTCCCTGCTTTCTCTAAAACCTTACACCTCTGGCGTGCATTGTAGATCGTCTTCATTGTCGTAACATTGTGGGCATCTCTTTGCTTCAATGTGGATAATATATCCTTTGGCCGAACCAAAGTTTTCGACATATCCACTAACAATGAAGTCTCCTCCCTAGATAATCTTCCAGCATATGAGTGTCCCTCGAAATGCTTCGCAGACGGATGATTGTGCACTCCACAAATAACCTCCAAAATCCAATCATCCGCAGTGTCCAATTTCCTTCCTCTTAATAAAAATGGGCATCCACACTTCTTTGTACCACTAGCCCTCTTCTTTGATCCCTTTTCCTTTTCCTTTCCGCTTGTGCATTTGTGCTTACCGCTCCTTTCGCAACCTAACTTGATTCTTGGTTTCCTAACATTGCTTCCCGAATCAGATGTTTTAATTACAATAACTAATCCGTTCCTCCTCCCAGCTTCCCGACACCAACTACACAATTCTTCTCTACTCTTGAATATCTACACAATAAATAGTATAATTTAGCAAGTATAGTATACAATTGAAACAAGTCAGCAACAATTGTAATCAAAATTATCATACTTCGTAAGTTGTAAATTCATTTGTGTAATCCATAACACAATCTGAGCCAATTTTGCTTGATTCGGTTGACGCATCATCCTACAAGGATAAAATATTATGTTAAATTATATTTGGAACATAATGGTTTCGTTCGGCTAAGTATGGCCGAACGGAATAGATTTGTTCGGCCAGGGCTGGCCGAACGGAATAGATTTGTTCAGCCATCCCTGGCCGAACAGAAACAATATGTTCGGCATAACCTAGCCGAACAGAATGCATCTGTTCGGCCAGGTTAAGCCGAACATATTGTTTCTGTTCGGCCAGGGATGGCTGAACAAATCTATTCCGTTCGGCCCTGGCAGGCCGAACGGAACGCGATCTGGGAAAAAAAAAAAGACGATTCAGTTTTTAAAAACGAACCTTATCGTCACCGTCGCCTTCCCAGATTACTAGTTGCTTCTCCATTGTTGAAATGAGAGCTAGAAACCTTGTCTAGACCCTGATTTCAGAGACAATCGTTGAGAGAGGGAGGGAGGAAGGGAGATGGCTGTGCCTGGGAGAGAAGTTTGGAAATGTTATTAGGGGTTTTGATCAGGTGGGTGTAGAGAGAAATAAGCAGGGTAGAAAGGTAATTACATCTTAGGGTATTTTAGGTATTCTAATTTTAAGTAAGTGTGGGTGTGGAGAGTAATCTTTGGGGTGCCAATAGAATTTCCCCATATATTTCCACTCCTCCCTGCTATCTAGTAGGCAACCCATCCTTAGCCATCCCATGAGCTCAAAATTGATGGCACGATGAGGTTTTGATATTTAGAACATTATGCACCATGCCTCCTGGCATTTACTAAAAGGTTAAAGTTTTTGACTCTTTCATACATACATATGCCTGCAAGTGTGAACAAGTCGTCGATCATTTTACATAAATGACTTTTGATGTACCTTTTAAATAACTATAATAGAATATTCAAGTGACGCTTGTATATAGAATGTTTAATATGTACTTCAGTAAGAATCGTGCGCCCTAGTGCTCCGGTTCTTTTTTTCTCTAGCTTTAAGATTCGTTCTTCCGTAACCTTCGTCCCCGATCGTTGCCAGTTTCTTCGTCCCTGTTGCATCGGCTCATTTTTTCTTCTTCCCTTCATCATTTCCTTTGTTCCTATGGTCGCCGATTCTGGGAGGAGGTCTTCGACGTCTGGTTTCCAGTGGATGACGGAGACCCCTTCGCCGGCTGCTGTGGAGTTGCTGCAGGCGTCGTTCCCGGAGGTTATCAAATTTCCAGTGGCGGAGCTTGAAGCGGAGGTGGTCGGCTGGCAGCAGTCGGCCGTGATTGTCCGATCGTTCCACCGTTGGATCCCGGCTGATGCCTTCGTCAGGGAATTCAGGAGAGCTGGAATCTCTGGCGCCATCGTCCCCATTTCTCTGGCATTCAGATGCCATGTCTTCCGGTTCGAATCCATAGAAGCTTGCAGCCTGGTTCTTCAACGTCCATGGGTGATCAATGGCCAGGTGGTTGGCACGGAGCCGTGGAGGCCTGAGTTCACTCCGGCGGAGGACTCCGTTTCCTCTGCTCTGGTTTGGGTTCGTCTGTCGCTGCTGCCTCTTGAGTTCTGGAAGGAGGAATTCCTCAGATCCATTCTATCTTCAGCTGGTGATTTCGTCTGTGCTGATGCGGCAACCTTGGCGAAATCTCGGGGGGGCTATGCGAGGGCCTGTCTCCGCGTTGACCTGCGCTGCCCTCTTCGGCCAGGCACTCGGATTCAGGGGATCTTCCAACCGTTCTGGCAAAGCTTCGTGTATGAAAGCTTGGAGGGTGTCTGTTGGAGATGTGCCTCTCTGCATCTGGTTGGCCCCTGTTCCCAATCGGATCGTCCTGCTGGGGTTGGCTCTGTTTCCACTTCCATGTTTGGTCCGTGGATGGTGGCTTTACGGAAGAGGGCGGTTCCTTCTATTCCCCAGACGGAGGTGAAGGGGAAGACTTCGGTGCCGGCGTCGTCCTCATCCCCAGGCTCTGGTTCATCGTCTCAGGCGGTGAAGAAGGGGCTCGCTTCGATCGCTGGAGTTTCAGCTGAAGGGTGGAATGCTCCAGCTAAGCTTGCTCGCCGGAGGTCCTCTTCGTCTTCGCATTCGGCATCAAGGGCTGTGGCTGTGGTGACGCGCCCTGGGAAGGAAGCAGATGGCTTGGTCAAAGCTAAAGACCCCGTGCCGGTTAAAGACCTGCGTGCCGTTTCAAAGGCCCCAGGTCTGAACTTTCCAGCTGAAGAGAACTTGAGTTCTCTGAATCCCGAATTACACCCAATTGTCATTCAAAACCCTTTCTCCTCTCTAGATTCAGTGGCTCTTGAGGATGGTCAATTGGGGTGTAGGGATGCTTGCTCTGGTCCCCTCAAGAGTGCTAGACCGGAGGCTTCCCCGGCTCCTAGGATTTTATCCAAAACTGATAAGAGGAAGGGAAAAGGGAAAGTTTCTTTCTTCAAAAAGAATGAGATGAGTTGCTTCTCTCCAAGACAATCGGATCAGGTTCCGTGTGTTCAGGTTGGTGCCCAGGATGCGGTGAGGGTCCAATCTGCTGGGGGAGCCGGTCTTCCTCTTGCTGATTCTATTGGTGAACCTAAGGGAGTGTGCCCTGGTTCCTTTTCTCAGGCTCAGTCTTCCTGCTTAGAAGTGTCTGATCTAGATTCGGTGGAATGCTGATCAACCCTTTACTGAAGCCTGACGACGGCCCTCAGTTGAATAGGGGTCTTGTTGATAGTGATATGATAGAGGATCAAGGAGGGATCCCATCTTCCTCTATCCTATAAATGAAGATTTTACTATGGAATGTTAGAGGAGCTCGAAAGCCTTCTTTTCGAGCCTCCTTCAGTAGATTATTGCAACTTCACCACTTTGATATATGTGTCCTCTTGGAGACCAGACTCTCAGGGGATAGTCTTCTCCGTTTTCGTAGACAGATAGCCCGCACTTGGTCATCTTATGCTGTGGAGGCTGATGGTCTGTCGGGGGGTATCTTGGCTATATGGCGCTCCTCTGCTGTCAGGGTTGATACTTCTCATCAGTGCAATCAGCATATTGGTCTCATGATATCTGAGGGATCTTCTGCCCCTTGGTTACTTTCGGCTATTTATGCTAGCACGGACTATCGGGAGAGAAGAATTCTTTGGTCTGAATTGCTTTCCCTCCTTGCTCAAGGTGTGCCGTCTATTGTTGCTGGGGATTTCAACTGTATCACTGAGGCTAATGAAAAGCGTGGAGGCAGACGGGTTTCAGGCTCAGCTGATATTAATGAATTCAGAATGTTCATCGGCTCGTCAGGTCTTATGGATATGGGGTATTCGGGATCCCAATTCACTTGGTGCAATAATCGGCAAGGGTCTGCTCGAGTATGGGAGAGACTTGATAGAGCCTTGGCCACTCCCCAATGGCTCCAAAGATACCCTATGGTTACTATCACTCATCTTCCTAGGATTGCTTCTGATCATTGCCCTATTTTGATTTCTACAGAGGCTGATCATATTATGCGGAAGCAGTTTAGATTTGAGCAGTTTTGGACTGGTCTTTCAGCTGCTCGTTCCATTATTTCTCAGATCTGGCATATTCCAGTTAGGGGTAATGCTGTCTATCGGTTATCTCATCGGTTTAAGATAGCCAGACACAGACTTTCCAGATGGAATAGGAATGAGGTGGGGGATCTGGTTAGACAAGTGGAGCAAGTTGAAAATGATATTAATATTCTTCAGACTAAGGAGGATCATGATGGTTTTTTGGCGGACTCGGATCTCTCTTTCCTTAGGGATTTGCTGGCCCGGCACCACTCCCTTTTGCGGCAGCAGGAGATGTTTTGGTGGCAGCGATCTAGGGCTCAGTGGATTTGCGATGGGGATCGTAACACCAGATTTTTTCATCAGGCCACTCTCAAGCGGAGAGCTGCCAATCGGATTCGGAGGATTGTTGATGAAGGGGGGCATACTCGGGAGGATTTCCACTCTATCAGTGACCTTCTTCTTCATTTTTTTCGGGCTCGATGGGCTGACTCTTCAGGTGATGGGGACCCGGTTATGCAGGTTCCGGATTCTAGGAAGGTTTCCTCTCTGGACAATGATATGCTTGTCAGACCGATCTCTTCGGACGAGATTAGGGCAGCCCTGTGGGAGCTTGGTCCAAATAAGGCCCCCGGGCCTGACGGGTTTCCGCCTTTTTTCTTTCGGCATTACTGGGATATTGTTGGACAGGAGGTGGTCCAAGCTATTCAGGAAGTTTTTCGAGATCGACACATTCCTTCTGAATGGAATCGAACTTTCATTACCCTGGTGCCCAAGAGAGTGGATGCTTCTCTTCCGCAGCACTTTCGGCCCATTAGCCTCTGTACTACATTGTATAAAATCTGTGCTCGTCTCTTAGCTCGCCGTCTTTGTCTGGTTATTCCTCGTCTCATATCGGAGGAGCAGGGGGCTTTCATTAGAGGGAGGTCTATATCGGACAATGTTCTTATTGCTCAGGAGTTCATGCATGCTCTTCATAGAGCTCCGGTCAAACGATGTCTTATGGCTGTTAAGCTCGATATGGAGCGTGCTTATGATAGAATGAGCTGGGTTTTTTTGTACCGCTCTCTACTGGAGTTCGGGTTTGATGAATTATTTATAGAATGGATTTTGGCATGCATTCACAAGCCCTCCTTTTCTCTAATCATAAATGGAAACCCGACTGATTTCTTCCATTCTAGTGTTGGTCTCAGACAGGGTTGCCCCTTATCTCTTTTGTTGTTCATCCTGGCTGCTGATGATCTTTCTCGTGCTTTACGTCAGGCTCAGCAGGACAGGCGGATTGCCCCAGTTATAGCTGGTTCTGAAGGACCCTTTGTTTCCCACCTCCTGTTTGCTGATGACTGTATCCTACTAGGCTCAGCTTCTATTGAGAATGCGGCTTCCTTTCATTCTATTATACAGAACTACTGCCAGGCTTCAGGTCAAAAGGTCAATTCTCTGAAGTCTTCTATCTGTTTTAGCCCGAAGACCTCTAGAGCCACTAGAGAAGCCATCATCAGGGTGTCGGGTATCACCACTCAGACGGATAGATTTATGTATTTGGGGATCCCTATAACGGGGAGATGCCCTCGTTGCTCTGACTTCTTCGAGATTGAGAGACGGGTGCGCCAGCGCATTGAGGGATGGCAGGTGACTGGCCTTTTGATGATGGCTAGAGTTACCATTATTCGTTCAGTTCTTTCATCTCTTCCCCTGCATATCCTGTCGAATACTGCCATTCCTATTACTTGTCTGAAAAGGATCGAGAGATGCTTCCGTGATTTCCTATGGGCTTCTGGTCAGGATGGTCATGGGATTCACCTCTTATCCTGGGATTTGGTCTGCATGCCTATAGGTGAGGGTGGTCTCGGTATCCCGTCTTTGATTGTTAGAAGGAAAGCCCTTATTGCCAGACATGCTTCGAGATTTCTTCTAGAACCACATTGTCTCTGGAGCTCTCTGATGCGTAGTAGATATGGAGTATGGTCGGCTGCTATGCAGATATCTGCTCCCTGGGGTTGTTCCTCTTTTTGGAAGGAGGTTTGTTGCTATGGTCAGGCTATCTTGGACAATATCTCCTGGATGATCGGAGATGGTTCTTCGATTAATGTTATGCAGGATACCTGGATTTCGGAGCTTCCTCTCTCTCGGTGGCCCTCCTTTATCAGTATTGAGACCCCTCCCAGCTTAAGGGTTAAGGACTTGATCTCCTCTGACCCTCCTGCTTGGCATATCCCCGCTGTTACCAGATTATTTGGTGCTGAGCTTGCCCGGCGGATTTTATCGATGCCGCTTCTTCCGGGTCGATCTTCTGATGCTAGACTCTGGCAGAGATCCTGTCTCTCTAAGGCTCCGATCAGGGATCTGATGATGATGTTTAGACCCCAGCCTCAGCGCATAGAGGACGCAGCGTGGATTTGGAAGCTTCCTACTATTCCTAGAGTTCAGTTATTTATCTGGAAGCTTCTGTGGGGCTCTCTTCCTACCTGTGCTCTCCTATCCCGGAGAGGTCTTCCTATTCAGTCGACTTGCCCGCTATGCAGCTTAGAGGAGGAATCTATTGAACATGCTATTTTCATCTGCCCCTCTGCTAGAAGGGTCTGGCTTATGATGGGATATCCGGTCAGACATAATGGCTCGGGCTCCCTGCTTTCTTCTTTCCTTCTGAACCTTCGGAGGTGCCCTCAGTATAAGAAATGTCTCTGGGCTGTCACAGCTTATCAGATTTGGCTAGCTAGAAATCAGCTTATTTTCTCTGAGGACACTATCTCTCTTTGTAAAACTGCTAGGAAGATCAGATTATTAGCGGCGGACTGTGCTCGTATTGGTTTTGATATCTCTGGCCACTGGGGATCCCCTGCTGCTTCGGCAGCGAACCGGCATACGGTTTTTATCTCTTGGGAACCCCCCCCCTCCAGGGTTTATCAAAGTCAATTTTGACGGGAGTGTCCGTGGTAGAAGTGCAGGTTCCGCGTTTATTATCAGAGGTCCTCTTGGTGACCTTCTGGCGGCGGGAGGTTTTGGTACTCTTGACTCCTCTGTCCCCATGACTGAGCTTCAAGCGGCTTGGGCGGGTATTTCTTATGCTGCCCGGGTTCTTCATGCTCAGAGGCTTTGCATTGAGGGCGACTCCATGTCGGTTATTTCTTGGATCCAGATGCAGAATTGCCCTCCTGCTCTTTCTAATCCTATTTTGTTGGATATTTGGGCAATTTTGCGGCAGATTGAATGCGTCCAGACCAGACACATATTTCGCGAAGCCAACTCGGCAGCGGATTGGGTTGCTGCTTCTGTGGCTCGGCTTTCTGGCCCTTGGATCTTGTCTCCGGGTGACCCCTGCCCTGCTCCTTTGCAGCAAATTTTGTATTCTGATCTAACTGGGCTGACTCACGCTCGTCTTGTGTGATCGCCCGTTTGTTTCCAAAAAAAAAAAAAAAGTGACGCTTGTTAATGCTTAAATGGAATTCCGAAAAGACACATCTTAGAGAGCATTAAAAACACATCATGCATCCTCTAGCAATCATGAGTTGGCTTATACGTTAATATTTATCCAATAATTCATTTTTCCAACATCCTTCTTAAAACAAATTTTTTCTATTTTTATTGGTGCAAACCAACACTTTTAATATTTCTTAGACTTTGGCCTTCTTCTCTTGATCAAAGAAAGGATTAATATTTCATGCTGTGCCGATTAAACCCGTGCCGATTGAATCCATGCTTTTAGATTTGTGCTACGACTGAACCCATGCCGATCTTCGGCATACCTCGTCGTCCTCCATTTAAGAACCTCACTAGACAATGGCGGAAGGTGCCCCCCCCACCCCTATGGCATGGATGAAGCCATGGATGGCCGAATGTCCTGGCATCACACACTCAGCCGATTTGAATGGGTTTCTCCTTCTTCTTTTTCAATGGAAGTGGCAGAGCTGGAGTGCTATTTCCCGAAGATTATCCAAATCCCCTCCGAGGCTTTGGACGAGGAAACAAGCAAGTGGGAGAATTCAGCCATCCTTGCACGGAGCATTAACAGATGGATTCCATCGGAGGCCATTATCAGGGAATTTCAGTGAGGTAGAGTTTCCAGCGAGGTCGATGTAGTGTGCCTTGCCCACCGGTGCTACATTTTCCGATTCACTAATCATGAAGCCAAGGATTTGGTGTTGGTAAGGCCATGGATCTTGTTGACCCTATGTTGATTTTGATGATTACAAAATAATTAAATAGGGTACTAAGTTTATTATGGAAACAAAGATCAATGCAAGCAAATACAGTATGTTAAGAAGGTGTTTCAGATGAATTACAATGATACCTTAATTGCCTCAAGTCCTCTAACGAATTAAAGCTGTCTCTGAACTGCCTCTACAATGCCCTGACCGAACTATGCTTCATTTTAGTTAGCTAGGTTGTTCTGCCAGCTAGCTAGTTTGCCTGAGCTCTCTTCATGGCCGAACCATACTTCATTTTAGTTAGCTAGGCTGTTCTACCTGCTAGCTAGTTTGCCTGAGCTCTCTTCATGGCCGAACCATGCTTCATTTTAGTTAGCTGGGCTATTCTGTCAGCTAGCTAGTTTCCTAAGCTCTCTTTATGGCCAAACCATGCTTCATTTTAGTTAGCTGGGATGTTCTACCAGCTAGCTAGTTTGCCTGAGCTTTCTTCATGGCCGAACTTCACTTCAAAATAGTTAACTAGAACTGATGTCCAGCTAGCTAAGGCCTGCATGAAACTTCTTCTAGCCAAGTGATTCTTGAAAAGAGTTAACTGGAGCTCATCTCCAGCTAACTAATTTGCTTGAAGCTTCTTCTGGCCGAGTGATTCTTGAAAAGAGTTACCTGGAGCTCATCTCCAGCTAACTAATTTGCATGAAACTTTTTCTCCTGGCCGTGCTCTTTATGAAAATAGTTAATTGGACTTTTAGTCCAGCTAACTAAGGGAATGGTGAAATTTAGTCCAGCCGAGTGTTTTGTGGACATAGTTAACTGGACTTTTAGTCCAGCTAACTAAGACTTGCTGAAATCTTCTCATATATGATCGTCACTTGGATTTAGTTAACTAGGAGTAACATCCAGTTAATTAAACTAGTTGCATCTCTTATTGGCCAAACTTCATCTTCATTAAGTTAACTAGAATTAAGCTCCAGTCAACCAGGGAGCTAACTCCACTTCACCTGGGAGTGCTCCTCTCTAACAGAATTCTATTTCCAGTCAACTGGAGTCTACCTCATTGAAATGATGTCGGAGCTCTCTCTCTCTCTCTCTGTTTTTTGCTACTGTCAATGCATTCAATGCTTCGAAAAATCTATTCAATGATCAAACACTTTAAATAGCTGTGTGTAGAAGAAGAAGAGAGTGAACAGTAGAAAGCTATTATTGCATATATTCATGGTTGTTCAGTAACAAAGAAAGGAAGCTCTGTTTTGAATTCGTGAATGCTTTCTGAAGATCATTGATTGCTTATCCTTGCTGATACTTTAAAGCTTCCAAGAGACATTAAAGGTTTCAACTACTTCAAAGAAGACTTCATTTATTGCTGAAATGCATTCAAGGAAGAAGCTCATTTGAGAAGTTGCCTTCAAAATTATAAAGTATTTATTTTTGAATATTTGCTCATTCCAGGAACGTATTGTTTTTAATATTTTCTGAACTCATTTGAATCTTGCAAAGGGTTGGGTTTAACCTTGGTTATTTGGCTTTCTTGTGCCATGAAACAAGAGGACTAGCCTGGAAGGCTAGGAGTTTGGCTCCCTTGTGCCGTGTAACAAGAGGACTAGCCGGGGAAGGCTAGGGGTTATAATTATTGGTGATACGATTGGAGTGAAATTTTTAAAGGGCCTTTGGGAAGTGGACGTAAGTGCAAGGTTAGCATCGAACCACTATAAAAATCCTTATATTTACGATTGTTTGAATATTTTCTATGATATCTCTCTGTTCACCTCACTACACTACTGCCAATTAAATTTTGATTAGCTAAAAGCATATTATTGTGTAATTAATTTTAATAAACCCAATTTATCCTCCCTCTTGGATTGCTATCTCTAGGCAACAAGTGGTATCAAAGCAGCGTGCTTATGATTTCTTTTGCTTTAACAAGCTTGGAGCCAAAGATCATTGACAATCCAAATGGGATCTATTTTGACTAAAGAACAATCAACTAATAGACCACCTTTGCTCAATGGAACAAACTACACTTATTAAAAAGCACGTATAAAAATTTTCATTCAAGCACTAGATTATGATATATGAGGAATCATAATTAATGGCCCTCACACACCCACCATCAAGACTAATGGTCTTGATATCCCAAAACCATAAATGAAATGGGATGAGCAAGATAAGAGATTAGCTCAATTGAATGCTAAAGCTATGAATGTTCTTTATTGTTCACTTGATGCAAATGAATTTAATCATATTTTCACTTGCAATTCTACTAAGAAAATCTGGGATAGACTTGAAGTCACCCATAAGGATACTAATCAAGTCAAGGAATTCAAGATAGATATGCTTGTTCACAAATATGAATTGTTCAAAATGGATTCTGCTAAAAATATCACTGACATATTTACAAGGTTTATTGATATTATTAATGGGCTGAAAAGCCTAGAAAAATCTTATACTAATGGTGATCTTGTTAGAAAGATTTTGAGATCCTTATCTAGATCTTGGGAGGCTAAGGTTACTGCAATTCAAGAAGCAAAGGATCTTAACACTCTATCACTTGAAGAGTTAGTTGGTTCATTAATGATTCACGAGCTTCAACAAAGACAACACATTGATGATGATGAGTCAAAGAAGAAAAGAATAATAGCCTTGAAGAGTGTCACTCAAAATGATGAAAGCGAGGAAACAACTAGTGACAGTGAGGAGGATGATGAAATGGCACTTATCTCCAAAAAATTTAAGAAATTTATGAGAAGAAAGAAGTTTGGAGGAAGAAGAAAATAGTTCACAAAAGGAGAACACAACAAACAAAAGGAGAAAGCTGAGCCTTCAATTGCTACGAGTGCAAAAAGCCAGGACATATCAGATCAGAATGTCCCCAACTAAAGAAAGGACCCAAAAGAATGAAGAAAAAGCCATGCTAGCTACTTGGAGCGACAGTGAGGTTACAAGTTCTGAAGATGAAGATAAAAATAAAGTTATCAATGTTTGCTTCATGGCGGATAATAATGAGGTAAGTCCTAGCTTTCTAGTTGACTTTACTTTTGATGAATTACATGGTGCATTTTATGAACTGCTTGATGATTTTGCAAACTTGAATTCAAAGAATAGAGATTTGAAAAAAGAAATTAAAGATCTAAGCTTTGAGAAAGAAAGAATTTTAAAAGATAATGAATCTTTGCTAAAGAAAAATCAAGATTTGAAAAATGAAGTAGATAGATTAAAGCCCATTGTAGATAAATTTACTTTGAGTTCAAAAAAATTAGAAATGATTCTTAATAGTCAAAGAGCAATTTACAACAAAGCCGGACTTGAATATGATCCTTTAAAAAGACAAAGGTTTTTAAAAGATATCTATGTGCATGCTGATGATTTTACAAAGATTACATACTTCAAATGTGGTAAATTAGGACACAAAGCTTATACTTGTCACACACACAATGTTAGAAAAATATGGGTTCCAAAAGAAACTATTTTAGCTAACCCCAAAGGACCCAAGAAAACTTGGATACCTAAAAGTAAGACTTAAATTTATATATGCATGTGTGTCTTGTAACCTGAGCAACTAAAGGAAAATGGTACTTAGATAGCGGATGCTCAAGACACATAATGGGTGATGAATCACAATTATCACTTTGGATGTAAAAGATGGAAGTGTTGTTACTTTTGATGATAATGGCCAAGATAAAATAATTGACATTGGTAGAATAGACATCGCACCTCATGCTTACATTGATAATATTTTGCTTGTAGATGGTCTAAAACATAATTTACTTAGTATTAGTCAATTATGTGATAAAGGTTTTAAAGTTATATTTGAATCATCCTTATGCATTATTGCAAATCCTGCGGATGAGTGCATGAAATTTATTCGCCATAGGCATGAAAATGTGTACATTGTTGATTTAAGTGAATTGTATGATCAGAACATTGAATGCTTAATTGCTATGAATGCTAGAACTGATGATAGTTGGCTGTGGCATCGTAGATTAGCTCATGTAAGCATGGATTTACTATCTAAACTGATTAAAAAGGATGTAGTGAATGGTTTGCCAAAGCTAGTTTTTGAAAAAGATAAGATTTATGATGTTTGTCAATTTGGAAAACAAACTCGAGTATTTTTCAAATCGAAAAATCTGGTTTCTACCACTAGACCGTTGGAACTCTTGCATATGAACTTGTTTGGTCCAACAAGAACCACTAGTCTAGGAGAAAAAAGATATGGTTTCACTGTAATCGATGGTTTTTCACGATTTACATGGATTTTATTCTTGACTAGCAAAGACAAAGCTTTTTCTTCATTTCAAAAACTATTTAAGAAAATTACAAATGAAAAGAGTACTTTCATTTTATCGATTCGAAGTAATCATGGCAAATAGTTTGAAAATCAATCTTTTAAAAATTTCTGTAATAAAAATGGTATTGAGAATAATTTTTTTGCACCTAGAATACTCCAACAAAATGGAGTAGTAGAAAGAAAGAACATAACTTTAGAAGAAATGGCCCATACCATATTGTGTGAGAGCAATCTTCTAAAATATTTTTAGACTGAAGCTATTAACACAGTGTCACACCCTAGACCCACAATTTGAGCTAGGGTGACAACCCGCCGCATGCCAGACATGCAAGGCGTCACGAATCAAGACACTTAATTCAAATAAGGCAATATTGACATATCAATCCAAGTTCATAACTTAATACAATCCATAATTATAAGGTTTGGCCTACAAGCCCTACATATAAACATCACTAAGGTTACATCAACATAATGAAACTAATTTATTTAGTAGAAGCTCTATCTAACCCTTAATTCCTTCTTCAGTCTTGTGGTTCTGAAAAATATTGTGAGATTTATATGAGCTCACACTCAATAAGTAAGCCTATTATAATATAATATAATCCATTAATCATTTCAAAATATTATCAAATCAACTCGGCTTTACCAATAAAAAGCTTCCAATTTCAAATACACTTGCCATATTATTAGAATATGCATGTCATTTTCTCAAAGTAATTTTGGAAGCTAAATCATACAATAAATGCCAACATATGCAATGTAAACAAACCCACTTTATTTATATAACTACCACTCCTTATGTGTCCCACGGCCCTACAACACCCAACTGGTGTATCACTCTTAAATGTTCCCTAAGAGGAAGGATCCTGGTACCAGCATTATGCCATATATCAAAAACAATCACAACACATCCTACAAATGTGTGTCCTCCACATATCTTTCCCTGTGGAGGTGGGTCTCGTATCAGTTGGCATTTCACATCATTTCATATCATTCACATCATATGAGAACCACGACGACACATATAAATATATCTCAATATTATCATAATATTTGCATGTCACACTTCATGCATCAATATAAGCATAAGCTTCTCACATCACATATACAGTGGTTTGAATATTTTTAACAATTACATATAAACATATCAATAGTACCATTATATTTTGCAAAGTCAAAATAAGCATTTACTTCATCTTTTGCATATACATATAAAGTCATTACTTTGCAAAATATTACCAGCTGTAATAATCATAGCAAATACTCATTTGTATACTCGTGGTACTATTACCAAATTAAATATCAAAATTACATTTGTCTCATTTCATAAATATGCATACAGCTATAAATCTAAAGATTTATATAATAAATGATTTATGAAATCATGATAATTGGCTTACTTACCTTAGTATTCTAGTTCCAAACTGTAAACCAGCTATTTGGGCATCTGGTTACCTACAGCATTAATTTCCATAATTAAATCCCAAAAATTTAAATAATAAAGTGTCCCTTAAATTCTACCCCAAACAAATCTCGGGCCCAACTTTGGGCTCGAATATCTCTCAATTTATACGCCCAAATGGGGAAATAAAAATACTCCAAGAAACTAGGATCAATACTGATCTGGGTTATATTTTCTTTTCCTCAATCCTGGTCCAATACAGAGCCCAAAAATCAGCTCTGTCGCTCTGTCTCTCTCACCCTCTAGCATGGATAGTGACTTACTAGGAGCATGCACGTGCGATGATGAAGGAGAGGTTTGCCCTCGATTTCCTTTTAAGCATCCTCGCAATGCCTCGGCTCAAAGAAATCGAGAACCCATTCGTTATGAGAAGGTTGGGAAATCCAGACGTCACCTAAACGTCAAAAGGAAACGTGCTAGGTGTCCTCAAATTAATTACCGGGGTTACATTTTCCCCTAAATTAATTACCGGGGGTTACATTCTCCCCTTCTTATAAAAATTTTGAAATTGATACATTTTCAATAAAAAATATAGAATCCAAATTTTCTATTCCATAATCAACTAGATTTTATTCAAAAGTCAACTGTCATCGATACATCATTTATCCATATTAAGATACAAATAATTATGGATATTTCTTTTTCATTTCTTCCTCAAGTTTCCAAGTAGCCTCTCTCTCAGAATGATTACTCCACTGTACCTTGACATAGGGAATGATACGCCATCTCAAAACCTGATCCTTGCGGTCCACGACATGCACATGATGCTCCTCATATGACAAATCTTTCTTCAACTGCATAGGTTCATACTCTATTACATGACTGAGGTTAGGAATATACTTCCTCAACATGGAAACATAAAACACATTGTGTACCCCGGATAGAATTGGTAGCAATGCTAGGCTGTAAGCTACCTCTCCTACTCTGCTCAAGATCTCAAAAGGTCCAATATAACGTGGACTCAACTTTCCTCTAATCCCAAATCTTATCACATCCTTGGTTGGTGATACCCTTAAGAAGATACGATCCCCAACCTGAAATTCCAATTCCCTCCTTCTAACATCAGCATAGCTCTTCTACCTGCTCTGAGCTATACGGAGACACTCCCTGATCAATTGCACCCTTTAAATTGTTTGCTGAATCAGCTTAGGGCCTAGCAATTTTCTTTCCCCCACATCATCCCAACATAAAGGAGATCTGCACCTCCTACCATACAGAGCTTCAAATGGAGCCATCTGGATACTGGCCTGGTAACTATTATTATATGCAAACTTCACTAAAGGTAAGTGGTTATCCCAAGCTCCACCCAAGTCCATCACACAGGCTTGCAACATGTCTTTCAGAATCTGTATGGTCCTCTCTGATTGTCCATCTGACTTGGGATGATAGGTTGTACTGAAGTTTAATTTGATTCCCATAGCTTAATGAAGACTTTTCTAGAACTGGGACACAAACCTGGTATCCCTATCTGATACAATAGATACAGGAACACTATGGAGTCTCACGATCTGCTCAATATACAAACTAGCCAATCTTTCACTAGAGACCCCAACTCTGAAAGGTAGAAAATGAGCTGATTTTGTTAGTCTATCCATAATAACCCAAACTGCATCATTACTCCTGGAGTTTTGGGCAGATCAGTCACAAAATCCATTGTAATCTTTTTCCATTTCCATTGAGGAATCATCAGAGATTGAAGAGGCCCCGAGGCCTTTGATGCTCGGCCTTCACTCGCTGACAAACCAAGCACTTGGCCACATACTGAGCAATCTTCCTCTTCATACCCTTCCACCAAAAATTTTCCTTTAAGTCTCTGTATATCTTAGTGCCACCTGGATGCACAGTATAAGGAGAGTAGTGAGCCTCCTTCAAAATTTTGGCTTTTAGCTCCTCTATGTTTGGCACACAAAGTCTACCTTCAAATTTCAGGGATCCATCCTCCATTATATAAAATTTATTCTGAACTCCTGATTGCACAGCTTCTTTAATCCTTGGTAAATCTGGATCTTCTTTCTAGGGGGACTTGATCCTGTCAACTAGGGTTGGCTGGAATATAAGTGCTGCAACAAGCCCATCAGACCGCTGTACTCTCAATCCAACCTCCCATCTCTCAAAGTCTCTCAATATGTGAGGCTGGAAAGTAATCATAGCAACTAACACAGAAGAGGATTTTCTGCTTAAGGCATCAGCTACTACATTTGCCTTCCCAGGATGATAGTGTAGGGTCAAGTCATAATCCTTCAGTAGCTCCAACCACCTCCTCTACCTCAAGTTTAGCTCCTTTTGTGTGAAGATGTATTTTAGACTCTTGTGGTCTGTATACACATCACACGACACCCCATATAAGTAATGTCACCAAATCTTCAGAGCAAAAACTACACAGCTAATTTCAGATCATGAATAGGATAATTCTGCTCATAAGGCTTCAATTGTCTGGAGGCATAGGCTATCACCTTCTCGTTCTGTATCAAAATGCATTCCAATCCTTTCCGAAAGGCATCAGTATATAGAGTAAAACCTTCAGATCCTGTCGGAAGAACAAGAATGGGAGCTGTCACTAGGTGCTGCTTTAACTCCTAAAAATTTTTCTCATACTCCTCTGTCCAGTCAAACTTCACTCGCTTTTGGGTTAAGCGAGTTAGGGGTAGAGCAATGCGAGAGAAGTTCTTCACAAATTTACATTAGTACCCGGCTAGCCCCAAGAAGCTTTTGATTTTTGTTTTAAAATATCAAATATCAAACGTACATATTTGCCAAGATGATATTTGTTTTAAGACAATATTTATGATAGCCAAAGACATTCAAACCATTGTTCTTGGAACACCATTTATAACCCTTCTTTATCCTATGAAAATCAATGAAGAAGGAATATCAACCTATGTTTTCAAAGATAGAGAGATCACTTTCAAATTTGTAAACCCTACAAAAACCAAAGAAATTAATTTGTTAAAAGACCTTAGTATTCAAAAAATATAGACCTTGAAATATAAGGAGCAACAACTATTAGATCTTAAAGAGGAAATCAAAATAACTAAAATAGAAAAACAATTACAAGAAGATTTTTGGAAAAACAAAATAGAAGAAATTCAAGGAAAATTAGAAAAAGAATTATGCAGTCAAAATCCTACGGCCTTTTGGGATAGACAAAACATCAGGTTAGTCTACCTTACATTAAAATTTTTAAAGAAATAAATATTCCAACTAAATCTAGACCTATTCAGATGAACGCAGAACTGTTAGAATATTGTAAAAAAGAAATATCAGATCTCTTAGACAAAAGACTTATAAGGCCAAGTAAATCTCCTTGGTCATGCTCAGCCTTTTATATTCAAAAGGCCTCAGAATTAGAAATGGGAACTCCCATATTAGTCATCAATTATAAGCCTCTAAATAAGGTCTTAGAATTGATTAGGTATCCTATACCTAACAAAAAAGATCTTTTATCCAGACTTTAAAGCAAAAATATTCTCTAAGTTTGACATGAAATCAAGATTTTGGCAAGTACAGATAAAGGAAACAGATAGGTATAAAACAGCCTTTACAGTACCTTTTGGGCATTATGAATGGAATGTAATGCCCTTTGGACTTAAAAACGCCCCAAGTGAATTTTAAAACATGATGAATACAATATTTAACTCAGAATCACACTTCATAATAGTTTACATCGATGACGTATTAATCTTTTCAGAAGACTTAAGACAACATGTCAAACACATTAGACAGTTTCATAATCTAGCAAAACAAAATGGACTAGTAATTTCAGCCCCTAAGATTAAGATCTTTTAAACTAAAATAATATTTTTAGGACATTATATATATCATGGTACTATTAAACCCATTGAAAGATCTGTAGAATTTGCAGACAAATTTCCAGACGAAATTAGAGAAAAAACCCAATTACAAAGATTTCTAGGATGCCTTAACTATGTAGCAAACTTTGTCCCAAACTTAAGAATCACCCTAGAACCTTTGTATGCTCAACTTAGAAAAAAGAAAATAAATTGGACAAAAGAACAAGCCCAGGTAGTCAGAAAAGTAAAAACATTAGCCAAAAAACTTCCCTGCCTAAACTTACTAAATCCAGCAGCAATAGTTATTGTTGAAACAGACACCTCAGACATAGGATTCGGAGGAATCCTTAAACAAAGAATTAATAATAAGGAAACTTTAGTCATATATCATTCAGGAATCTAGACTAATGCATAAATAAATTACAGTACAATAAAAAGGAGGTTTTATCAATTGTATTATGCATTCAAAAATTCTAAGAAGATTTGTATTTCAAAAAATTTCTTTCAGAATTGATTGCAAATCAGCAAAAGATATTTTAGAAAAAGATGTTGAAAATATCGTTTCCAAACAAATTTTTGCAAGATGGCAAGCTATTTTATCGGTATTTGATTTCGAAATAGAATTTATAAAAGGGACATAAAATAGCCTACCAGACTTTCTAACCAGAGAATTCCTTACAGGAACAAAATGTCAGAAAAGCCCAGATCCAAAGCCTCTTACGCCAAGCCCATGACCTTGGTACCACTTAAAACTATTACTCCTATTAAAAACCAGTATTCAGTCCTTGCCTCATCTTCCCAAAGTTACTCTCAGGCTACTCAGAAATGGTCACCTCCTAACCCAAATCAAACCAAGCTCAGTCCACTAAGTCCTGGTATGACCAGACCCAGTCCATCCAGACAACCTACGATTAACCCATACATTTCAAAAAATTATTTCTTAACAGTAAAACTGTTAGAAAAGGATGAATTGAGTGACCAACAGATTCCCAGACTGTCCAGAATATTCCCTTCGGTAAATGGCAAAATAATCCAATATCATTTACCTACCGAATATGAAATACCCATGAAATCCCAAGAGTATTATGAGTTCATTTTGGTAGACTCAGATTCTGCAGAAAATAACCCATACTCCAGAACCCAATTCAGAAGCAATAGCTTATTCAAAATGCAAAATCCTAAAGTTCATCACCAAAGAAAAATGGGGAAATCCTTATCAGTCCATCACCCACACAATACAACTATTTTGATTACCAAGAAGCCTGGTTCAAAGCCTTCTACCTTAAGCCCACAAATCATAGTTGGTTTTTTAGCTTCTGCCAGAAATTCAACAAGAAAATCCCAAATTGGGTCCACAACTGGTGGATCTACTTTGGATTGACAAAAGACATATTACCAGAGGAAATACAATGCTCATGGGACTATTTCCAAGACAATCTCAGAACAGCCACTTATGGAAATAAATCCATTATGTTCTCAGTCGAATTCCAAGTTCCATGGATCCTAGGATGGGATTTTACCATCAGCAAGATCCTAGACCATCAATATCCACCCATCCTGGAATGCAGGTTCAGAATCAAATGGTAGAAAAACTTCTAGTCAGGAGAAAGACTACTAATAAACAATATCAGATTATGGCTTATCACTTATAACAATCCTCAGCAATTTCCAAAGCCAGAGAAAAACTTAGTCTCTCCAGCAACAAGTAAGCCTCCCAATAAAAAAAAATTAAAGAAAAAACTATTAGAAGAACTATCTCAACTTGGAGACTCAGACAACGAAGAAGACATTGGATCATCACAGCCAGATCCAACAACAATGCAGTTTGCACAAGACCCTTATAAAGATTATAACATCATCTAATCATAAGGAAGCCAACAAGCCTTTCTAGATAGGCCTCATCCAACCAGCCTGCCAACTTCGTACCTGCCGAACCCAATGGCAGCCCAGCATCAACAGTTCAACCTGCCGAACCCAGTGGCAGCTCAACATCAACAGCACCTGTCAAATCCAGTGACAGCCCAACATCAACCTGTTCAGCCTAGTACAATTACAGCTAGCCCAGCAATACAAGACAACAACCACAGTCCACTCATGTGAAACCACAAGTTCACACCCTGAAGCCTCCTAGAAGCATATCCAGACAAACAGAATCTCCAGCTCAGCAATCATCCAGGCTCCAGTCAAATCCTCAACAGTCACAGCATGTGAAGCCCCAATCAAGTCAACAGACGAATCTTACCCTCAATAGCCATAACATATGCCAACCCAGTCAACTAGATTTTTGAGAGCATTGTCCTGAAAAAGGTCACAAATGCAGCCGGACATGTGCTGCAGTGCTCGCCAAGTGTCCCATTACCGTACCCTTTCGGTGTGGTTCCTTGCTTTATCAAACTCAATTATTGTCCCTATACTGTTTCATCCAAAACCCGTGAACCAGACTCAATTATCAATCCTCCACTGACAAGTCCACTCAGAATCAATTATTGTCATCCACTGACAAGTTCACTTGGAATTATTGTCCTTAGCCTCAGACCTAACCCCAATTATTGTCCTGGACTACCCTAACCATAGCCCAGAACAATAATTGCCCGCTCCCTTTCCCTGGCTATAAAGGAGACTCACACTACCCATCAGGGGACATCCGCTTTCAATCGCCTATCCACACATCTGTCATCCAAACTTTCAGCCACTAGTCCACTTCTCATCCACCTACAACCAAATACCAGTCACTTACCATAAGCCTACCATCCACAACCATTCCACAAAATGAAAAAACCCCTATAACCAGCCATAGCCACCCAAAGATGAGCTCTATCGCTCATAGCCTTTATTTATAACTCGGAAACCTTATGAACCTCATCAACCTTGAAAACTATCCATACCAAGAGTATTCTGAGCTATACCCACTCTTTGGAGAACTTATGGACCTAGTAACCCATGTCATCCTCTACCTTGAAGACTACGAGCCCTTTCCAAGCCTTAACCTAGTAGACCAACCAGAGCTCAACCTGACACCATAAACCTTAGAAACCATGACCCCTTCCATGAAGAAAGTCCTCCAAGAATGCCAGAATACTTTGAAACTCATAGATTCCATACTTGAAAAATATCCCTACCTACTACCTGCCTTCCAGAAAGTCATAGATAATGCAACCTGAACCATAATGGGAATCGAAGAATATGACAACCAGTTCCTTGACTACAGACTGATTAGAGGAAGACTGTAATCAAAATCTCAGAAGACAATTCCATGTAAAAAATCTTTTATTAGCTTTTATCTTATGTAGAATTTCAGCTTTTACGCAAAGGTTTTATCAGTGTTTGTGTAAGTCTTTATATCAGGGTTTATTAGTTTTATGTAAGACTTCCATACTTTGTAATCAGTACTACATAAGCCTAATATAAGATTTCAGCAAAACTTCAGCTTTCAGTAATCTCTCGGCTTTTCCCGAAATTTTACTGTTCATTACTGTTCATCAGCACTATTCACAGCCGCAATATTAGACTTCCTACAGTACTATTCATCGTTACTGTTCATAGTTACTGTTCATTACTGTTCACTTTTACTATTCATTGCACTCAGTGATTTAAATGGAATTTTCTTTCATCTGTTCTTTAGCTACACTTCATTCCGGGCTATATTTTCTTTTCCTCAATCCTGGTCCAATACAGAGCCCAAAAATCAGCTCTCTCGCTCTGTCTCTCTCACCCTCTAGCATGGATAGTGACTTACTAGGAGCAGGCACGCGCGAGGATGAAGGAGAGGTTTGCCCTCGATTTCCTTTTAAGCACCCTCGCAATGCCTCGGCTCAAAGAAATCGAGAACCCATTCATTATGTGAAGGTTGAGAAATCCAGACGTCACCTAAATGTCAAAAGGAAACGTGCTAGGTGTCCCCAAATTAATTACTGGGGTTACATTCTCCCCTAAATTAATTATCGGGGGTTACATTCTCCCCTTCTTATAAAAATTTCAGCCTCGAAATTGATACATTTTCATTAAAAAATATAGAATCCAAATTTTCTATTCCATAATCAACTAGATTTTATTCAAAAGTCAACTATCATCGATACATCATTTATCCATATTAAGATACAAATAATTATGGATATTTCTTTTTCATTTCTTCCTCAAGTTTCCAAGTAGCCTCTCTCTCAGAATGATTACTCCACTGTACCTTGACATAGGGAATGGTACGCCATCTCAAAACCTGATCCTTGCGGTCCACGACATGCACATGATGCTCCTCATATGACAAATCTTTCTTCAACTGTATAGGTTCATACTCTATTAAATGACTGGGGTTAGGAATATACTTCCTCAACATGGAAACATAAAACACATTGTATACCCGAGATAGAATTGGTAGCAGTGCTAGGCTGTAAGCTACCTCTCCTACTCTGCTCAAGATCTCAAAAGGTCCAATATAACGTGGACTCATATTTCCTCTAATCCCAAATCTCATCACATTCTTGGTTGGTGATACCCTTAAGAAGACACGGTCCCCAACCTGAAATTCTAATTCCCTCCTTCTAACATCAGCATAGCTCTTCTATCTGCTCTGAGCTGTACGGAGACACTCCCTGATCAATTGCACCTTTTCAATTGTTTGCTGAATCAGCTTAAGGCCTAGCAATTTTCTTTCCCCCACATCATCCCAACATAAAGGAGATCTGCACCTCCTACCATACAGAGCTTCAAATGGAGCCATCTGGATACTGCCTGGTAACTATTATTATATGCAAACTTCACTAAAGGTAAGTGGTTATCCCAAGCTCCACCCAAGTCCATTACACAGGCTTGCAACATGTCTTTCAGAATCTGTATGGTCCTCTCTGATTGTCCATCTGACTTGGGATGATAGGTTGTACTGAAGTTTAATTTGGTTCCCATAGCTTAATGAAGACTTTTCTAGAACTAGGACACAAACCTGGTATCCCTATCTGATACAATAGATACAGGAACACCATGGAGTCTCAAGATCTGCTCAATATACAAACTAGCCAATCTTTCACTAGAGACCCCAACTCTGAAAGGTAGAAAATGAGCTGATTTTGTTAGTCTATCCACAATAACCTAAACTGCATCATTACTCCTGGAGTTTTGGGCAGACCAGTCACAAAATCCATTGTAATCTTTTTCCATTTCCATTGAGGAATCATCAGAGATTGAAGAGGTCCCGAGGCCTTTGATGCTCGGCCTTCACTCGCTGACAAACCAAGCACTTGGCCACATACTGAGCAATCTCCCTCTTCATACCCTTCCACCAAAAATTTTTCTTTAAGTCTCTGTACATCTTAGTGCCACCTGGATGCACAATATAAGGAGAGTAGTGAGCCTCCTTCAAAATTTTGGCTTTTAGCTTCTCTATGTTTGGCACACAAAGTCTACCTTCAAATTTCAGGGATCCATCCTCCATTACATAAAATTCATTCTGAACTCCTGATTGCACAGCTTCTTTAATCCTTGGTAAATCTGGATCTTCTTTCTGGGGGGACTTGATCTTGTCAACTAGGGTTGGTTGGAATACAAGTGCTGCAACAAGCCCATCAGACCGCTGTACTCTCAATCCAATCTCCCATCTCTCAAGGTCTCTCAATATGTGAGGCTGGAAAGTAATCATAGCAACTAACTCAGAAGAGGATTTTCTGCTTAAGGCATCAGCTACTACATTTGCCTTCCCAGGATGATAGTGTAGGGTCAAGTCATAATCCTTCAGTAGCTCCAACCACCTCCTCTACCTCAAGTTTAGCTCCTTCTGTGTGAAGATGTATTTTAGACTCTTATGGTCTGTATACACATCACACGACACCCCATATAAGTAATGTCGCCAAATCTTCAGAGCAAAAACTATAGCAGCTAATTCCAGATCATGAATAGGATAATTCTGCTCATAAAGCTTCAATTGTCTGGAGGCATAGGCTATCACCTTCTCGTTCTGCAGCAAAACGCATCCCAATCCTTTCTGAAAGGCATCAGTATATAGAATAAAACCTTCAGATCCTATCGAAAGAACAAGAATGGGAGCTGTCACTAGGTGCTGCTTTAACTCCTAAAAATTTTTCTCATACTCCTCTGTCCAGTCAAACTTCACTCGCTTTTGGGTTATGCGAGTTAGGGGTAGAGCAATGCGAGAGAAGTTCTTCACAAATTTACAGTAGTACCCGGCTAGCCCTAAGAAGCTTTTGATTTCTACCGCATTGGAAGGTCGGCTCCAGCTAATGATTGCTTCAATCTTTTTGGGTCCACAGATATGCCATCTTTAGATATTATATGACCCAAGAAAGATACTTGATCCAACCAAAAATTATACTTCTGCAGCTTGGCATAAAGTTTCTTCTCCCAAAGAATCTGTAGCACGATTCTCAGGTGGTCCCCATGCTCCTTATGGCTCTTGGAATATATCAAGATATTATCAATGAAAACCACCACAAACTGATCCAAGTATGGCTTGAAAATTTTGTTCATCAAATCCATGAATGCTGTTGGGGCATTAGTTAACCCAAACGGCATCACCAAGAACTCATAGTGGTCATATCTGGTTCTGAATGCTATCTTAGGCACATCCCCCTCCTTGACTTTGAGTTGATGGTACCCTGACCTGAGATCAATCTTTGAGAATATCTGGGCTCTTTGAAGTTGATCAAATAAGTCATCAATCCTCGACAGAGGGTACTTATTCCGTACTGTTACCTTATTAATTTCTCGATAATCAATGCAGAGCCAAAGACTGCCATCCTTCTTCTTAACAAATAGAACTGGAGCACCCCAAGGAGAAACACTGGGTCTGATAAATCCCCGATCTAGAAGCTCCTGCAACTGATCCTTCAATTCCTTTAGCTCAGCCGGGGCCATGCAGTAAGGGGCTTTGGATTCAAATAAGGCAATATTGACATATCAATCCAAGTTCATAACTTAATAAAATCCATAATTATAGGGTTTGGGCTACAAGCCCTACATATAAACATCACTGGGGTTACATCAACATAATGGAACTAATTTATTTAGTAGAGCTTTTCTTGGTTATTTTTCACATGGTAGAGCTTTTAGAATATTCAATGAAAAGACTTTAGTAGTTGAGAAATCAATTCATGTTATATGTGATGAATCTAATGATCTTTCATTGAGGAAGAGAAAAGGTTTGAATGATGTAGATGAAATTGACAGTCAACTCAAGGACATCACTTTGGAAGATAAGGAGGATTCAGCTACACGAGAGGTAAATGAAGAAAATGATAGGAACCAACCTAAGAAATATCAAGGTAATAATGAATTAGAAAGGGAATGGAGGTACACTCACAATCATCCTAAAGAGTTAATTTTAGGTGATCCATCTCATGGTATTAGGATTAGATCATCATTTAGAGACACTTATAATAACTTAGCTTTTGTATCTAAAATTGAACCTAAATGCTATGATGATGCTAAAGATGATGTTAATTGGATAAATGCATGCATGAGGAACTTCATCAATTTGAGAGAAATAATGTATGGACTCTTGTTGATGGGCCTCATGATCATCCAATCATTAGGACTAAATGGGTATTTAGAAACAAATTGGATGAACATGGTAATATAATTAGAAATAAAGCAAGATTAGTAGCTAAGAGTTATAATCAAGAAGAATGTATTGATTTTGATGAGACTTATGCCCTGTAGTTAGATTAGAAGCTATTAGATTACTTCTTGCATTTGCTTGCTTTATGAACTTTAAATTGTATCAAATGGATATTAAAAGTGCTTTCTTAAATGGATACATTGCTGAACAAGTCTTTGTGGAATAGCCATCCGATTTTGATAATCACTTATTTTCAAACCATGTTGAACAAAGCTTTATACGGTTTGAAATAAGCTCCCCGGGCTTGGTACGAGAGATTAAGTAAATTCTTGATCGGCAATGATTTCATTTGAGAAAACATGGATACAACTCTATTTATTAAGAGACAAAATAATGATATGCTGATTATTCAAATCTATGTGGACGATATCATTTTTGGTACTACTAATGACCTTTATGTAAGGACTTTGTAAAGCTTATGTGGGGGGAGTTCAAGATGAGCATGATGGGTGAACTTAATTACTTTCTCGAACTTCAAATTAAGCAAGGCAAAGAGGGGATCTTCATAAGCCAATCCAATTACATTAAATAAATGATCAAAAAATTTGGCATGAAGACATCCAATAGTATCGGTACACCTATGAGCTTATCTTGTAGACTTGATTCTAATAATACTAAAAATCTATTGATTTCAAACTTTATAAAGGTATGATCGGATCATTACTATATTTAACTGCAAGTAGACCTGATATCTTGTTTAGTGTTTGTATATGTGTTGGATTTCAAGCTAATCCTAAAGAATCACACTTGCTTGTTGTTAAAAGGATTTTTAAATACTTGAGTGGAACTATTAATTTAGGACTTTGGTATGACAAACAATATAATATTGACTTAATAGGATACACAGACTCAGACTTTGCTGGTTGTAAATTAGATAAAAAATCAACTAGTGAAACTTACCAATTTTTAGGTATTAACTTAGTCTCATGGTTAAGCAAGAAGCAAACTTCAGTAGTATTATCTATGGCCGAGGCCGAATACATTGCAGTTAAAAGTTGTTGTGCTCAAATTTTATGGATTAAGCAACAACTGAAGATTATGGTATCAAACTAAAATGCATTTCAACAAAATGTGATAACACTAGTGCAATTAATTTGATTAAGAATCCCATCCAGCATTCTAAGACTAAGCACATAGAAATTAGACATCATTTCATTAGGGATCATGCGAATAATGGTGATGTTATAATTAAATTTTTATGTACTGAAAAGCAACTTGCTGATATTTTCACAAAACCACTTGAAGAAGCTAAGTTTTGTGAAATTAGAAGGAAACTTGGTATGATTGATCCTTCGATTCAGTAAGTCAGTTTATTTGATTGTTTGATTGCTTTATCATGCTTGATTGGATATCTATTGAAAACTTCTTTGAACTTAGGTTTCACTTTTTTTTTTTTTTTTTTTTGCCTCTTGATACTCTTCATGTATGAAATTTATGTTTCAGCTAACTGTCAGGTTAGCTTCTTTAATTTATATTTGCTTCAGTTAGTCTTGCCGCCACATAAGCCTAGTTTATTTTTCACTTCAGTTGACTGGGAAGTCAACTGATGACCCTTTGGACAGCCTCAAGTGGCCGTGCAGTCAATTACATGAATTCCTTCTCACCGAAAATTTGAGAGCATTCAATGCTTCTACCACTTTTCCTAGTTGACTGAGCATTTCACTTCATTGAATGAGCTGATTAACCAGTCAACTGACACTTCTTTTCACTTAAATTCCCTCACCAACTGGCATTCAATTTCACCCTTTTCACTCTCTCCAGCTAACCGGCCAGGCAACTGTAATTCACCTTCCAGTTAGCCGGGCAATCAACTGGATGGAGACTCTTTATAGTCTCTCTTCACCGTGCTCCCCTTATTCTCCTTCGTCTCCATTCAACCGGTTCCTCCCTTGGCATTTCTTTTCCTCTCCACTCCTTTTCACTCTAAGAAAAAGGGAAGATGGCTCCTAAGAAGAAAAACATTCGGGCAAGGGAAGTTGATTCCACTGATTTTCATAGGAAAGCCTCATCTTCATCTTCTTCATGGAGCTCCACTTCTTCAACCTCTAACATTGCAGCTAGAGCTTTAGCTAATGGAAGGTTAGTGGATTTTAACTACCTAGATCAAGAAGGCTTTAAACTAGGTAAATTATTTGCTGCATAAGGTTAGACCAATTTATTGAAAACCAAAAAGCCTATCTATCCCTACCTTATCCATGAGTTCTATGAAAACATCACCTTTGGTGAAGATATCATCTCTTCTAATATTAAAAAGGTCAAGGTAGAGTTTGACAGAATGTTGCTAAAATCTGCCTTAAACATTCCTGTTGTTGGTGTTATGAAAGATTTTCCTTGTGATAAAGGTTATAGACTTGCTCTTGTGCTTGGTTTAGAAGATGGTGAAGCTGATAATATTGTAAACCTTAATGCAAACAAGTTAAGTATTGAAAATAGATTACTTTATAGTATTGTTGCAAAAATCTTTGCCCCTCGTGCTGGATCTTTCAATGTCGTGACCGATTGTGATGTTTGCATTATGTGCCAAATCACAAATAAAACTCCTCTTGACTTCTCTGATCTTATAATGACCATCATGAAAGAAGCATTAGGACAAACCAAAGCCGTTCTGCCTTACGGCATGTTCTTTACCTATATTTTTGAATTTTTTCATGTTAAACTCAAGGGTGAAATAGTTGTAGAATTATGTCATTCTAATATATTTAATGCTCACTCTTTTCATCGTATGAATTATGCTAAGCATAATGGTATTTGGACTAGAATTAGAATTAGAGCAGGTGAAAATCCTGTTCCTTTACCGATAATCCAACCACCTTAAGATCAGCCTCAACAAAATTATCCTTCACCTAGATTCTTTAATTTTGACTTTTTTTCAGCCACATCCTTTTATATATGCAATAATTGAGCCACATCCTTTCATATCTTCTGCACCCGAGTCACATCAATATGCTGCACCCGAGCCATCTCAATTTGTGAATATTGCACCTGAGCTGCCTCCTTGTAATGACAATCCTACTCTTTAGTATCCCACCATTGAAATTTGTGAAGAACATATACAATGGATTATCCAAGAATTATCCTTTGCCCAATCTAGTAGAAGCTCTGGAGACAGTGGATCATTTATCAATGACTATTCCATAATACCCCACATCTTCACTGTTTTTGAGACACTTTCCCAAATTGTGATGAATCAGAGATAAATTAAGCATGATATGCAAGTTATAAATGGAAGAGTCTTTTATCACAATGAAACTATGTTGGGCCGCATACTTGAAGAAATCAACTTGTTAAAAGTCAAGCTTGAGTATTTGAAGATGCCAAGGCTCGTAGCCAAGGCATGTGCACCATTGCGCAGGATGGCATGGGCATGGCAAGCGATGGGGCAGGCTCGCTAACCTTGGGCGCATGGACGCTGGCGGTCCGTGCAAGGCCCAAGGGTTTGGCCAAGGCATAGCCAAGGGGTCGGCATCATATTGAGCGGCATGCGGAGGGACAAAGTGGAGTCTGCATCAACATTGCCTAGATCGGCCAGGCGATACATTGCCAAGGCTGAGATGGCTGGGCAAGGCCGACCACGACTAGGTTCCTCTGGTGGGAACCTTATGCAGGGGCATGGCGATCCCTGCGTGGCGCAAGGCAAGCGCAGCAGATCAGCACACGCGAAGGCACGGACGCGTGGGCACGTGCGTACAATGGGCACAGGACATCGGTCAGACCGATGGGCAACCTCGCAAGCAAAGGCACGCAGCGGTTGGAGCCACACTGGCGGGGTAGTTGGTGGAACCACCAATCCGCTAGTGGGCGTGCCGAGGGACCGTCCGAACTGCCGAGCAGTTGCCAAAACCGCTCGGGCATGCAGGTGTGGGCCGGTGCCAGGCGGTTGCTGGAACTGCTTGGCACACGCGCATAGGAGGCATGCAGTGGCTCGTGATGTGGCTGGGCAGTTAGCGAGAACTGCCAATGACCAGGCAGTTGCTGGAACTGCCTGGCGCGCTCCAAGGGGGCGTGCGCACGATTGTTGCGCAGGGCAATTGTTGAGAACTACCCACGCTCGGGACAGTTCTAGGCGATTGTGGAAACCACCTGCCGCGTGTTCAGGAGGTGCACGCGGGCCCAGGCGCACGTCAAGGTGCTGGGCGAGGTTGGCATGTGCACAGAGTAGCCAAAGGGCGCGCACAATGTGATCATCTCCAAGAATCACCCTTCCCTTATCAACCTCTATATAAGTACTGAACCACGATTAGATGGGAGTATAATGATGAGAACAAGCTGAATCCAAGGTCCACATCTCTGTGCTGTGCCTGTGATCATCTGATACAACCAAGAGATCATCCTCCACCTCCTGTCTGCAACTGTACTCACAGACTCAGATCCTCCTTTTCTCCCTTCTGATTTTTCCACTTAGGAATCTCTCTTAAAATGTCCTACCTCTCCACACTTATAGCACTTGCCTTCCTGGACTTTGATCGTTCTCCAGACTTACTTCTGTCCCTGCCCCTACCTCTGCCTGTCCTTTCCCCAACTGATAGACCCTCCTGGGGAACAGCTTCCTTGGTCATCTTCTCCCTCTGCTCATTCGTCCGAAGCACCGAGACAATATCTTCATAAATTAATGTCTCCTTCCCATAGAGCAGTGTTGTGACCAATGAGTCATAAGACGTGGGCATTGAACATAAAAGCAGAAGTGCTTTATCTTCTTCCTCCATCTTGACCCCAACATTCAGAAGTTCATTGCTCATCTGGTCGAATATCTGGATGTGACCCAGCACATCTCCACCTTCTGACATCCGAAGGCTGTAGAGGCGCTTCTTCAACATCAACTTGTTGCACATATTCTTCCCCATATAGAGGGTGTGCAACTTCGTCCAGAGTCCCTTCGGGGTCTTCTCCTCCAGCACTGAATAGAGGACTGAATCCGCCAGACAGCCCCTGATCATTGAACATGTCTTCTTCTCCAATGAAATCCACTGCTTGTCTGTCATCCCATCTGGCCTTTCCTCCAAAGCCAAATCTAAACCCTGCTGCACAAGGAGGTCCTCTACCCGGACTTTCCACATGGAGAAACTTCCCTTCCCATCAAACTTCTCAACCTCTATTTTTATGCTACTCCCCATGGCCAATTTCAAAAATAGCACAAAAATAAATTTTAAAATAGAGAAGTACCTTGACGAGATTTTGTTGAAATTATTTCAACTCCTTGAAGGCCTCCAGATTACTCCTTGAACCAGGCTCTGATACCACTTGTTAGGGTTTAGACCTTGAATAGCAATGGGATTCCCTGTTGAAGAACTAGAACTAAGGATTTCTAATCCTGTTAGGTTTGATGATCTTGGTGAAGTAGTAATGATCTGCCTTAACCCTTGATATGCAAGGAACGGAGAACTAAGGATTCTAATCCTTTACTTCTTGGGAAGGAGAAGAGGAGGAGGGGAGAAAGCTGATGATGAGAGAAGGGAATTTTTGGGAGAAAAGAATCTGTTCTCTATTCCATCCAAACCCTAGAGACTAGGTTTAAATACATCCACGAAGTGGGCCAGGCCCAGACTCAACAAAAACTCCCATGGACTAACCAATGAGATTAAACTAATCCCCAAGCCCGTGTACACCCGTGACTTGATTTAATCTCAACCCTTGGACTCAAACCCAGCCCAATACAAGTTAGCCTAACCTGGGCCTTGATAGCACCACACCAGGCTCAACAAATTTCCTTTAAAGTCACGAGCATTCACTTGCCTTAACTTTATTAGAGACATGCATGAAGGCAAAAAAAAAAAAGAAGAAGGTATGTGTATGAATATACAATACCCATCAAAGATATGTGATGAATATCATTACAACAAATCTGAGAGGAGACAATTCTAAAAAAAGGCTTTTTTTGATGCTATATGCATTGAAAAAATACGCCCCAATGCTTTCTGAAGCATCGGCAAACAAGGAGTGGAGAGATATTTTTTCAAAGTGTTGGCAAATGAGGAGTGGAAAGATATTTTCTCGATGCTTTGGAAAGACATCGCAAGGTGAAAATTTTTTCGATGCTTTTTAGCATGGAAAAGTTAAAAAAAAAATTTTCAAAATTTTTCCCTATTTTTGGCCATAGCGTCCCTTTCAATGTCCCCAGGTCGTCATCCATAAAATTTGTTAGGAACATAACGATTTATCCACTTCGTTCCACATTGCTCCATATCCATTACATTGATTAGTAAAATTATTTAAATAAATTTATTTATAAGTTTAATAAAAAATATTTATTTAATAAGAATCAGCAGGTCATATGCTATAATTTTTTGTGACCTAAACCATTTGATTTTCTTGATATTGACGAAAAAGAAGAAAAAACAAAAGAGAGAAGCTTATAATTGTTTGAAGCTTGGCTCGTTATGGAATAGAGTTGAAATTTAAGAAACAAATTTTGTTCAAACTAATAGCTAAAATTTATTAAATATATTTAAAAAAAATAATAAAAAATGATGAGTATAAATATGGATAATTGAAAGGATATATGTGAATATAAATATAATATTTATAAATACAGTAATTATGGAATGGTATGAATATATATATATTTAAAAATTTTCACTAATTACATATGCTTTTATAAAAATGAATAAGAAGTTGGATAATAAATACCTGAAAGAACATTTGTAGCTTCATAAAAAGTAACAATTTTTTTTAAAAATTTTACCTTGATGCCAATCAAGTTAAATCAATGTAAATCCTAATCCACAGTCATTAATATAAGCACTTAATAAGTTCTTATATGGATATGCATCATGTATCATGGTATAAGTACTATTCCAATGGGTTATTACATTAAGTTTAAATTTTTTTAAACGTTTACCATGATCTACACATAATTGTTTAAATTCTTGAAGTCTTGATCTTGAAGCATGAAGTTCTTATATGGATATGCATCATGTATCATGGTATAAGTACTATTCCAACGGGTTATTACATCAAGTTTAAATTTTTTTAAACGTTTACCATGATCTACACATAATTGTTTAAATTCTTGAAGTCTTGATCTTGAAGCATGAATAAAAGAAATTGTATTTTTAATTTTTGAAATAACCTCTTGAATTATATTCATGCCAGATTGAGTAGAAAGATTTAATATATGACATGCACATCTAATATGAAATAATTGTCCATCTAAAATGGAATGCAAAGAGTCATTTAATAATGCAACAACAAAATTATTATTAGATGCATTATCAAAAGTAATTGACATTATTTTATTATTAATATTATAGAGCATGCGGTTTTGATAAATAATATTTAAATTTATTGTTCCGAATGCGAAAAATTAAAAGCACGAAAAGCAATAATTCGTTTATTTAGTTGCCAATCATTATCAATATAATGAGATTACTATTTAAAGATGCCGACTAAATATAATATGTTAAAGAAATTCTAGCATTTAAATTTGAGATAAACTTTGTTTCATTGCTAAAAGTTTATCATATCCACTTTTTAAAGGTACGGCTACTAGTTCTTCTATAAGTAGATTGTAGGCGTAATTGAACATATATTTCAAAATTATAAGATTCATATAAACTAAAAGGTAATTCATCTTGAACTATCCATCTTATAGGTAATTTTCTCTGATTTTCATGGTTATATGCATAATTACCTACAAGTGATCCCTCTTGTATATTAAGGATACATTGCTGATGGAAATCATGCATCCTATGAGTCTCTTGATGTCTTTTTAAATGCTCGGTTCCCCTAGTACTAGAACAACTGTAAAGTTTTGTACATTTTGCTTTATAGACTCCATCAACCATAATTCTATCGAAATGATTCCAAACATCACTAGTCCTCTTACGAGAAGAGGCTTGACATTCACTGACACTGGCTCTAGAGAGAACTTGGGGTTGGGGTTAGGAATTAGTTTCCTCACCCTTAGAAAAAGGGTGCATGTTAAAATTATTTTCGTTAAAAGATATTATATCTAAAATTTTTAATTAATAATATATAAAAAAAATAAAAATTAACCTATAAAAAAGAATTGAGAAGGAGATCAGAGATGGAGGCACGGAGCCAAGATTTGTGAGCTTCCTCTTGTGCTATCGCCTCCCAATAGGAAGTGACCTTGTAGCACTTGAATACTTGCTATAACACTTGCCACTTGCAAGAACACATGCAAACTAAAAATTAAATTGCTAATCTACTAGAGCACTTGCTAGAAGAGAGAAATAGTAGTAATAAAAAAGAGTTGGTTTGGTGTGATAAGAATGAGGGAGAAATGGGCTATTCATAGAAGTTTCAAATTTTTTTCCAAAAATACCCTTTAATATAGCTGTTATATGGTTGTTGGGAAAGATAAAATGGTCTTAAACCCTCCGTAAACGCTATATAACCGTTTATAGCCATTAAGGGCCGTGCCGTATTGGCACCGCCTAAGGCTTGGCTTGGCTCGATTCAGGCCCGATATGGCCTGTGGTCTATTTTGGGTTTGAATTTAAATTTTTTTTTATCATATCGTGCCTGACTTTTAGGTTACGTGTTGGACCTGAATTTTTTTACTGTATCATATATGATATGATCTATTTATTATTGAACTATGTTAAATATATATAATAATTTTAAAGGCACTGATAAATTTAAACCGTGCGGTGCAAGATATGATCCAATGCTCATCTCTACTGACGAAGACCCTCTTGCTGGTCGCCTCCACCGCATGTTTACTCACCCCCGCTTTCCGCCCGCTGGTCGGCCCCGCCGCTCTTTTACTCGCCTTTGCTTTCCGTGCACGCATCGATTTGTCACCATCGACTTTCCATGCATGGATCTCTCTGTTTCTATTCGGCGAGGTACATTCATGAAAAGTTATGAAACAATTATTAAAAAAAAAAGCGAAACATTATGCAAAAAAAAAAAAAAAAAATTCCCTCCTTATTACTTCCTGAAACAATCATCTTGGTAACTCATTCTTTAATTATACTCTCTTCAGCCATTCTCTTAAGCTTAATTTCTTTAAGACCGATCTGTTTTATAAATTTTAGATAACAATATTTTTAATTATTTATTTCTTAAAACTAAGAAAATTTTAAAATATATATAATTGAAATTTTTTAACTTTTTTTTTTTCTTCTTAAAGATAGCCGATACACATTTAATGAAGCAGGCCGACTGATTATTTAATGCCTGATAGAGCTTACAGTTAAATTCATGCCTAAATAAATGTGACAACTATGTGCAGCATTTTATAAAAAGTGTTAATCTAAATCTGTTTGATAAAGTTAATAATTAAATATTTTTTTTATAAAATTTATTTTTAAAAAATTTATTTTTATTTGTTTACATATATGCTATATGCAAGTGCTAGTTCAATTGGATTTTCATTCATTCACTAAACTCAATGCCATTTCAATAATGGATCATTTTTTTTTGTGCATGGTGCATGCGCTAAGAATAAAAATGTTTTTTTATTATAGCATGTGTATGATAATCATCGTACATGATGCATATGCTCTTGCACCATACATGATGTAGAGGACTTTTTCTTTAAAGTTTCAACGACTAATCTAAATGGATTCTAATGTACTTCTAGTGGCTTATTATTCCAAATGACCTTTAAAAGGGCTACATCTATCCTCCGTGACCTTTTATAATAAACATGTTTGTTCTAGGACGACCATTTTTATCCATTTTACTTTGATTCCTTTATTCAAAACAATCATATCATTCAATGCAAACAAATTGTAATTTATAAAATTTAAATTAGTATAAGTTAATATATATATATATAATTTAAACAACAAATGTTGAAAGGTTTCTCTCTCTCTCTCTCTCTATATATATATATATATATATATATATATATATATATATATATATACACTATCATGCTAGAGCAATATTCAAGTAAAATTGATTTTTTTTAATTAAGATATAAAAATTTTATTTTACAGCTTGATTGTGTGTGCATGCACAAGTTGTAAGCCGCTCGGTCAAAAGATTAGGTAAATTAGGTGGTGATTGGTTTTTTTTTTTTTTTTTCTTGAAATAAACAGATCATACTATTTTGATATAAGTCAAGTTAAAAAAATTTAAAAATAAAATTTATTAAAATATAATAAAATATAATTTTTAATTTTTAAAATTAAAAATTAAAAGGATGAACCGCTGAAGGTGCAATCCAATCGGCCGCTTTGTGCGGTTGTTGGTGCCATGAGTAAACACAAAGTCCAAGCGCTCGTACAACGTTTCGGAAGGCATGCTACATGAATCGTGATCGTTGAATTTATTTTAAGGGAAAAACAATAGTCCATGCTCTTTTTCTTTTTAAAAAAATAAAGTATCACATGCTCACCAATTGACAACCATGATGTCATGGGACAACATCAAGTCATCAAAACTCTCCACTGGTCATTAAAAAATTCTTATTATTTAATGGTTAAGATTAGTGGAAGTCATATAAAATTAAGTTTTTCAATGATTAAAATTATATCTTAATGAAATAATATTATTTTATTGTATGAAAGAAGACCTATGCAGTTGAAAAAAGAGTTAGATAAGTTAAGTTGAATTGAATTAAGTATTAAAAAAGACAAAAAAAATTTTTAAATGATAATTGTTATGCCATCATATAATATTATGTTAATATATTTTAGTGGCGTCAACTATATTTTATTACCGCATTATGTTGCGTATTATTCGTATATATATAGGCTGACTCATCATCTAAGTGGGCTAAGAGGAGTAATCAAACGCGATAGTTTAAGTTGAGAGGTACCTCTTCTTGGGCCCTTCTCATCTAACGTAAGCCATGGTCTTAGTAATCTTTAGCTTCTTTTATAACTTTAACAATTGATTTAAACACTTTCTACCTTGTTAATACTCATGATCATATTTATCATGTTTATTAATATTAAGAAGGATTATCTTTATATTCAATTTGTTGATAGAAACTTTTTCCTAGAGCAACATCATTAGGTTTATGTTCATAGCTAATTTAGAGAGGTACAGGTGGTAATATACAATATGAAAGAATTATAAGCATCTGTTTTGATTTTGGATGACAACCTTTTTTTGATATTTTTATTTTATTAAAAATAAAAATTCTTATGCAAACATGTTTAGTAGTCGAGGATGAAAATAGGATTTTTGGAAAACATAATTCAAGAATAGCAGAAATTTAAAAATAGATCAAAAACATTTTTACTATTTTTTATTAACAAAATAAAGGTTAGAGAATTCAAAAATATGGGATGAATGGTATTTTTTTTATCATCTCTCAGTTTTAAAGGTATTATTTGCAAAAAAAAAATAGAATGTAATTTCTATTCTTACTTATCAAATACATTTTTTAAATATAAAAATTATTTTAGAAATAAAATAAAAATGTAAATATAAAATTTAATTTTTAACTAAATTGTTGGCTTTATTAGTTGATCTTCTTTTATAAAAAAATATTTATTTTTTCTCTTTTCTTCCTTATGGGCAAACTCTTTTGTCATCGCTTAATTTTAAACTTCTATCTTCATTGAGATCCATCTTCTTAGCTTTTGTTAAAAAATATTTAATTACCAATTTAATTATAATTTTTATAATTTTTTTTTAAAAAATCATCTCCTAATTCACCGTTCAATTTTTTTTTTTTTGGTACAGACGGCGATCACACAAGCCTCATGCGAGTCAGCCCTGAATGTCAGAATACAAAATCTGCTTGAAAGTAGGGGACAAAAATCACCCTACTTCCATATCCAAAAGCCCCCAGATGGACCACAGCAGCCGCAACCCAATCTGCCGCAGAATTAGCTTCCCGGTAGATGTGTCGGATGTGGACACTGTGAGTACCCGACAGAGTAGCCTGAATGTCGCTAAGAATAGGGTTAATGGGGATATGGTCGCAGAATCCCGTACGGAGCTACCGAATAACCGAGAAGGAATCCCCTCAATAAAGCATGTCACTTGAAGCTGCCAAATAGCATAGGAAATACCGGCCCATGCTGCATAAAGCTCGGCCATGGGGATAGAAGAATCAAGGGAACCTAAACCACCCGCCGCCAGCAAGGCACCATCAGTCCCCCGGATAATGAAAGCAACCCAACAAGTCTACCAAGAATACTTCCATCAAAGTTGATTTTTACAAACCCTGGAGGGGAGGGCTCTCAAGAGATATAAACCGTACAACGGTTCGCTGCCGAAGCAGCAGGGGAGTCCCAGAGGCCAAGGTTGTAAGAATCAGAACCAGTGAGAAGAAGTACACCTTCCGTAACCATAGATCTGATCTTTCGCTCCAATCTGTAGGGAAATAGTCTCATCAGTAAAGATAAGCAGGTTCTGCGAAGCTAGATCTGATAGGCAGTGACAGCCAAAGAACACTGCATTGTCTAGGGGACCTCCGGAGAGTATCAAGGAAAGGGGAACACGAGGAACCAGAATCATCCACTCTGCAATCGTAACTCATCCTCGTCCAAATCCCACACAAAATGGGGCAGGTAAAAATGGCATGATCAATAGTCTCCTCCTTCCGCCCACACAGTGGACACGTCGCCTCAATATGAAGACCCCATCTCGACATAGAGCAAGAAGGAAGGCATTCCCACAAGATCTTCATATAAATAATTGGACTCTGGGATGAACAGAAAGCTTCCATATCCAATCAGCAACCCGCACATCCTGGGGCTGAGGTCTAAATACTTCGAGAAGGTCCCTAGTGGGGGCCCTAGAAAGGCAAAATCTCCTCCATAACCTCATGTCAGGAATATGTCCAAAGTGAGAGGGATAGAAAGAATCCGTCGAGTAAGCTCCTCACTAAATAAGCTTATCACAAGGGTATCCCCAAAGAGAGGTCTGAATGATGAGATCTTACACCCTCAACTGATGCGGAATATTCATACTAATAAAAGAGGGCCATCGGGAAAGGGAAAGATCAGTGATCCATCTATCATGGATGACGTCGACCGAGGAGCCATCACCAATCATCCATGAGATATTGCTCATAATAGGCGTAGCATGACGATACACCTCCTTCCAAAAGAAAGAATGCCGACGAGTAGGCTGAGGAACCATAATAGAAGACCAATCACCATACCTGGCTCGCATAAAGGAACTCCAGACACAATGAGGATCAAGGATAAACCTCGAAGCATGTCTAGCCAGCAGAGCATCTCTCCTCACGAGCAGGGATTGAATACCAAGACCCCCTTCGCGCAATGGCATACAAATCAAATCCCAAGCCTGAAGGTGAAGGCCATGACCATCTTGCATAGAAGCCCACAGAAAGTCCCTGAATAAATGCTCTATCCTTCGCAAACAAGTGATAGAGACCGCAGCATTAGAGAGAAGATGCATAGGAAGGGACGTAAGGATAGAGCGGATAAGAGTGATCTTGGCCATCATGAATAAACCGGTGACCTGCCAACCATCAATCCGGTCCCGAATCCGTCACTCTAGAGTAGCGAAGTCACTAATACGAGGACGCCTCCCCAGCACTGGGATTCCCAAATAAGATAGCCCATAGCCTTAGTAAAAATACCCAAAGCTTGGTGAATAGCTTCCCTGGTAGCCCTGGAAGTCTTGGGCTAAAGCAAATCAAGGACTTTTCTAAATTGACCTTCTGCCCCGAAGCTCGGTAGTAGCACTATATGAGAGAAGCATAAGTAACAGCATTGCGAAGAGACGCCTGGCCCAGAAGGATACAGTCGTCCGCAAAAAGAAGATAAGAGACAGAGGGTCCCAAAGGAGCAGCCAAAGGGAGCGATATGGCAATCCTGCTGAGCCTGATTAAAAGCACGGGAAAGGTCGTCCGTAGCCAGAACAAAAAGAAACGGGGATAAAGGGCAACCCTGTCTCAAACCCACAGTAGAGTGGAAGAAACTTGTCTGCATACCATTAACAATCAAGGAGAAAGATGGCTTCTGGATGCAGGCCATGATCCACTCAATGAACAGATCGTGAAAACCAAACTCAATCAGAGTTCGATGCAAGAAGGCCCAACTCAACCTATCGTAGGTATGCTCCATATCAAGCTTAACTGCCATGAGACACTGTCTGGCCGAGGCTCTCTGAAGATCATGCATAAACTCCTGCGCAATGAGAACATTATCAGAGATGCTCTGACCTCTAATGAAAGCCCCTTATTCAGTAGAGATGAGCAGAGGAATCACCACATGCATCCGGAGACAAGAAGGCGGGCACAGATCTTATATAGAGTGGTACAAAGACTAATCGGTCGAAAGTGATGAGGGGTAGAAGCATTAGAACGCTTCGGCACAAGAGTGACAAGAGTACGATTCCAATCAGAGGGAATCGATTTGGAAAGAAAAGCACTTGAATAGCCTGAATAACCTCAGAACCAACAATGTCCCAGTAGTGACGAAAAAAAACGGTGGAAAGCCATCAGGGCCACGCCTTATCAGGCCCGAGGTCCCATAAAGCCGTACGAATCTCCTCAGCCGAGATCGATCTAATCAAGAGGTCATTCTGATGATCAGAGACCTTCTTAGAAGAAGGAACCCGGAGAATAGGAGCCCCATCCCCTGATAACTCAGTCCATCTAGACTGGAAAAAACTGAAGTAACTGATCCCGAATAATGATGGAATCGTCATGAGGATTACCCTCCTCATCAACTAAACGCCGGATCCTATTAACAGCCCGATGCTTCAAAGTAGCCTGATGAAAAAACCTGATGTTGCGATCTCCCTCCCGTATCCACTGAACCCTAGATCGCTGTCTCCAATAAGACTCCTGCTGCAGAAGAAGGGAGTGGTGAAGATCAAGCTTAAAGCGAAGAGCGAAGAGATCAAGAATAGAGAGACTGCCTTCCCGATCCTCCCTTTCCTGGATAATAGCAATGTTAGCTTCAACCTGCTCAATCTGGCTCACTAGATTGCCAACCTCAATTTGTTCCATCTAAAAAGCCGCCGCCTAACCAAATCCAACCGTCTAGAGACGGTAAATAGCATTACCTCTCATTGGTAAGTGCAGACCTGAGATATAATAGCATGAGCCGAGGGGTAGAGCGTCAAGAATTGCTCAAATCTAAACTGACGCTGCTGATGAAGAACAACATCAGTGGATATCAAAATGGGACAGTGATCGGACGCAATCCAAGACAAGTGAGAGATAGTGGCAGAGGGAAACATCCGAGACCATTGAGCAGTAGCCAGAGCTCTATCCAACCTTTACCAGACACGAGCCAAACCCTGGCGATTGTTATACCAGGTAAATTGAGATCCAGAAAAACCCAAATCCAACAACCCAGCTGAGGAGATAAATGATCTAAACTCAACAATGTCAGCTGAATCAGTAACCCGTCTACTACCTTTCTTTTCATTAGCAGCAACAATACAATTAAAGTCAGCAGCCAAAATAGACGGATGCCCTGATCAAGGAGGGAGAGACTCTCAGCCCAAAGAACATGCATTTTTCTAAAATCAGTGCTGGCATAAATCCTCGAGAGGAGCCAAGGGTCAGAAGACCCTTCCAAGACAAGAAGAACAATTTGCTGATTACACTGGTGAAAAGTAGTCACCGAAACCGAGGAATGGCGCCAAAAAGCAACAATCCCACCGAAAAGACCCACAGACTCTACAGCATATGAAGACCAAGACCTGGCAGCCTATCTCCAAAAGCGGACCAAGCTGTCTCCGATAACCGGGTTTCTGTGAGGATACATATGTCAAAATTATGAATTTGCAGCAATCTACCAAAAGAGGATCGAAAAGATGGTTTTCGAGCTCCTCTTACATTCCATATAAGAATTTTCATTTACAATTGAGGGGAAGGGTGGAGGCCACCCTGATCTTCCATCATAACTGAATTAGAGCGGTACCCTTAAGGCAAAGTGCCAATCAATTCCGCCTGCATAGTATAATCCATCCTAGGATCATCAGCCCTTTGTACAGCGGCCTCAGATACAACATCCGCAGCCCGAGAATGATCAACCGAGAGGCCAGAATCCTTCAACTGACCCTGGATAGCCAATTTAAGGCAGGATATAATCAAATCATGGTTACGATTAACATCCAGATGACTTGCCCCCCATTCACAACACTGCCTGCATCCTGATCAGTGGAAGCCTTACCGGGCCTACCAAAAAGTGGTAGGGACCCGACCATGGTTAAGACTATCAGTCAGATTAATCTTCTCCTTGGACTCTCTGGCCAAAGCAACAATGCCTTTGCCTTTCCATTTCTCGTTTTTAGATGACGTCCGCAACGGACGAGACTCCTCAGCCTGGCATGTTTAGAAGGGCGCGGATTAGCATCTGACCTGGCAGGGCTACCTTCCCATGTACCGCACCCAGAAGGGCAAATGGGTTGTTAGACTTCAATTTATGGAACACAGTGAGCTGAAGGTCAGAACCACAGTCTGAACTTCACTTTCTCAGCCTCCTCATAACAGAAGGAACCGCACAAGCCCCCTCAACCGGCACACCCCTTGAAACACTGGAACCCTCAGTAGATGGCCAGAACCAGTCTTCAGTCCGGCCAGAGCATGAGTAGGACCCACCTCCACACTGGCGAAGGAGTTGCCGGACTTAGATGAGCACTGACGAGCCACCTTGGTAGGAGATAACCAACCCTCATTCACCAAGCCCGACTTCAGAGGCCCGGTTGAGGGAGAGTGAGAAACAGCTTGGAAGGACCCTGATGGCATCGATGATTTCTTCAACGCCACACCGAAGATGGCGACGGCGGGTTGCCGACATCCAAGGCCCAAAGCAAGGCCTGGCCGAAGGCAGCTCTGCAACCGAGATGGGGAAGATGAAGAATAGGGACTAGTAAGATGGATCGAGCCACAACAAGGGCAAATGCCATCCAGGTGCTCAAACTGGAATTGTTGCCAAAAGGGGGAGCCCAACCCTGAATTCTGACGCCCGACCGGAGAGGATGCCGGAGATCCACACGGATGCAAGCCCTGGCGAATCCCCCCCTGGACAGCAGCCGAGTAGCAGAGTCGATGGACACGAACTGACCCGCCGACACCAAGATATCTCCCAACACAGCTTCGTTCCAAAATTCAACCGGGAGAGAGGGCAGACGCACCCAGAGAAGGGCGGAGGATACCACATCCGCCGCCAGATTGAACTCTGGCCGCCATGCTTCCGTGGCAACAGGCATCCCATTGACCACCCACGGACGACTAAGCACCATATCCTTCGTTCTGGGTCCTCAAACCTGAAGATGTGGCAACGATGAGCAAAGTTAAGCGGCTGAATGACTCCAGCAACGCTCGCTCGTCGGAACTCCCTTATGAAGCGCGAAACCCATCGCTGGAAAGTACGGGCCAAGATGGCCTGTTCCTTCCAGCAGGCATGGCCTCCTCCAGCGCTGCAACAGAGATATGGACGACCTCTGGAAATGGCTCTCCAGCTCGATCATCTCCATCGGCGACGAGAAGATGACACCCAAACGAAGTCAACACCTGACCCATATTCAGCACCTTCGAGCCAGTAGACTTCCCATTCAAAGCCATAAGAAGCAGAGAGACCTAGCAAGGCAACCAACCAACGGAAGGACCATCGGAGACGACCTGACACACTGAAGATCAGGCAAACCGGGAATGAAAGCATGAATCTTAAAGCAGCCTAAGCCAAGGACGCGGGAGCCAACGCAGCACGAAGCTTAAAAACGTTCAAACTTTTTTTTTTTTTTTTGGGTATAAAAAACGGGCGATCACACTAACCTAGTGTGAGTCAGTTCAGAAAGGTCCGAATACAAAACTTCTTTAAAAGCATTGATTTCTCACATCTTCTTCTCTTACCTTTCTATTTTTTATTTATTTATAATATCATGCACATACAACCAGCAATATTAGAACAAAAATATTTAATTAACTATATACTTTATAAAATATCTGATTTTTTTAAAAAAAAATATCGCAACTTAAAATTTTGGATAATAATCTTAAAAAAGATTCATTTAATGTCTGACGCATGTATTTTAAATATTAAATATATATTTATTTAAAGATAATCCACCATGGGATTAAATATATATCTACCAACCACGTGCGTCGCTGCAAAAAGGAATAATTTAATTATGTTTACAGAGTTAATAACCTGATGACAACAAAACTTTTATCGATCGGATGATCTCAGTGCACGACAGCTTGTGATTCCAAATGGGTCCCCATTGGCATCCATTCTCCTCTCTTCTTCGCAGTAAACTAAGTAATAATAAATTAAAATTATTCAAAACCTTCCCCAGTGATCGCCGTCTCCGGGTTGGAAACTAACCGCTGCCGCCAACCTAAAGCGACGCTCGATCTCAAGAATCTCATTAAAAAAAAATCTCTCAAAAGAGTAAAGTCCGTCCTCGAAGTACTCGAGACGTAGACGAAGCTACCTCGGTCGCCCTCTCCTCCCGCCTGTCGGTCTTCTTTCCTTCTCTGGATTGGGGGAATTGATCGAGACTCCATCACATCTCTTCGTTTGTGATTGCTTGCAGGTTGGTGGTTTTAAAGCCAAGCGTCTGCCGTTTGTCGCCATTAATCTTTAGAGTTGAACGATTAGAGTGATGAATTTTTTGATGATATTTTCTGCCCAAAAAAAGAGAGAATCTTTTGGAGGATTTTTATTGTTTTTTGGGTAGAAGGCACCTGTTCTCGGCTTTACGTAGACGATGATATTGTTGGACTTTTTCTTTCTCTGATATCGGCGCTTTGTTTGGATAGCTTATGGCATTAAAGCATTTTTAGGGGATTTTATGGCTTTCTAATGCAACATTTGTGCTGTGAGATGAACATTTTTAGACCATTTTGTCTTGATCTTTTAAATGATAAATCAAGGTTCTTTTTATTAGACGACCCCAACTAGTTTGGGATGAAGCCTTAGTTGTCGTCGTCGTCTTCTTGATTCTTTATATCTTTTCTTGCAAAAGAGAACACCCTTTCTTGTTGAAAAAAATGTTGCTTTTTGATCACATGAGCACTTCTATGCTGAATTTTATCTTTGGTAGTGCTGGTTGGCTGCAATTGGATGTGATAGGTTATCTGCTTATATGTTCTTATAAATTCTCCGAGCTATCATGTCGTAGATGTAATTTATAAATGCTAACTGTATTTTTGCTATTCACTTAGCATGGGCCATGATTTTTTTTTTTACTTGAACAATGCTACGCTAACTAAGAAATTTCACTCAAAGTATCCCTCAGCCAGTTTTAACCTATCACTTTTTGTGATGTCAGTTTAAAAGAGCAATTGCATGAAGAAAGCAATGACATTACCTCACTGTTTTCTGGAGGGTAAAAGCCCTTCTCTCTACACAGTTTTTTTTTTAAAATGAATTCTTAAGTGAAGAATTCTAAAATTTGAAATCTAGAAAATATTTATGACAACTTGTTTTGTCTTTAGTTTCTTACACTGCCTAGTCCTAGAATAATTCACTTTGCAAAAAACCTCACTTACTGAAACAGTATATTTGTCTTAAATAATAAAAGACTTGTTAAGTTAACAGAAACGTGGGAGATATATTTCCTAAAATAACACTATGGCTGGACCTTTTATTTTGCATTCTTACAACTTAAGATTTTTTGCAACATTTCCAGGGCTCTGATTGCTGTTGCCAGTAAAGATGTTGCATGTCTAGTTAAAAGATTTCCAGTGATGTATAATTATAGTCATTTTGAGACTTGGCTGGAAAGGTGTGCCATTGGAATTTGCATTGCATGGTCTCAAGTGAAAACACTAGCTTGTCTTGTTGTTTCAACCCTTTTAATGATCTTGCAGCCTTTTCAATGTCAACTGCACATTGTGTTGCATTAGTTCCCTCCATTAAAAGTGCGTTTACCCTTGAGTTTGCTAGGGGCTCTGTTGCAGAGAGGAAGAGGGGGGAGGTGGTGTTGTTGAAAATCCTGTATGACATGTCTGGCAATTGGCATCATGCTGCTGCATAACTTGTCAGTATTTGTTGAACATGCTTGATATCTCCATGTTAATAGAGAAAATACTATTTTCTAGCCTGAGCTTCTTCTTCTCCAGTTTGTTACATCCGTCCTCAGGAAATGGTCGCAAGTGAAACATCAAAATGTCACCTTCTTGTGAGATTTTTTAAATGCCGTTAGTTTTTTACCATCTTCCCTGTATTTTGCAGTGGACATTCCTAAAAATTTTCTTGACACCTGCATCTATTGTCACATCTATTGTTGTGCACTTTTCTGGCAACATTTTTTTTAGTTTATCGCATGCTCATCAATCACAATTTTTAAATGTAGATCTAAAAATGATTACAAGCGAACCATTAAAATGTCACCAGCTCATGGTATCTTTAAATGTTGATGCTTTTCAACATCTTACCTGTACTTTTCACTGGGCACTTCTAAAACTTCTTGACAGTCCCATGTACAGACAAAGCTTGATTTCTCATGTCCTCTATTGTTATGCTTATTCCTGGCATCTTTTTCTACTACATTCTCATCAATCAGAAGTCCCAAATGTATATTTTTGTGAAGAGATATTACATATGCTATCAAATGATTCTTGCTGTGCAAACACTAATTCCAACTCTGTCTTCTCTCTAAGAATATTTTGACTTTTTACCGAGCATTCTATTCACAACCTCTTGCTCATTAACATTTGAGAAGGTAAGAGCTTTTGTATTAATGATTTTTTTTTGAACTTCTTTACCAAAGCTGTCTATAAGTTACCAAATAACCTTATGTATTGACCTGATTGGCTATTCTTGGTCATGCTGTGCGACCTAGCAACCTCTTTGGAGACGAGGTTGGTCATTTTGGTTGTTTTGTTTTTTTCCTGTGTGGAATGAAAAATCCAGTATTATTTCAGAGACAAGGTTGCTAGTGTTATGAGTCTATTAACCACACCACAATACATAATAAACATTATACCTCATTGGTTTCATGGAAAATCCAGCGTGGAGGCCATAACAAGTACACAAATGGTGTGCCTACTATTGTTGCAGAGTTTGTAGCCTGGTGATTTGAGATTTACTGTTTACATACAAACAACATATCTTTGCTGAAGCCTTCTAAGAATCTTCATCAACTATGGCTGGTGGGGGTGATCTGGGCAGCTGTTACTATGAAGGCTCAGTAAAACCAGGCCAAAACTCATAACTTGAAGTTGCAAACTTGCAATAAATGAATGGCATGCTCTAAACCTTCCGCATTGAAAGATATAACAAATTTGACTCGATCGTTACCCAACTTCCGTTTATTTGATGCATTATTTATATGCTCTATATTGCAGGTCCACTTCTTGCATAAATGGCTGATCAAGACAGAGATCCTATACCCATGCCATCAAGAAATGTCAAGCTACAGAAATTCACTGCTAGGAGTGCATCAATGTCTGTGCACTCAAATGTCTCCTATGAAACTGAAGATACTTTTATATCTCATACTGGTCCTTTGAGCATCCAAAGGACATCGCATTCTGCACATATGAGTGGCCCTTTTATATCAGTCAGAAGGTAGATGAGGTTCCTTGGCCTAAACATGGTATGCAACACGCTGAACTGCACACAGTCATGCCAGGAGTGATGGGTCAAAATGACTGGTCAGTCAATAACCATGCTGGAAAAAATACGCATTTGTTAATGTCTGGGCCTCTTGGGTTATGTAATAACCCTGACTGCACCGACTGTCCTGCAGCTTATAAAACCAGAACGAGTTATTATAGAAACTCAGATTCTCTTGATAGTAAGGTGCTTTTCCCCTTTTCCAGCTTATGTTTTAGTTTTCTTTTTGTTGTTTTTTGTTTCACTGATCTGGTGAAGCCATCATGAATAATACTCAATGTTGACATTGCTGTCAAGAAAAGTATCAACATGCACTGGCGAGTATGGTGCATACTGTGTTGACCTGGTATAATATCGGTATGGTATTGGGGCTTGACATACCCCTGAATCAACTTGTTATTGGTGCTGCACTCTACTATGTGCTGGTATGGGGTATACTGTATAGTTCCATACCATATTGGTAAGGCACTGGTACATGGCTTAATACAAGACTTAAAAACCTTGTTGAATGGGATAATAATTTATTTCAAGATTAAGACCTCCACTCATATGCAGTCCAGAGTATGCACATGGAGAGATAATGAGCTGATACATGAGGCAAGTAAAGATGTCAACTGGATTGAATGAGCAGTTGTCTTGTATGATATTTTAATCCACAACCTTAGCTTTGATGGTATGTTAGCTAACCACTTGACCACCTTAAGCTGGCAGGGAGTGGGACAACTATGTATATTGAGCATAATAGCTCAAACTTAATTTATATTTTGGTTCGTTTTGAAGGAAGGAAACATACCTATCAGGTTATTTAGTTTTAGTAGAGCAGAAATTCTTTTCAGCATTTTGATAAATAGAGGACATTATGCATTTGTACTGAAATAAGAACCATAACCAACACCATCTAGAAGCCACCAAAACAGAAATGAAGAATAAAACAAAAAAAGTAATCAATCTAGTGAAAGCTATGTACTGTTTGGCAGTGGAGAAATCAAGGCCAAACTTGTTGTTACGCTTATAACATCCAATTTTCTTCATCAACTGTTGTGTCTAGCAATGTTGGCAACTCTTTCAAGGCTGTGGTTGTAGGCAACAAAGTTTTTATTGGCTGTAAATTAATGTTTCAAATGCTGAGAGTTTGAAAATTACCACTAAAACTGCCTGCTGGAGGAAGCAATTTGAAGAATTGGGATGAAACTACAATGATGTATTTTAAAGAGATGCAATTTTAGGATTTAAGGCCATAATTATCATAGCTAGACGGGATCACTGTTTGGACCAGAAATTCAGCCATCCAGGCCTAGGTCTGGTTCACTTCTGTAATTGAATCTTTGGCCACTTATTAATGTAGCTACTCTCATAATCAATGAGGCATGGATGAGCTTATTTTATATGATGATAGAATATAACTTACAATAAACTTATCTATTGGTTAATATAAGTTGAATGACATGTTTGAAGCTTATAAACTTGAGATTGTTTAGGTAGATTGTATTGCTTTGCCTTAATATTTCAGTTATCATTTTTTTTAAAAATCTTTTGACTGAAACAAGAATTAAACATAATCATTCCATTCTTTTGGATAGTTTTACAACTTTTAGTATTTAAAAATAAAAAACTATAAATTTTACATTTTTCTGTTGCATTATATCTAAGTATTGTAATTTAATTTTAATTATTTGACTTTTTAAAGGCCTGTGGGTAGATTGGTTGACCCAAATTTTGACCAGTGACAAGCTGACTTAGCTCTTTGACCAGGTCAATGTTTGGTTCAGTTATGCTAACTATGCTTGTGGTATATTTGTCATTTATCTGGATATTTTTCAAATATTATACTTTTATGTGGATTTAATTGTAGGGGTAGGCATGAGCTGGGTTGAGGATAAAAAAGGCAGCCTAAGGTTGGGCTGGGCCTAAACTTAGGACAAGTATTGCCACCCTGAGCCTGGCGTATGGTAATCTCTTGGGGCTTGAACTTGGCTCAGCCTGGCCCGCACTTTTTACAAAAAAAAATTAATGAAGTATGTTAACCTATAACTTATGCTTTGATTCTTTTTTTTTTAATTATTACAATAGAAACAGTAACCCTTGAGAAGCTATTGCTAGGTTGGATTTGTTTCTTTAGCATTTAGGCCTACAGACCTTGATCTGAATCCAACACCATATATGTTATAATTATATATGTTTGCATAATATATATTTAAATTCTTGGGCTGGGTTGGTCGGGCCTTTTTTTCCCTAAGCCTAGGTCTGGCCCTAAATTTGAACAGGCCTAAAAAATCAAGCCTATCTCAGCCCTTTGGGCCAAAAACCTTGTCCAAGCTCTGAAATTTTCAGGGCCGGGCTTGGGCTGGCCCATGCCTACCCCAATTTAGTTGCAATCATTAGTATGTGTTGACTTGCTTTTTAGTAGATGATTTTACATTGAATATTGAGCATATAGTTCTATATTTTTTATTATAATTATTTTGCAGACATGTTTGTACCTTGGGAAATCATATGATTGTTTTAAATTCAATTATCCAATAAATTCCTCATCATGCTATCTGCAGGCTTGTCTGTAGAATCATAGTAACAAAGTATTGTGTGCATTTGTCATATATTGTCTTTGAAGTACATTTTTGTTGTTTGTCATTGCATGCAGCTTCGTAACATTCTCTACGGTGAAGCTGATGGATGGACAAAGAAATCAATTTCATGTCTAAGTTCATATTTTCCAATCATGAACCCACATACAAAGGTTGTTCAACAATGGAACAAGTTTTTCGTTATCTCCTGCTTGATTGCAATATTTGTTGACCCATTATTTTTCTTCGTTCTCTCTGCAAAGGAGGTATGTTTTTGGCCTTTCTGCCACCATAAAAAATTCAGCTATTTCCTAGCAAATAATTTCAATATTAACTATATTTTGGCAGTTGGTGCATTGTATTTGTGACTGGTTGGGTTTCTGTTCTCATGATTTTACTGTCCTTCATGTGAGTATTATAATTTTTTACAACTTGTGCTTTTGCTTGGTACATGTATCGATATGATTAGAGTTTCATCAATTCTTCTTAGTAATGAACTGTAAAAAGCATTCACAGTCTCACTCCATGCAGTGAACAATAAAAGCATCGACAGTTTCACACCCTGTGCCTAGTATTAACACTAGTCAGGCATGGTGCATGTTGGCCCATGTTGGCTTGGTGAATGGTGGATTGGCTTCTAAAACCCTCCCAGCTATCTTGATTAGTTCATATAAAATTGAAACATGTACGAAACTAGATTTTTCAAGAAATCGGCATTTCGCTCAAACTTGTGCAATATAATGATTTTGCGCCTTTTAATTCACTGAAACCTCAAAAATTCGAGCTTAATCTCATATAAAATGCTTCCTTAAGGCTCAAATTACTACTCATGGTGAGATCAACTAAGTGAGGTCAGGAAAAGAAAACCTTAAAGTAAGGTTTTTGACCTTATATGTTAGTTTTGGCTGGAAGAACCATCTGAGCTGCCCAAAATTGGTCTCCAGTCGACTAGATTTTATTGAAAACATCAACAATCATGTTATTTCAGGTCCATGTCAGCTGAGATTTTAGACTTTAATTATCTTGTTGAAGCTTTCAATCATTTGGCCAACTTGAGTGTCGGGGCAGTGTGATGGAAATTAGTTGCATAAATTTCAAAATGAATGTGTCAGATAACATGTTGAATCTAATGGATGTGAGAGAAAATGGTGGGTCATTGGGGAAGAGCCTAATTCATGGTTATCGGACTATTGTTACTGATGACGCCCGATCACTGTAAGCAAATCATCCTCCTCGAGCGTCCGGTTGTCTTCTCCGACGAGCCGAGGATCTTTCGGCAAGCTTCTCGCGCTTGGGAGCCTGCAAAAAGTCCCGAGGACCAAAGATTCCGGCGGAGACCCTCCGACGCTCAAGTCAGTGTCTGGGCAATAGCCGTAAGCTTAAAAAGCTCCGAAGAGAGAGAGGCTTAGAGAAGCGCTCTCTGTAAGCAAATATGAGCATTTAGGAGTGTAGTGAGTTGTTCACTGGTCGAGGGTTCCTCTTACCCATTTTATAGATGTTTAGAGTCTATGAGACTTGAGGCATGACTACTTGTCAGAACATTTATGGAGCATTTATGGCGAGGGCAGCACTAGTGGGGTTTGCCTCCATGTGACGTATCAGGACTCCAGGCCATGTCCCATCTAATTTGAGAAGCTGTGCCTGGTAAGTGAGCCTAGTCTTGTCAGGCATACGGGCCATAGACGGTTAGTGGGCCTGACCTTGTTAGGCAGGTGGGCCTGGTGGTCAGATGGTTGGTGGGCTTGGCCTTGTGTCCCCCATGTCGTGTGCTTGTCGTCCTGTGTAGACAGTGGAGGAGCCAGGTATGTGGGCTCCACAATGAGTTCTACTTGGATGACCGCTGAGGTCCTACCCGATCGGTCTGTCGGAGTCACTCCTGGATGTACGCACGTAGCCTTCCTGAAGGAATAACCGCCCTCCACGTGAGTCTTCAGTTTCATCAGTCCCATCAGCCGATCTCTATCGTCGGTTGGCCGATGTGGCTCCATTAGCCTCACTGTTCATTTAGTTTTATTTCTTGGCCTCGATATGACAATAATCACTCGGCTTGCTCTCTGCATGCAAGTGGGGAGACTGATGACATCAACACATAAGCACCCACCAAGTTACCCTTGAATAAAGCTGACATCAGAGTATTCCTTCGTAGCAATTCTTGAATATAGCGTCCCTTGCCGAGGCCATAGTGTAGGCCTCCATAGTTGACTTGAATCAGAGCTGGAAGCCTAGAGCCATGGAGTTGGCCGGGACGGAACTGGAAGCCGGGAAGGAGCCAGAGCCACTGTCGGGAACCGGGATAGAGCAGAGAAGTAGAGACGAGGGAGTCAGGACGGATCCGAGGCCTCTCGCATGGGGGCAGCCGAGCAGAAATCTGCACCCATTGTCGGGCCGGGATGAAGCCGGGAGCGACTGGGATGGCCGGGGCGAAGCCGTGGCTTGGAGTTGGAGTCGGGGATGGCGCTGGGCTCGGCAATTTTGAGTCGAGAGACACAGAGACGGGGCAAAGAGAAAGAGAGAGACGTCTTGAGTCTTGGTCCGTCGAGGAAGTGGCCGGTGAGGAAGAGATCGGGGAGGACAAAGCCGAGGTTGTCGATGAAGAGGCCGGCGAGATTAAAGCCGAGGCCGTTGATGAAGAGGCCGGTGAGGATAAAGCCAAGGCTGTTGATGAAGAGGCCGGCGAGGATAAAGCCGTTGAGGATGGGGCCGTCGAGCGGAGAACTGGGGACCTGGGGCCACGCCATCGGGAATGGGTCCGGGAGCTTCTGTCCGCGAAGCCGGAGCGGAGAGCCTGGGATGGGCACTGGAATTGGGAGCGAGGAGACACTGTCTGGACTTGGGGACGAAGATGGTCGCCCGTGAAGGTGCAGCAGATAGCTCTCGACCTCTTGCCTACTAGTGTCTTGCATCACCATCCTCGTGGTAGCGTTGAACGGAAATACCCAGGCTATTTTAAGGGAGGCGAGGCAGGACTTCTTTGTCTTCTCGTGGGAAGCCTTTGGTAGTCAACATGCAACAGGAACTAAGGAAAGGGGGAGAGGAAATGACGTGACGGCTTCATTTCCTCTTTTGACATCCATTTGGGCTTTGAAGCCTCCACCCCACCTTGAGAGTTGTTGTAGTGGGCAGATGTGGAGGGCTATATTTGGTGGAAAAAGGGGTGACCAAAAAGGTTGCAGAGGCATAACAGGACGTGCTCCAGCCATAATGATCTTCCAACGCCCGAGGAGACACCTGGCGGCCCGAGACTTGTTGAGGACTGTGGGGACGAACTGTCGGGCTTGTGATAGCCGGCAATGAACGATATATTGCTTCGAGCAGCTGAGACTGACTTTCCGACACCAAATCTGACTGACTTCAAGGCCGAAGCCGACTTTGGAGAGGCCGAGTAGAAAAAGGTCGCGGCCGCCTTGGGAAGGCTGCTTTGGGGAGACCGAGTTGGGAGGCCACCTTGGGGGGGGGGGGGGGGGGGGAGTCCAGATGCGATCACTACAGTCCATGGGGTCAATTGGCCCCATCAGTTACCATTAGTGCATGGACAGAAACACTAATGCTTGCTTCTTAATTTTCATCTTTCATGATTTTGATGTCATATTAATTGCTATTATTGACTTCTAATTTTGGCTATTATTGTTGTCTAATTTTGTTACATATGTTCGTGTCATCCATCCATCCATCCATGGGAAATTGTGAAGCCCTGTAAGCACCCATGATTCTTAATCAAGACTTTCATGTGTAGATTTTCCAATGAGGTCTTGTTATATGAGGTACATCATTCTTGTTACGGATCTATATATATCAAATTGAAAGGGAATCTCAACTTAGTATTGCCCTTTTGATGAGACCATGTTCACTAGTTTGTCTTTTGGACAATGACTCCTACTGTGAAAATAAGTCCCTTTCAAACTCAGGCATATTGAACTAAATAAAACATCCAAATTGTGAGAGCCATATGTCCAAGCCTTAGTATCAAAAAAACTTGTCAATTACATCTCATAGAGTACTAACTATTGTGGAGTTCTGGCTTATAATATTTGTAAAATTGTTGGAAAAAAATAGTACATGAATACATGTAAAGAAAGAACAAGATGATGATGGTCTTAAGTCCATATGCATGAAGGCTGAGTGATACATTTTTGTTGCATCAATAAAAAAGCATTCAGTTTTCAGGGGATTGGGTCTAGAAGCATGTCCCTTTTTCTCTGGAGAAGGGTAGCTTTACTGATGAATTTTTCATTTTCTCGATGATTATTGTAAGTACTTTATCCATTTTGGCTGGAATATTAGACCAGGCCAATTGATTTGATTCACTAGAGTGAATGCATCTGATTTGCTAGCACACTAAACTTGACCAATGCATTTGATAGATTGTGACATGTGATGGAGGACTTGATGTTGTTTGATGCATTATATGGTTGCATTACCTCTGTGATAACATTATATACATTGTAGATTTTTTTTTTCTTGGTTAACTAAGAGTTCGCTAAGAAGGCACCTCTTAGGATGTACCAATCTTTTGTCACTCTGTTAGTGTATTTCTTGTAGAAAATGCTAATGAGAGTCATATATGTAAACAATTTCGAGTATGTTCATTTTATTTCAATTATTTTAATCTAAGCTTCTTCATTTCCTGTTATAAATGTGATAATCATGATAGGCTGTGAACACCGTTCCTTACCGTTTAACTCTTTGGTTAATTCTTGGTGTTATGCTTAGTGCCACTTCTGTGATGTAGTTAGTTCACCTCTTATGATCTCTTCATGAATATCATCTTTCTGCCCTTTTTTTTTTAAAACCCAGATTTATGTTTATATTCATCTTCATTCATTGTCAAATGCAGGATGACAAATGTATTGTCCTGAACTGGTCCTTTGCAACTGCACTGGCAGTTGTAAGAAGTGTGACTGATTTCATTTACCTGTTACACATGCTTCTTCAGGTAAGCTGGACACACACTGATGTACACATTATGAGTTTGGGGAAGGTTTCTTTATTATTTGCTATAACATGTCTGTTCACTCAACTATTAAAACTGAGTTCATTTTGGAAATTCATGCCTAGGAAGCAATGCTCTTTGTAAATTGGGATGAAGTGCTAAAATCTGTCATGTTTCAATATTAAAGCATCAATATGTTTGGTAGGATTTGGTCAACCACAAGACATGTTTATCTCTTCTGATTCCAAACTATAATGGGCCTCATTTGACTGGACAAAATTGTCTACATAATGGTTTTAACATTTGACACAGAAGCACATATTACCAAGAAACCTTGTTGTTTAGTCATACTTGGAATCTATTTTTAGAGTTACAACGCTAGCATGTTCTTTAATCAAGACTCATATGAGATCTATTTTGCAAAAAATTTGAAGGTATACCTTATTTCTGTACTTGTTGTAGTGATAATGCTATTAAAAAAAAACACATCACTTTAAATATATTATTTGTTTAGATTCTTGATCAAATTTTGTTATATTATTTCTTGCGACCCCCTATCCAGAATCTAAATCAGGGACATCGCAACATGGATGAAGTGAACCTTAAGAGCACGCAAAGCTTACTAAACTTCAATATACGCATTATCATAAAAATATCTGTGAAAGCTAAATCTCATATATCTCAAAACATTGTTATAAGTCATCATTCTATTACATAAAAGTTTGCGTGACAATCTTATTGTACAAATCAATATGTCTACAATGTCAAATAAAATAGTAAACTACGTGCTATTCTCACTCTTGATGCCCAACTTTCTATTCCGGATCTAGCAAATAGGCATCGTCATAATATTGTAAGGAGGGGTAATGAGTTAAAAGTCCAGTTCTGCACACACACTCATGAATATGCTAAAAAATCAAAACGAATGATATATTAAAATATACTTTTATAGAAAGTAACATAATATATCCACAAACTAACTGTGAAACCTTTAAACCAATCATATTCATATATCAAATAAACTAGAATAAATGCCAAAATCATTAACCATACATTCATATCTCAATCTTTCTCATACTGTTGATACATAATGACAAATCCTTATGCTAGTAATAGTCGTGTCTAACAATCTAACCGGCTGATATTACGCATGCATATGTTGGTTCCAATAGTAGTGCCCAATGCAATAAATTGTCACGTCATATCTATAGACTATAATTGGTTCTACATCGGCCTTTCACGACTCTTAAGCCCTTCTTCGGTGCCACTAGTTTAGGCTAGTAAAGAATTACATTAGTACTGCTAGGACTAGTATCATGTATCAATAGCAAAATCAGATTCACAAGCTCAACCAACTTCAGCATTGGACCAAGTCACCCTACATATTGAAAATATATACTGATAAATCCTTATGCCAGTAGTCCATATCTAATAACCTCGCTTGCCGATATTACGCATGCATAGGTTGGTTCTCATACTAGTACCCAATGTAATAAACTCAACATTATATCCATAGTCCATGACTGGTTCTACATCGGCCTCTTACAACTCTTAAGCCCTTATGTAGTGTCACTAGTTTAGGCTAACCACGTATCAGCACAGTAAAAAAATCACACATCTTAGCGACTAGTCTACATGCCTACATTACAACTCATATCCAACGAAGCCAAATTATATCATATCCAAAATATCATATCTCAACATATCATACTTGTAAGTTTTAACTCAAAGCCAAAACCATTCATAACCAAAATAATATGCCATCACATATAAACAACTCCACAATAAATCATCATGCTTAATTAAAACATGCTAAGAAATCCAATAATAAAATTATGTTGTATGCAGGCATGTAAGACATGAAACATATTGCATAATAGTAGGTATAGAACTACTACCTCAAATTACTTATTCAAAATAACTTCTTCAATTAAATCAATCAGTCACTCACCACTTATAATTAAACATAACAATTAATTAATTCACTAAAATTTAATAGTTTAAGAAAATCATCATTTTGCCTTTTTAGCCCATATCTTTACAATTACCACTTTACCCCTCTATCTCATAGATTACTAACCCTGAACCAACTTATCCAAGATCTAATCTAATTAGATCACTAAAATTTAGCTAGAATTTAACTAGGTTAACCCATCACCAATCCATCTAATCCCATATTAATTAAACATAACTAGCATCTTGATTAATATTAAAATTCAATTTCAGCACTTGATTTGGGCCATAAACTGGGTTTTAGCTCAAATATATTAACCCATCTAACAACCTGTTTCACTGATTTCAAATTTAATTTGAAATCTGGTTAGCCCAACTAACTAACCCAGCCCTTTAGCCCGTCCAGCTGGCCCATTTCCATTCACCCGGCCCATCTCCTCACCAGCCCAGCTAAACCAACCAAGAAGACATAAATGTCTTCATCCTCCTGTTGATTGACCAAGGTCAGCCATGGCTGATCTTGGCTAGGTCCATTGCCGACATCTCCAGCTCAATCAGCGGCAGCGCCTCCTCTCTTCTGGCAATAGCCTATTAGCTCGCTCAGCTCAGCTGATCAACACAAAAATGGGGTTGTCTTCTTCGTCGAGCCAACGATCACATCCTCTTGTTTCATTGCTGGCTACCCCCACAACGCCCCCCCCTCCACCCCCACCCCAGTGCAAGCGGCTGCGGCAGTCTTCCTCTCCGGCGAGCTCAAGGTGCCAAACGATGGGTCCAATCCCATCTTATTAGCTATTTAAGAATTTAAACAAAATAGAGAATGGTTTGAGATTTACCTGGCATCTATCTGATCCTTGTCAGTGGCGATCAGCGGTGCCAAACAAGCCTTCAACCTCTAGCTTAACCTCCCATTCCTCCAATTGATTCAAATCAACCCTTGCTGCTGGATTAAGCTTGATTTAAGAAGAAACAGAGAGTTCAGTCTTGAAACAGAGGAATGGTGCATGGTTTTTAAAGATGGTTCCGGTTCTTACGTCTCCTTGCCGGTGACATCCCAAACTCCGGCTAAGTTTTAGCGAAAGACCCGGCTGACTCCAAGATCAGAGTACCGGGACAGTAGAAGGAAAGAAAGAAGGAGAAGAGGATGGGTTTGCTGGCTGATTCTAGGCTATTTATAGGTGATGATCCACAAACCCTCTTTGATTCTAAGGCATTGTTACAATATAATTCTGTTAGGACCTGGTTCTAGAGTTCTCTAAGAATAGAGAATGGTTTTGATTGAGAGCACAATGTGTTGATGAAATGCCACTGAGAATCCCATCCTATATTAGAAAATTAACCACCTACTTTTGGGTTTAATTAAATGGGTTTGTTAAAGTTAATTAGTTTTAAGCATCACATTGTTCTTTTGGCTTTTAAATTGGCAATTATAAGTTGATAGACAAATTTTGACATCATACTATAAGCTATGACTTTGCTGTATCATAATTAGCTATCTACTGAAATAATTTTCAGATTCAGGCAAAGGTAACTGAGTAAGAGTAGTTTCTTTTTTTCGGGGCACCCTTTGTCAAATTGTTATTTTGATAAAGACATGTGATTGATATTTGGTAAGCAATGGCCTCATAATATTGAGATAGTCCTATTACTCATATTTTCCAAATATTTTTTAAACAATTTTATTATAAATCATTTTCTAGTCCAACTCATCTGATTCATCAAATCATTTTTTTATCCTTTACTTCCATCATATATATATTTATTTATATGAATCTTTTATTGCTAAAAGTTCCATGTATTTGATATAAATACTTTTTTCTCTCTTATCACAAACTAATTTCGTTAAAGTTTTACTATCTATTTCGCTTGGCTTGAAGGAGAAGCCGGGGGGGGGGGGGGGGGGGGGTTGAAGTATAAATGTGATGCTAATATATCAAGATTTTTTTAGGAAGACTTGAGTGAAAATTTTGTGAGGTTTGTGGTGGTAGCGTGGCCCATGCTTGGAGCCCACCACTGACCTCATTGAGGGTGTGAGGTCTCCACATAGTATGGACTCATATAAAACTGTATTTTAGGAAGTTATTGTCAGAACAAGAGTATTTGAGGGTTAGGACTTTTTTAGAGGCAATTATTGTATTTTGGACTTCATCTTTTGATAGCGAAATTTTTCTACTCTCCTTCACTGGTAAATGTAGGTCAGTAGCCGAACCATGCTAATTCTCTAAGTATTGTATTCTTTTCACTTTTCTTTTTTCAATTCTCTATGTTCATTTGCATGTTATGTATTGTGCTATTTAGGTTTTCCTGTAACAAGGTCAAATTAGGTTTGCTTGATAAAAATGTTCTTTGCAAATAAGCAAATTGAGAATGAGTAACCCAACCAAACCTTGAAATCATGTGATAGGGGGCAAATGCATAGATGTTGCACTTAACTAGGTTTTCATAATTTCAATGCGTGCAATCTTTATTTGGGTATATTTATCTTTATGCATATGTTATAGCCTTCATCTTGTATTTGTAGCAGCCTCAGCCTGCTGTGTAGAAGAATTTGGCCCTTGAATACTTACAAGCATGCCATTTTGCATAATTTACTGGATAAATTAAAGTTTATTTTAGCTTTATCGGACCTTTTCATTGGCTGGGCATCTCATTGTTATTTTTAGTTGCATTCATGATGATGTAGATGGAAGTCTCTAAGATTTACTTTCTATTTTAATACTTGGGTTCCCTTCTGCTAGTGCATTATGTATTTCAATTATATATTTCTTGTTTTCAAATACATTGGTAGCTTGTTAGTATAGGGACAGTTATTCTGCTAGACATATTCTGTCCAAGTAGTCCAAATCAATTTTTCTGACTAAACCATATTAAACAGAAGTTATGTTGAACATATTTTCTAGAAATAGTATCTTTGGGTTAAAACTCTCCTAGTTAGCATATTTAATATATTGTTTTAATGTACATTTAATTAGACTCCTCTAGTGGGAGCTTCGACACTTTTTGACACAAGGTCGGCTCTCCTTATATTTTCATCTTAATATTAACCACATCCAATTTCTTTGGCTGATAGTTGCAATTTTAGGTAAGTTTGCTTTTCTTTTTTTTTTCCAAATTTATAGAAATTTTTAATCGTCAAGGCAGTTGTGGCATCCAACTCTTTGTTACCATTCGCTTTGCTAGTTCTAGTCATGGTTCCATCTACTTCTAGTATTTCACAAATTCTAAAGAAGTTTCTTCTATCATCATTGCATGATATTTGCGGTCCTTCTTATAGTGCATTGTTTGGATTTTGCTGAGCTCTAGTGACTTTGCATGGTTCTTTCCTTAGATATTGAAACATAGATATTCTTACGCCACTTGAACATGGTATTGAAATTCTTAGATATTTGAAAGGATCCTATGCATGGTCCATGTGACATTGGGTATGATTAAAGAAACAACAAGTTATCATGCTTTCATGGGTGGATATGGATAAAAAGTTAGTCCAAGAAAATAAAAATAAAATAAAATATGTTTAGCAACTTGAAATATAGAAATTAATAGGAAAATTAAAGGAACTAACAAATACAATGACTGAAAGGAGAATTAACGTAGCTTGCTTGCAAGAAACTAAGTGGATAGAAGGAAAAAAGAGATTGATAGTTTTAAACTTTGGTATATAGGTAAAAATAAAAATAAAAATGGAATAGAAATTATTGTAAATAAAAGCTTAAAAAATAAAGTTGTAGACATTAAGAGAATAGAAGCTAGAAAAATTTTGATTAAATTAGTGCTAGATGAGGAGTCAATTAATATTATTAGTGCTTATACTTCTCATATAGGTTTAGATAGTGCAATAAAATAAAGTTTTTGAAAGGATATGGATGGATTAATTCAAAAGATTCCTATTGGAGAGAAATATTTATCGAAGAAGATTTTGAATTGGCATCAGGAAATATAATATAGGTTTTGAAAAAGTACATGGAGGTTATATATTTGAAGATAGAAATGAAAAAGAAAATACCATTTTAGAGTTTGCAATGGTATATGATTTAGTATTAGCTAGCATATAGTTTTAAAAAAGAGACTCTTATTTAATAACTTTTAAAAGTAGATAAAATGTTAGTCAAATAGATTTTTTTAATTAGAAAAATTGATCAAGTATTTTGTAAAGATTGTAAAGCTATATTGAAAGCGAGTCTAACTACACAACATAAATTCGAAAATGAAGGACTAAAAAGTATAAGAATTCGAGGATCAGGTGGTAAAATTTGAAAGAAGGGAAACTAATGGCTTTTATAGATAAAGTGATAAAGAAAAATGGAGTATAGATAGATAGATCAATACCATATGAGAAGAGATGGCTAATAGTATTAGAAAAGTAGCTATAGAGGTATTAGGAGAGTCAAAAGAAAAGGACCATATAATAAGAAAATTTGGTGGTGGAATGATAAAATTCAACTAATAATTAAGGCTAAAAGAGAGTGCTATGAAAAATTACCTAAATGTAGGAATGAAGATATATAAAAACTATAAGATGGTTAAAAAAGAAGTTAAAAAGATGGTGCAAGAGGTTATATATAAGGCATATGAGGAATTATATTATAGGCTAGAAATTAAAGATGAAGATATATATATATATATATATATATATATATATATATATAATTGTAATAGTAAGAGAAAAACTAGAGATATGTTTCAGGATAACTACATTAAAGATAATGATTAAAAAATTTTGGTTAAGGAGGAAGAGATCAAAGAAAGATTGTGAAGTTTAATAAATTATTAAATAAAAGTTATGTAGATAATTTAGGATGCCTTACTAGCTTCATTGAGGATAAAGTTACAGTGTATACCAGTAGAATTATAACATATGAGGTAAAAAGAGGTTATGGAAAAGACGGAAGTAGGACAAGTTATAAGATTTGATAAGATTTCTATAGAAGTTTGGAAATGTTTAAGTGATGCTAAAGTAATAAATTTATTTAATAAGATTTTAAAAATAAAAAATAATTTTATAATGAATGAAGAAAGAGCATTATAATACCCATTTATAAGAATAAATGAGATATTCAAATAACTCTAACTATTATGGTACTAGCTTATGAGTCATACTAAGAAACTTGGGAGGTAGTAATTGAACATAAGTTGAGATGTACTATAAAAATATTAGAGAATTAATTTGGTTTTATGTGGATGGTCGACAATAAAAGCTATTTTCTTTCTTTGGAGGTTAATGGAGAAGTGTAGAGAAAAGAAAGAAGATTTTCTTATGGTTTTTATTGCTTTAGAGAAAACATATGATAAAGTTTCAATAAAAATCTTATGATGGGTATTAGAAAAGAAAAGATTACCGGTTAGACATATTAACATAATTAAAGATATGTACGATGGAGTAGTTGCTTGTATAAGAACTATTGATGATAATACTAGTAAATTTTTTATTATAATAGATTTACATCAGCAATCTGATCTTAGTCCTTATCCTTTTGTTTTTGTTATAGATGAGCTTGCTTGACTATTAGTGTGTGTTATTTATAAATATAAGATTAGTGGATAAAATTAAGGCCAGGATTATTGTAAGTTAGAACTATGGAGAAATATATTAGAATCTAAAGGTTTTAGGTTAAGTAGAATAAAAACAAAATACATAGAATGTAATTTTATTATTATTAGAAATGAAAATAAATATATAGTAAGAATTGAGGACTATGGAGTTTTTAAAATGATCATTTTCGATATTTAGGATTGATTATTCATAAGTAAGGAGAGATTGAGGATGATGATGTTCATAGGATTAAACTAGGTTGAATGAAATGGGGAAAAGTGCAACTGAAAAATTATGTGATTGTACAATAATTGCTAAGTTGAAGAAAAAATTTTACATGCAGCCATAAGACTAGCTATGCTTTATGGTACATAATGTTTAGTCGTTGACCAGCTAGAAAAATACACTTATATGAGATCAATGTAACGGAAAAGAGAATGTTGAGATGAATATGCGGTAATATAAGAGAAGATAAAATAAGAATGAAATCCTTCATTAAAAGATAGAGATAGCTCTAATCGAGAAAAAAATTAAGGGAAGAACGATTTAGATGGTTTGGATATGTATAACGTAGACCTAAAGATACATCTGTGCGAGGGAGTGATTTAATACGTATAGAAAAAAAAGAAAGATAAAGGTAGATTGAAAATTAAATAGGAGGAAGTGATAAAGAAAGGCTCGGAATCTTTGCGTTTTACAAAAAAAAAAAAAAAAATCAAAACTGAGTTGAATGAAGAAAAGGATTCATGACTCTAATTAGGTTGGGATTAAGGCTTTGTTGTTGTTATCGTCATCATTTATCCTTATATAGGCTTGTTATCTTAAATATAAAATGCTTAATTGTAGTAATTTACCATGACGATACTTTTAATTTATCTTCTACAGTTCAGATTGGCATATGTTGCACCTGAATCGAGAGTGGTGGGTGCTGGGGATTTAGTTGACCAGCCAAAAAAATTGCACTTCATTATCTTCGTGGTTACTTCATATTTGATGTGTTTGTTGTGTTGCCGCTTCCTCAGGTATGAATTTATTTTATTTTTCATTATTTTTTTGTAATTTTTAAATTTAAGTGTAAGTAGCATTGCTAGTGTAACATCATGAGCTTCATGATAAGTCTATGCACAACTAAATCACTTGAAGTCTTGTGTGTGTGTGTGTGTATTTGCAGGGCCTCAAAGAGAGTCTAGTTTTGGATTCTTCTCTTCTTCCATCTCCCCCTTATCTTTTCTTGCCATTTGTTTTCTTTTTGCACTCTTTTATCCACTTTTTTAACTATAAAAATTTTGAAATAAATTTTATATGACTTTGGGATAACTACAAGCTTAGTCCCTAATGGTTGAATTGGACAAATAAACCATGCATGCCCTGATTTAAGGGGCTCTACATGTATATTGACTACATTCCTTAAATTTTGTGGATCTTGTGGGCCTTATAAAGTAGGATCCAACTATTATATGTTAAATTTCATTCCAAGTGAAACATTGGCCTGAAGTGCCATGTAAGGTCAAATAAGGTTCTTTGAAGTTTCTAAGTGTCATATAATAGTATAATATTTATTCCTACATACCTTTGTAGCTTTAACTAAGGATTTAATTCCCGTTGGATGGGATCGTCCTAGCTTATAAGGCTAAGTCCCAACGGGTCAAACTAGAATACCTTTGTAGCACTTATCTACTTCGAATCACTCATTCAACGGATGGTAACCCATCCCGATGTCCTATAGTATGTCCTACTAAGTTTTGAAACCATGACCCTAACTAGTGTTCTCCTACACTAGTTTGACATCCCAAAATTACAAAATTAACCTTACAGTCTTATATTATCATATCCTCCTTGCATCGTAGACGATCAAAGAATGGTATTTTGTGTCAGAATTGAGTTTGCATATAACCAATCCTACACTATATAATTTTTTGTTTAAACATAAACTAGTTTAATTGTTTTGTACTAGTGTTCAGACATGATTTGAACAAGTAGACATGCTTTATAATAAACTATTAGGACTTAGCATTATAAGCTATTCTAAATATTTATTTTACCATTCCTTTTACATTTGCATTTTATACAAGTTTACTTGGATATTACTTCTTAAAAACTCAAGTAAGGTCAAATTTCATAGTTAAAGCTATGTGGTTAAGATTACTAATGGGTCTATCTCAAGTTGTCACCCTAATCTCAAGGAGAGTCCTAATGGATTGAGGACAGCTCAAGCCAGGCTAGCCAAAAGTAAAGTAAATGTAAGGTGGCCTAGCTAAGGTTTCTTGAATCGATACTAGGTGCTCCACAAGTCGGGAATTGGATCAATACAACATGATACTGTATAGAACCACACCAATAGGTGTTGATTGACGAGAAATGAGTGAGAAAGGCATTAGGATGGCCTTTTTCCTTGTTTTAGCTTGTGAGTGGCCTGAAATTGGCAGGAACCAAGCTGAACCAAAAGAGGCATTGAGATAGACTTTCATCTCTATTTTAGCTCGTGAGAGGTCTAGAATCAGTAAGAAACTAGCTGAACCAAATGGTTCCATTAAATTTTGACCGATGGTATGTAAAATGTCTTGGAAGAGAGAGAAAGAAAGAGAGAGAGAGATGAAAAAGGAGGGAAAAGGGCTAGAGTGCATGTATTGTGGTTGGTAGCATAGATGATAACTGGAGGGATTGTGAGAAGTTAAAAAAGGATGTGAACACTTAGAGCAAATGACCTAAAGGGCAATGGTTCTTTTGGAAAGCATGCTACAAAAAATAAAGCAATTGTGAGAGGTAGAGTAAGGAATGAGACTCTAGGCAAATAGGCTTGAGGGGCCTGCCACTTGGCTAATACTTTTTAGGAATAAAGAATTTTTGTTGAGGTGTTACAATCATGGTCTAATACATTACAATACTTGATACAAGGGTGGTACATGTCATCAAAAAAAGCAAAAAGAATGTACGGAGCATTTAGAGTTGGCATGGAGTCAATACACATCAATACAACATGATATGTGGTGGCATGCCTTGGTATTTGCAATCTAGGGAAGTTAAGGCCCAGTTCACTAAAAATGGGGCATATTAAAGTCCTCTATATTGGTCCTTGATGGTATTGTATGACTAGTGCGAGGCTACCATATTAGAGTCTTATATCCTGAGAATAAAGTAATCAATTTTATTTTGGAAGCTATAGAGTCCTTTTGACACTCACTTTAGGATTTTATGGCCATAACAACAAATGGAACCACATGGGAAGTGATCGCTGTTGTTGGCGGTCAAAAATAAAACCTACTCATTACTATAGCTAATGGTGAATTAGGATCGTATCCTCGGAGATCAAGGGCAATTATTTTACGAAAAAATAAAAAAAATTATTTGTAGAGGATTATATTTAGAATAGTGGTTATTAAAAGATAACAACTAATTAATTAACGAAATTAAGATAGCAGGAGAAGCAACCCAGGAATCCGAATCCATCATGCACATAAGTTTTATCTTCTTTTCTTTATGTTGCAATAACAATAATTTTTGCAAATCTAGGATTAAAATAATTTATCTTTTGTCAGGCACGGACCGTATCAGGAGATCACGGCACGTCCGCTTAGAGTATAAACCATCTAATTATTTGCAAAATTAGAGGTCTAAACTACCATACTACGATATCTCTCTTGGGCATGTACCGTATCCTGAGATCACGGCACGTTGGTAGAGGGTATAGGCTGTGTTGGAGTCTAGGGCTTTTTTTTCGGTCAAAGTTGGAGTCAATCGGGTTCAAGATCGTTTAGATATCATGAGAAGACTTCTCAACCGTCCATTTTACACACCTGCTTTAGTTTGCACCGAGAATCATGTGAAATCATCTCTTTCTTTCTTTTCGGGCAGAGTCCTGATTTGAGTGCCATCTGCATCGTTGGACTCCAAAAATCAAGCTCTTTCCATCTATAGGCTTCTTTTCTGCAAACATCCATAAAAAAGTATCAATTCTTAATAAATTTAAAATAATTAATATTTATTTTAATGGTTAAATTGGAATAATAAATAGATTTATCAGGAAGCCTAAGTGTGGCTGCCTGGGATCTTGAGCTTTAAGGTGGTGGGTATCTCTAAACCTCACAAATGCACGCACTCACTCCATGTCTCGCGCCATGTCATTTTGCCTTTATCTTTAATTTGATGGAAAATATCTAGGTTAGAATTATTTTTGCCAACTAGCTATCTGTGTTAAATAGAATGAGATATTACTAAAAGAATGTATGGATGTTACTGCCATAACTTTGATTACCTTGTATTTGACTGATTATCTTAACTTATAATTAGTAAACTTTGTTCAACTTGTTACCCAATTTCAATATTATTTGTCAGTTGTGTTTTAGAATCATTCAAAGTCTGTTGAATGATAGAAACATTATATGTTTTGTGGGTGGGAGAGGGATTAGGTGGATTGGTAGGTGTTGCTAGTTACTGTTCTGCATGGTTTTGGTGGGTGGTCATGTTTGGTACTTGCATTTTGTTATTCCAAGAATGTGTTGGGATAGATTTCTATGGCCTTTATCAAGGTTAGCCAATATGCATACCATATTGAACTGAATTGAATTGGTGGTGTACCGATGATTTTGATCGGTAAGCCAACTTTGCCCTTGTTTTCATTTTTTTTATAATTTCTTATTTTTTTTCCTTTTTTATGTAGTATATGAGGTTGAAAGCTTTTAGTGAGCTCTCATCCTCTCTCTCTCTCTCTCTTACTTGTATGCAAAATCATTTAAGTAAATATGATAAATTTTTCATTCTATTTACTTAAGATTTTTTATGCAAATAAAAGAAATATCTCCATTTGAATTCAATAAAAATATTAGAAAAATCAAATTTCTCAAGAATAAAAAGTAACTTCTTCCTCTTAAGAATAAATTCGAAAAATTTTAGGAAATCACAGTTTAGCAAATATTAGGTTAGGGTACTTCCAGTATAAACTTTTATGCATAGCTAATCCCAAGTTTGGATAAAGGAGGAAGGTTGTAATACGTTGACAGCCAGCGTAAAACTATAGTCACACCTTATGAACATGAATCCAAGTTAGGATATTTTCATTTTGGATAAAAATCTTAGAAAATCAATATAACTTAGAAATAATGAAAAAATAAAACATAAAGAATTGTTTTAAAATGCTATTTGTAAGGCTTTGGTTGATATTTGGTTGAACTTACAAGATTTTTGGACTTGGATGGGATCAAATAATAGTGAACCTCACATTGACCTAACCTATTTGATATATAGCTCATCAAAATAATAAAATTAAACTTGACATGAAGTCCTAAGATTAAAACATATTTCTTAGGGTCCAAACAATGCTGTATTACTAAACTAAGGGTTAGGGTGTTATATCTTCCCCTATTAAGAAAAACACTTCAAATTCTGGTCTAATGATATGTTATAATTTGGACAAGGGAATGCAGAACCAAACTAAACTAGCTAGTTTGTGCTGAACCAAACTGAACTTACTAGAAATCAGTTCAAAATCCAATTTGGTTTGGTTCTGCCTTGAACCGCTCCAAACTAGTGTGAAGTAATTCGAACCTTGCTAAATTGCCTGGTTGAGTTCAGTTCATGCCAGTTTAGGTGTGGGATTGGTGAGGGAGGTGGGCTAGATGGCATGTGGGCTCTTGTGAGCTCACTTAAAAAGAGAGGGAGGTTGAAAGCCTCTGGTAAGCTCTCATCTTCTTTTTTCTCTTTTATTTGTATTCAAAATCATTTAGGTAAATACCATTCTTTTCTTAAAATTTTTTATGAAAATTAGGGTATTTGAATTTAACAAAAATATCAAAAAAATTAAATTCATTAAGAATAAAAAGTCAATTCTTCTTTTCAAGAAAAGATTTGGAGAATTTAAGAAAATCCTACTTTAGCAAATATCAAGTTAGTATTCTTTCATTTTCGATAAAAATTTGAGAAGATTAATTTAACTTAAAAATGATGAGAAAACAAAATACTAAAAGAATAATTTTAACATATAATTTATAAGGCTTTGGTTAGTATTTGATCAAACTTATAAGATTTTCAGACTTAAATAGGATCACATTTATGATGAACCTTAACCTATGCTGAATTGAATCATAGCTTATCAAAACAATAAATTTGAACTTATCATAAATCCTAAGGTTAAAATATATTTATTAGAATCTAAACTATAACGTGACATGAGGCTAGAGTTTGATGTGTTATATCTTTCCCCTGTTAAAAAAAACACCCCGACCTTCATACTAGTGACACGTTATAATTTGGATCTTAAGAAATATGTTTTAACTTTAAGATTTTATGACAGGTTTAATTTTATTATTTTAACGAGTTGTGGATCAAGTTGACATAGGTTAGTGTGAGGTTCACTGTTACTGCGATCTTGTTTGTAAGTTTGATCAAGTGTTGACCAGAGCCTTACAAATTACATTTTAAGTTAATTTTTTTGGTATTTTATTTTCGTATCATTTCTAAGTTAAATTAATTTTTGGAATTTTTATCTAGAGTGAAAGTGCCCTTATTTAACATTTGCTTCATTGGGATTTTCTAAAATTCTTCGAATTTATTCTTGAAAGGAAGGAGTTAACTTTTATCCTATTTAATTTTTTTGATATTTTTATTGAATTTAAATGAGGGGAATCTTAAATAAATGGAAAGAAAAGGTCCATAACATTTACTTAAATGATTTTGAATGTAAGTAAGAGAGTAAAGATGATGGGAGCTCACAGGGCTTTAACTCTCTATTTAAGTGATCCCCAGGCAACCCTATCCCTGAACCAATCTGAACTGAACCGAAGGGCAATTTTGTATTGGTTTCTGGCTGGTTTGTTTCAGTTTGTTAATCTTTGGCCTTTATATATGCAGTAGGTAACCTCTTGTGGATGCATATTTTATTAAGCAAATTAATTTTAGGTGCCTTCATTCGATATTGCTTCTAGTATTCCTGGACTCATCACCTGCCCTGATGTAACCCATGCCAACATTGACATGACTCCTAGAATTACTGGATATTGGTTGGGGAAGGGGCGGGGGAGGGGGGGAGTACCGAAGGATACGTACTTGGCAAGAGTGGGCTGATAGTAGGTTTGTTCTCATCGATGATGCGGAATGTGGTTGGAAGGCAGATGGTGAGATCCAAGGTGGAGGTTATGGAGAAGAAACAGGAGGCAGGCATCAGGAGAGGAGGAAAGGAATTGGAGTTGCCTTTTATTAGGTTTCTGCATGTGCAGTTGACATGATGCCTTTTAAAAGAGCAAAACGAACATCTACACTTTATAGTTACGCCTCTATTGATTGGGCATTTTATTCTTGTTTCTTGATTGTATGGCCATTTAACTTTTAGCCCTTATACATGTATAAGCATGTGTGAAAAGGCTTAATTGTGTTAATAAATAAGGCCTTTTTCTATCCATGGGCTAAACATTAAAAGCTTACCGTACAAGGACTAAAATGGTAGCAAATGCAAGATGTCATTGATCTCCTAGCCAACTTTTATCTTTTATGTGGAGTTCCCATGTGTTAAGATTTCGGAGAAGAAGGATCTGATTCCTAAATACACACTTGCACTCTGACACTTGTATGAACCCATATTACATAGCATTGCATATGTCAGTGATGGTAAATTTATATATAAAATGAGAAAATGACTCTAAAACTTAGAATGTGCTAGTTTCTCTTGCATAGCTTGGTCTAAAGAACAAACTTTTGATAAACATTGAAGTTACGGAAAAATGATGCGCCATTCTAAAAGTACAAATTATTTGCAGTTTCATGTCCTTACCTTTCTGACATTAATATCTTTTACTTCTGTTTTTCCGTCATAGGATGTTGATGCCAACTATTAAGATCAGAAATAAATATACTGCATTAGTGCGGCTTTAGGTTTTAATGAAAATGTTGAGTTTGCTATTCTGCATTTTAATTTGACTATACTGTGGTTTCTCCATTTAATTTACTCTACTGTAGTTTCTCCATTTAATTTATTTTCTCAAGGATTCTTGTTTTTTAATTGCCCCTGCTTCATGCATGCATGGATTACAGTTACTATTGTATTTTCATGGATACTATTGATGCAGGATTGTCTTTATGGAAGTTTTCCTTTTAAAAGCATAATGCAGAAAAATAAGATTTAGATTTCTATCTTGTAACATTCAGCAGTCCCTTAATCTTGTTTGTGTCCTTTCTAAGGTCTCTTCAATTTCACATTTTTATCTTGTGCGCAGGTGATGATATTACTAGTCATACCAAAATATGTGGGATCATCAGCAGCAAACTATGCAAAAAATCTTTTACGTGTCACAGTTCTTCTTCAGTATGCTCCAAGAATTTTTAGATTTCTTCCCTTGCTTGCTGGGCAGTCTGCAAGTGGCTTCATTTTTGAGTCAGCATGGGCTAACTTTGTTATTAATCTTCTTATGTTTATGTTGGCTAGTCATGTTGTTGGTTCATCTTGGTACCTCTTGGGTTACAGGTGTGCAGCATATACTTATTCCTTAGCATTGTGCATCATCTTTGTGAAACATTTTGGAAGTTTTATATTATGTGAGGCATGGTTATTTTTATCACTTGGATAGTCCTTTTTTTTAACCATAAAAGTTGCTATCGGAAGAATGATGAGTTTTTTTTTATTTATTATTCAGGGTTGCGAAGAAAACAAACTGCGATCCAATAGTTAAGGCTTAGAGTTTTGTACTGTTAGTAGAAGTGTTTACTTGTGAACCTAAAAGGTGATTTTTCATCTAATTGAGAGCAAGATTCTACAATTATTGAGGTTGACTATTATAAGACTTTAAAGTGTAGCATCTCTGATGATATGAACTGTATTATTTGATTTCATTATTTTCTGTTATCGGTATTTGAGTTGCATTAGTTCACACAACAAGATTCTGCATGTTATATGTGATTAGAGGGATGCAATTGCATAATCAAATTTAGTATGGCTAAGCATTGTAATCATGTATTGAAGTGAAATACAATACCACTCCATATTGGCTGCACATTACCATACTGGTGCACCACTCGGTACTGTATTATGCTGAAACATGATACCGCATCCCACTCTTGCTGTGCTGGAACTGTGGTTTATTGTATCTCAGTACTCTTACTGTCATGATCCGTATTGTATCTGTACTGAGGTTCTAAACCTGCATCATACAACATTATGACATGGTCTGCACTGATGCTTTAGATGCTTCGCATTGGATAGGCAAAAAATTATTGTCTTGTTTATTTTGGAAGTTAATTTTTTCCTGTTCTAAGTCAAGTCCTATTTAGGCCACACATTTGAAGATTCAGCATCAAATTTGTAATGAAAAATAAACTTTATTAGTTCTACAAAGAGATTACATTTAACTTTGAAGGCGTTCACATTTCTTTTCCCTTTCATCATTTTTGAGAAATAACTTTTTATGAAAAAGAAGCCTTCATTTACATAACCTTTTCAAATGAATAGAAGACTCTTAGTTATAACATTATTAATTTCATTGCAGTTAGATAGCTTATTTTAACTAATAATATCGCATTAATGGAATATCTTTGATATTGGGCACATGCTATGCTTCATAGAAAGAGTTAGGATTTGTAGGAGTCACGTTCAAGTCCACCTGTCCATTCCCTAGTGCATGTGCAGTTCTAGCATTTCCAAGCATTGCATGACCTGAATTGGAGTTTTAAGTAGGTGAACCAGGAATGGTAAAAAAAAATGTGTTTTAGCTGGTAGTTTAAGCACCTATAATTGCTATGAATAATATTTGTTAAGCAAATATTGACTTGGAGTGTGGCAGTATCCTCTCCTTTGTTGGCTTATACATAATTTTTTGATGTTAATTATCTCGAGTAGGTGATTAGTTCAACTGCAGAAAAAGCAAATCCATTTTCCATCCGCGTTCCTTGTTTTTTCTTTATTATTATTTTGGTGTTTCTTTTTGTTATTCTTATTAACATTTTACTGATATTCTTTATGTTTAGGCTTTCATGTCTTTCAATTTTTGTTCATGGTTGTTTGGAGGCTTTTGTTCTCTCTTTGTAGCTCTAACATTAGCATTGATTTCATTTTTCGGTTTTCTCATTAACCTATGTTTGATCCTCTATATGGAAGGATCTACAGATGTAAGTTAGGGCTAAGTCTCCTACTAATGGCTTGGGTTAGAGCTGGTCCAGGTCAGATTGGGTTTCCCTCAAGCTTGAGCATGACCTGAAAGAAAATTTGTGAGCTTTGGATTGTGTGAAGGCCCAAGCTTGAACTGAGTCCCCTAGAAGCTCAGTCTTCTAGGGTCAGGCCTGAATCCAACCCAAGCTTGAACTGAGTCCAGCTCGAAGTCTGAGATGGATATAGCTTGAATAAGCTTGACCTGATCCAAATAAGCCCTATTGGTCTCGGCTCAAACCTTAATCCAAAACCCTTGTACTAAAACCCTAATCCCAATCCGAAACATCACCATCTCATGGACTCCTACTGCCCTATCAGCAGGGGTTGGGCTCAAGCCTACCTTCATCCGTTAAGAGTTGAGAAATGAGGGAAAGAGCGGGAGATGATAGGAAAATGGGGAGACCGACCTCGGCATTGGGAGCCACAACATTATCTACTAGTGCTATGTAGTCCTCTGCCCACCACTGTTGCACTGTCTTGCTTTCTACTGCACTAAAGAGAAGAGGTTCAAGGAGTGGAAGGTGAGGGTGGGGTTAGGGCAGAGAAAGAGGGAAGAGAGAAGAGGAACAATATGGGAGAGAGAGGTGGACAAAATAGGATCGGGGGAGGAAGAGGAGAGGAAGATAGAAGGGAGAGGAGGGAGGGGAGGGTGAGGGTAGGGTGCTAGAGAGAGAGAGGGAGCAAGGGGGAGCAAGTCTAAGGTGGCAGCTTGGGAGCAGGGTGTAGAACCTGGGTTGGGGTTAAGGGAGTAGGCTTGGTCAGGCTGAGTTGGGCTTTTGACTTAATGTGGGCTCTACAACTCAAGCTCAAATCTTCTCGAACACAAGCCAATAACACAATCAGAAGTTGTTTTGGCCTAGGCTCATTTCCAATGCTGTTAGTGGCTAAGATCTTTTGCTAAATTAGATTATTATTGAGGCAATATATTAATTAGGAATGAAGCTCCATAGATTCCACTTAAGATAATCCCTTTACTTTGTAAGATGCAAAGGAAATCTGAAAATTCATGTGTCTGGTTTGATAGTCATCAGACACAGTCTTAAGTATAGTCCAGGGTAAACATTACTATCCTCCCTGTGGTGTAGCTTAAAATGCAATCAGCGTGCTCTACTTTGATTTATCTATAGACATGCCTTGTTTTATCTATTCCTCTGTTTGATTCCAAATGTTTATTTCTTAGTGTCTTTTTATTAATTTACCCTGATATCTTTATTCGACTATCAGTCATTGGTTATATATGTATGATGGTATTTATAACTACTGGTGCCATGATGGTCATGGATGGATTTTAATTTTTGTTTTCTTTTCGTTTCAGAGGGTAAACCAGTGTCTAAGGGATGCCTGCTCTTCTAGTTCTCTTTTTCCATACTGTGTATCATATGTAGACTGTGGTCGTGGGAATATAATCGAACAGATGGATCAAAATAGACAAAATTGGTTGAATGATACATCTTCTGCTGATTGCTTTAACATTGATGGAAATTTTGCATACGGCATTTATCAACAAGCTGTCTTATTAACAACAAATCACAGTATTGTTACACGGTATATTTATTCCTTATTCTGGGGATTTCAGGTACTCCATTTCATTTACCTGTTCTGAATAATATTGTTATTGCAATAAAATTATAAACTATTATTTGACAATTATTTTGAGATGACAATTCTCTTATATATGCCAGATAAATATGCAACAAGTTCCTTACTTTGATTCCTAGTAGTCTCAATTCTTATTTATCATCTAAAAGTTTGCACTCATTTCCCAACAATCAGAACAAACAATGAAACACTGCACGTTACGGAAATAGCAGCGACTTTTTATAGGCATTATAAATTTTTAAGATAAACTTCTAGTCCTCTGGAGAGATTTATGCAAAAAAAAGTCAGGTTAATCTCCTTATGTTAGGGCCATTAGTCCAAGCACGTTGCTGTTCTTGGTTAATTGTAGGTGCCATAGTCCCTTCAAAGTAATTAGTGAATCAACTACATACCTTGCACAGTTAAATAATTACATTTGTACAATTTTAATTATAGTTAACCTAAACTTAGTTATTTAAATTTTTTACACAGTAACTTTTTATCATTAAGATAATTAGTAAAGTTGTTAAATTAAAATTGCAACTTAAGCTGCAGTTATAGAAATTAGTAGGCAATAAAAAATATATATATATTTCAGAGTCTTCTATTATGATCCATCCTATTTCTAAGTTCTAATACCAAAGTACAGCTTTATAAGCTCACTGCTTGCAATGAACATAATAAGGAAATGTGGAGACAATTATTTTTTTAAATAATAATATTATTCTTGCAATAGATTTTTATTTTGTATTTTTGAATTATAGATTTTATTAATTAATGTAATTATTTTTCAAGGGTTTTTTTCATCACCTTGAACAGAAAAAAAGAGTATGAATGGATGTGCATTTATTCTGATTATTTTGAAAATTCATTGTGTCTGAAAATTTTTGGGAAGCCCATTATTTTCTGTAGGAAATCTCGGATGAGTAATCTTAGAAGGATTTTTAGGAAAGTTTAGTGGAGGAAATCATGATCAATAATCTGGAAAAAATCGGGTCAATAATCTTTCCAAGTTTAGTGGAAAAAATCAGGATCAATAATCTGGAGAAAATCGGGGTCAATAATCTATCCCTAAAGTTAAGGGGATCAGCTAAATTTTTTTTCCTTATTTAGTGTAATAGAAGTTGTATATATAGAGTAGAATGGATTATAAATTTTTTCATACAGATATAATAAAATTTTCAAGCCTTTTTTTCACATGGTATCAGAGCCCTAGGGTTTCACACCTTTGAAATTTTTTTTTTGGCCTTCATTGCCAAGTTTTTGCCTGCTCTTTCTCGGCTTCATTGCCGACTTATTGTGGCCTTCATCGCCGATTCAACCTCCCTCTATTCCAACCTTAATCACTGGTTTCTTCATCATTCTCTTCAGCCTTCATCGCTGATTTTTTCATCTTTATTCTGTCTTTATTCTTAACTATTATTTGGTCCTTTTTCAACCATGACGGATGCTACATCTTCAACACCATCACCTCAATTATCTTTAACTATGGAGGAAATTGAAATACTTAAAGGACTGTTGGGAACTATTAAAAAATCAGCAACAAATAACAACCTTAGCTGATGAATCAGGGTATGTGTTCATTGAAGCTTTCGGGTAAGTTTCTAATCTCTCTTGGATTAAATGCTCTAGGTAATGAGTTTAGGAATGCCTGGATACTTGACTTCGGTGCTACAGACCATATGACCCATATTTCAAATAAATTAAAAACCTATAACCCTTGTCCTAGCAATAAAATATTGTCGTTGTTGATGGTTGGTAGGAGATGTCCAAATTACCCAGGAATTGGTTTTTAAAAATGTTCTTCATGTCCCTCAATTATCCACAAATTTAGTTTTCATACAAAAGCTTACCAAAGATCTAAATGGCTCTGTTATATTCAATGCTTCTTAGTGTAAATTTCGGGATCAGATTTTGGGAAGAAGGATTGGACTTGCTAAGGGGCATAATGGACTCTATTATTTAGATATATTAAGTCAACCGGAATTGAATAAATCTGCTTTATTTAGCTCGTCTTTCTTTTTCAATAAAGATGTTATTTGGTTATATCATAGGTGTTTAGGTCATGTGTCCTTTCCAGCATTGAAACTAATGTTTCCCTCTTTGTTCAAGGGATTTGATATTTAGTCTTTTCATTGTGATGTTTGTGAGTATGCATAACACACTCGTGTACCATTTCCAATCAGTAATAAAAGTTCTTTTCCTTAATCCATGTGACATTTGGGGACCAACTATTCCAAACATCTTAGCATTTAAGTGGTTTGTGACATTTATTGATGATTGTACAAGAGTCTCTTGGATCTATTTACTCAAAAATAAATCTGATGTGAGTCATATTTTTTCTATCTTCATGCAATGATTCAAAACTAGTTTGGTTCTAAGATAAAGAACTTTCGCTCAGATAATGCTCGTGATTACTTTAATCAGATCTTGATCCCTTATTTTCAAAAAGAAGGAATCATACATAAATCATCCTGTATCACCACTCCACAACAAAATGGAGTGGCAGAAAGAAAAAACCGACATCTTCTTGAGTGCACTAGGGCCTTATTGTTTCAACAAAATATACCAAAATTATATTGGAGAGAAGCTATAGCCACATCATCTTATGTCATAAATAGAATTCCTTCGAGGATCTTGCTTGGGGTTTCAAAGTCCATTAGAGGTCTTGTCTAAATTCTATCCTGACATACGATTCACCTTCAATCTTACTCAAATTTTTGGATGTACATCTTTTGTTCATGTTCATAGTCATAATCGAGGGAAGTTAGATCCTCGAGCTCTTAAGTGTGTCTTTCTAGGGTACTCCTCTACTCAGAAGGGTTATAAATGCTATCATCCATCCATTAGGAAACTCTGTCTCAGCCAATGTTACACTTGTTGAAAATAAGTCCTATTTTTTCACTCCTTATCTTCAGGGGGAGTTATCTATACTTGAAGAAAAGGAGTCAAAATTTTCACCACTGAATACATCCTCCCTTGAGTCATCCAAATCTAAATATCGAGAGTCAATTCCACAGTCTGAGGAGTTGGAAGAAAAAAGGAAAGGAAATGGTAAAATCTTTGATTCGTTCCGATTTGATCAAGTGTATGCAAGGATAAGAGATCCCATCATGACTACAAGGCAAGAACAACCTCTGGAACCAAACTCTAAAAATGTAGTAACAATAAGTGAAGCAACCTGGATTATACGCCAAAATCATATTATCCTTTTTTCGATCCTGAACCACCTCGTCTCGAGCCTCCTAACCTTGATCAGGATCTACCTATTGCTGATCCTGAACTACCGTGTCTCGAGCTTCCTAACCTTGATCATGATCTATTTATTGCTGTGAGAAAAGGAATTTGAGAATGCACCAAAAGACCTCTATACCCATTATCTCACTTTTATTTTTTGAAAGGTTTTTCCAAACCATCGAAGTTTCCTTTCAACCTTAAACACAGGTTATATTCCTAACTCATTGTTTGAAGCATTATCAAAGAAAGAATGGAGACTTGCTATCGAGGCAGAAATGGATGCATTATAGAAGAATGGAACTTGAAAATTGATTGATTTACCTAAGGGTAAGAGAGCAGTGGGCTGTAAGTGGGTGTTTGCAGTAAAATTTAAGGCAGATGGATCCCTAGAACGCTTCAAAGTGAGGCTGGTTGCAAAAGGATATACTCAGAACATATGGAGTAGATTATCAAGAAACGTTTGCTCCAGTAGCAAAGATGAATATAATGAGAATTTTGATGTCCTTAGCTGTTAACTTTGATTGAGAATTACAACAGTATGATGCGAAGAATGCCTTTCTTCATGGAGAATTAGAAGAGGAGATTTATATAAATATTCCTTCGGGATTTAGTGGGGTTGATGAACATAAATTTTGTCGATTAAAAAAGGGGTTATATAGGTTGAAACAATCCCCACATGCTTGGTTTAGACGATTTGCCAAGGTGATGTTAGCCAATGGTTACAAACAAAGTCAAGGAGATTATACGCTTTTCATTAAGCATTCAGTTTCAAGGGGAGTCACTATATTAATTGTGTACGTGGATGACATTATAGTGACAGGAAACGATGAAGTGGAGAAGGAAGCCTTAAAGCAGTGTCTAGCCAAGGAGTTTGAGATAAAAGATTTGGAAAGATTGAAGTATTTTCTGGGAATTGAAGTGGCTCGATCAATACAGGGAATTTTCATTCAATAAAAGTATGTTATGGACCTGCTCAAGAAAACATGTATGATGGCTAACAAACCAGTTGGAACTCCTATTGAATAGAATCACAAATTAAGCGAGGCCCTTGGAGATAAGGCAGTGGATAGAGAAATGTATCACAGGCTTGTTGGGAAACTCATCTATCTTGCGCATATTAGGCCAGACACAGCCTATTCGGTCAGTATTATTAGTCAGTTTATGCATGATCCTAGAGAAGTTCACCTACATGCAGTCTACCGAGTTTTTCATTACTTAAAGGTACATCCAGGAAAGAGAATTCTATTCAAGAAAGGATCTACAATTGATCTGGCAGTTTACACAGATGCATACTTCATAGGATCTTCAGTCGATAGGCGGTCAACATCAGGCTATTGTACCTTTTTTGGAGGAAACTTAGTATTTTGGAGGAGTAAGAAATAGAATGTGGTAGCAAGATCAAGTGCAGAAGCCGAGTTCAGAGCTATGGCAGCAGGAGTATGTGAATTACTGTGAGTCAAAATTATTTTGGAGGATATGAAGATTCAATGGAGTAGACCTATGAGACTATACTGTGATAACAAATCAGCTATTAAGTATAGCTCGCAACCCAATGCAACATAACCGGACAAAACACAGAGATAAACCGACACTTCATTAAAAGAAGTTAGATAGTGGATCGATTTATACTCCGTATGTACCGACAGGACTTTAACTAGCATATATGATGACAAAAGGGCCGTGTAACAACATGTTTCATAAGAATATTAGCAAGCTGGGAATGGAAGATCAATATTCACCAGCTTGAGAGGAAGTGTAGGAAATCTCGGATGAGCAATCTTAGAAGGATTTTTAGGAAAATTTAGTAGAGAAAATCAGGATAAATAATCTGAAGAAAATCATGGTCAATAATCTTTTCCAGTTTAGTGGAAGAAATCAGGTTAATAATCTTTCCAAGTTTAGTGAAAGAAATCAGGGTCAATAATCTTTTCAAGTTTAGTTAAGGAAATCGGGATCAATAATTTGAAGGAAATCATGGTCAATAATCTATCCCTAAAGTTAAGGAAATTAGCTAAATTTTGTTTCCTTATTTAGTGTAATAGAAAGTTGTATATATAGAGTAGAATGAATTGTAAATTTTTTCATACAATATAATAAAATTCTCAAGCCTTTTTTTTCACATTCTCTCAAAGTTACTTTATGCCTTTTTTGGAAGATCTATTACTTACTGAATATGTTGATCTATTTGCTTTGGACAAAAAGGTTCAAACGACAAGCAAGACAATATTTTTGAAAGAACTAGTCAAATGCCCACTGGAAACCAAAGAAATTCCCACCTACAAGTAATAAATCGAATCCCAAAATGAGCCAAAGAATTTCTTTTGGACGATGGGAGGGCTGGAGCGTTTTTACTAAAAACATCTGTAACTAAATATTGTTTCAGACCTCAGTTATTTTGACTGATAAATACCTGGGCATGTGTTGACTTGTCCTGTTGAGTGTTAATATATATGTGATGCAACGTGGGCCTGTACTAGGGTGTGTAAGAACAACGGTGTATTACATAATACACCAATTTTATTACCATATGTTTATTTCTTTGTGGTGCAACGGCGTTGCTACTCATGGCCTTCACCAGCCTGGAGTGCAGGATAAGTGATATTATTAACATAAGGATTATTCGAATTCATTTGAGTTCCTTTAGTAGCTTTAGGAACTAATCTGCGGAAATTTACTGCTGGGGATTGGGCCAATCTGGTTCTGATATGCCCACATACCCACACTCGGAACATTATAGCATCCCAGTACCCTACTTATTTTTATTTATTTTTCTCTTTTTCATTATTGTTTTGGGTTTTTATATGTTTATTTGGGGTTTGAGACCTTCAGGTTTGTGGTGTCGGTGCTGGTCTCAAAACCAATTTGATGAGCTTATGACAATGGATATATATATATATATATATATATATATATATTCATATGTTTGTAAGATAGCATCCATAAATTATGGTGGGCTGTCAACTGTCAAAATAACATAATTCATATTCATACTTTATGCAATAACATCAACTTCCACTAACTCATTTTTAGTTATCGCTTACATCTTGGACCCTGATCCATACTTCAACTATAATATCATGATTACAAACTCAAAGCTGTTACTTTCTTTCTTGCAAGGCTTTTGTATGTATATATATCATATCTATATTATCTTTGCTTGATTTTTGTTCTCTTTGTTTTAGTTTGAATTTTGAATGGTTAGAAATATGAATAGAAAAGCTGTTGCATTTCTCACCTTCTTCCTTGCAAACCTTTCAGCCTTTTCTATAAATTCTTTAATTTAATATGTATACCTTTGTTTAAGTATTATAAGTACCATAGCAATTCAGCACTTTAGCTGGTAACCCTTGTCCAATTTATTTCTAGTTGGTTTTTTTATTTACTGTGGCTATGAATCTCGTAAATTTGTAACTTTGTTTTTTTTTTTATTTTTTGGTCCCTGTTTAATTTGAATGTTTATCAAAATAAAGAGAAAAGTTTGTATGCTATTTCTTGCAAAACTTATGAGCATTTTGCACATTCTTTGATATATTTTTTCCTCACCTTCTAAATATTATTGTATTGTGCCCAGCAAATCAGTACTTTAGCCGGTAACCAAAATCCAAGTTATTTTCTGTGGGAAGTTCTGTTCACTATGGCTATCATTGGGCTGGGACTCCTGTTGTTTGCATTGCTCATTGGAAATATGCAGAACTTTCTCCAAGCTCTTGGAAGAAGGTATACAAAATTATGTGATTATAACTCATCTTACTGGGACTCTTTTTTTTTTAATACATGTTAATGATTTAATTTGTTGCTAGGATTACAGTCATCATTTCTTGTTACAAGTTGTACTATAGTAAGCCCTTTGACATCACTTATTCAGAGATTTTGTTCTCCTTTAAATATCACAGAAAGAAATTATTTTACAACATAATACAGCATCCATCAATTGCATCACTCTATTTATCTGTGCGTGTGTGCAGTAGCATGGAAAGATTTGAATATATACGTATGCAAGCATGCGTTTCTGACTTCAGTTGTCTAGCTCTGGTCAGGAAAATGAAATTTGAATGTATGTATAGATGTAGAAATCTCGACAAATACCATCACGGATCTGGGACATATTTTTACCTAATGAATATGTTTACTCATGCATCAATGTACTACACTTACCAAACCATGTTGCTGTGTATGTACCATATCAGCCATGGATGGGTACATGATTCCCCCTCAGGATAGTTCTGTAGGTGGATCCTGTACCTTCCAATACCAATCTCATGCCACGTGGTACAAGCACGCGCTTTTGTGTGTGTGTGTGTGCTGGTAACTTTACAAGTCTATCCCTTGATTTTTTAAATCCTTAGGACATAAGGTATATTGGATAAGTATTTTGTTTTGTATAGCAGATAACTGACCTAATTTTTTTCCTTATTGCATTCCTTACTGTTAGCACAGCAGGGAAACATTTTCTGAATTCCAACTTGGTAGAAGATTTGTTTCTATTTTTGAATTTCATAAAAGCACATTAGATGTCACAGAACCTGAAATGTACCTCCATTTGATTCTAGCTATTTGTTTTACAAGGAAACTAGAAATGCAACTTAGACGACATGATGTTGAACTATGGATGAGCCATCGACGTTTGCCAGAAGATTTGAGGAGGTTTGTTACAAAAACATCATTGTACATCTGATTTCATCTCTCGTACATCAATCTCCATAATTAGTTATGAAAATATTTTCTCTGATTTGGTTTCATGGGAACCTATTATTTACCAGGTATATGTCTTTGCCATTGTATTTTGGTTGATTGAAATGAATCTCTACATTGCAATATCGTGCTTCATGATCTTTATGCCTTATGCCAGCCATATTTGGTGTTCACTCTTTCTTCATTTAATCAGAAGTTTTCATCACTTTCCATGAGAACGCTATGTTGCATTCTTATGTCCACTAATAAAAGCTTAACACTATATAATGACTTTAGAACACTTTGTAATAAAAGTTACTTATGAAATTATCATATTTTATCCAAGTATTTTTAAATATGACTATATTCACAATATAGTTGCATTACTAGTATTTCTTTTGCATGCCAAAAAGTTGACATTTTGTAAATGAGTTATGCATAATATCAACAGTCAGAGCCTAAGTGGTCACTGTGACCCCAGAAAATAAAGAAGCAACTCTAAAGGGTCACCCTCATGTCCATTAGCCCATCACAACAAAGGGTCATCCAACATATATCTAAAGCCTTGTTCATTGTTTGGTTGCTTTACCAAGCTTTTGTGTATTATTGAAGTCGATAAGAAGGGGAGGGTGAATATTAGAGCACAGGGCTTGTACTAGATCTTGTTTTCTATTATTTAATTATTTACGTTAGAAAAATGATGGGTGCTAAATGAGATACACCACTATGATGACTTCTACTGGTCATTTATTGTGATAGAAAGTATGAAGTTGGTGGGGAAGTAGTCTTAGCATCCTGAAGACGCTTGTAATCTAAAATGGCTTTCATCCTATTTTAGGTTTCTATAATTTGGAGCTAGGGTTGAAGTATCAAGTATTGGCAAACATACCAATACCATACCAGTAAAGTATGATACCACACGTTGACGCATGGTACTCCTCTTGGTGCCAATGTACCAAAATAGAGATGAACTATCATGTGTTGGTATGACACTGATACAGGGGCATACCAATATTTATGCCCTACCATTTTAATCTAGTATCACCTGTAAAACTAATACACAGGTATTTCAATCCCTGGTTAAAAGTACAGAAAATTAAATTGTAGTTAAATTGAGGAAAAAAAGAAATCCATTAATAAAATAAGAACACAATGACTGCAATCTGTGCTTAGCAAAGGTCTTGGAAGATCCAGCAGAACTATAACAGAGAAAGAAGCAAACACTGTCTCTCAAAGCTTAGATCGTTAACCTGGCTGGCTAGCTTATCCCATGAAAGAAAAGCAAGTTAGATGATGCCACGAAAGGAAAGCCAACAACTGGCAGAATGACCCAAATAGTCCATATATTATGCCCATATCCTTAGGGAAAAGACTTGCTGTACCAGAGGGCGGTGCAGCAAGCGCGCACCGAGCGCACGGATTGGCTGCGCGCGTATGCCGCCGCACGTGTGGTGCGCGAGAAGGCCCCTTGGGCCTCAGCACGCATGGCGGCATTGGCGCGCGGCCAATCCGCGCGCCCGGTGTGCGCTTGCTGCACCGCCCTCCGGTGCAGCAAGTGTTTTCCTATCCTTAGAGCTGGCATCAAAGTCTCTGTTTCTTGATGTGCTAATTGTAAGTAGTTGCAGTCAGACTACACAATTGTGACAAGTTTTTTATAGAATTTGTGGATGACTACAATCAAGAAAACATTCATTGGCATATTAACCATGAATGATGGACATGCACCATGTAACCACATCATTGATTTTTCAATTCTAGAAACTAGAACCTAAAGTTTGTTATCAACCAAAGTGAAATGCATTTCATTAAATGAGAACAACTTTATGTAAACTCTCAAGGTGAAGAATTGCTTTCTGTGGCTTGAAAAGATCACTTAAGTTGATTCTGTTGACTTTGCTGTAGTGATAGCAGGTGGACTAGTTAACCGTATTTACTATTTCTTTGCGAGTTTAGCATGCTGGTCAATCTTATAATAATATATTTGTGCTGGTGGAGTCAAATGGAGAATCATGCAAGACCATTGCTTGCTGGATTGTCAATGGTAAGTGAGCACTCTTTGAAGTTCTAGAAGTGCCAAGACTTTAATAGAGTTTCCCTGGTAGTCAACATAGATAAATCGATTATCAAAAGGGTGACATGTTGTTTGTATCAATCTACATAAAACCATTAGCATATTTAGATTTTAGTTGTATCGTCTCATGATCACCATCTTGTAAAGATTCTCATAGCCAATTGCTCTATTATATTGTAACCTAAAATTATGGTTGAAGGAATAAAGATAGAAGAAAGAAGAAAAAAAAATGAAAAGTGAAGAAAATAAGAGAGAGAAGAGAAGAGAGGTGAAAGTGTGTGTGTGTGTGTGAGAGAGAGAGAGAGAGAGAGAGAGAGAGAGAGAGGATGTTTGGTCACATTTGAGCATAAAAGAATGACACTATGCATGAGGAGGGTGGCAAACAAGGATTCAAATCTCATGGTATGTCGGTGTATTGGTGGCGATGTAGTACAATATGTTAGATATTCCATGCTGTATTGCAAAAATCATCAACCAGCAAGCTTTGGCATGGCTGATATGTTGTTTCCCATACATGCAGTACAGATATCAATTCCAATGCCCCAATCATGCTTGATATGTGTTGAAGTTTTTTATTTCTAGTTAAATACATAATTTCACATGTTTTGTAGCTAAAACTACTCTGAAAGCTATGTATATGCATTAACAATTGAAATGTAAATAGTTACTAAAAAATAATAATAGGGGTAGAGGTAGTCTTGCTACTCTTAATGGTGTTGCCACTCATCCTCATGAATTCTATGTACTGCACAAAGTTTTGGATAAGCTGCCTGTGCAAATTGCACAGGCACAGGAATGAACAATAGGAATCAATTGTGATGTGCTGGTATAAAGCTGTGATTGTATGGGGGCTAGGCCAGTATGTAGCTGTATCTTCCAGATTACTTGGAGCTACCCCTGTTGACCATAATCATGTGGTTTGTATGCGTATGTGAGGTGCTGTTGACCACTCTGAGTATCAGCGACGAGGGCTTGGAGTTTAACCAAAGCTGCTCCTATCGAGCAAGGATAAGTGCCATATGTCTGTGTGGGCAATCCCTCATACGTAGACTAGGTGTTGTGGTATGGATGCTAGTATGATAGGAAGTGGGTGATGTGCCCTAAGTGAGAATATTGATCATTGCTTCTTTGGCATTGCATGGAGATGGACATGAGAATTGAATTCGAGATGGGTCCAAGCATCTGAGTTGTCTGGAGGGAAAAAGAGTTGCAAAAATATGTAGAAAAAATAATTTTAACCTTAAATATATATTAAATATTACATAAAAAATATTAGGATTTTATTATTTTTATGGTCTTCAATTATGTATGTTTTTATCCAAACCTTCTAATTAGCTTAATGATTTTAGAATAGTAATGTTTGGCTTGTATATATATATATATATATATATATATACATTCTTGACTGGTCTCTAACTAGAACAAAAGCTCAGTTTTAACACTATTGTATGGGGTCAAACTCTTGGCTGAGGAGTTCAACTATAAAAATTGAAAACAATAATAAGTATCCAAATTTTGATGCGTATGCAACTTGGATACTCTCCCACATGGGGAAGCCGGACATGAGTCTATATGTAACACAATTGATCATCAACACTTGAACACTCATTTGCATTGGTTCCCTTAGTGATAATGCTCTAGTCATAATAATTGTATGTAATTTCCTTTTGTCTGTCCTCTAGTATAACCTTATGGGAGGTTGGCTACCTTTAGCATTGTGACCCTGGTCTTAGGTGGTGTGGATATAGCTAGTCTCTATGTAAATGGACTTAATAGCTTTGGTGCCTTGGCCTACACCGACCTCATGCCTACACCACTGACAACCATATTATCAGAGTTACTCTTGTTGTGATGGGTGATTTTGCATGATATAGGTAGTCTTGCATGATTGGTGATCTAGCACTTTGTCTGCCCTAGGATTTTGGTGTTGAGAAAATATAGGACTGAGATTCTTAAAATTCATACGCTATATGAGGTGATCAGTAGCAAGATTTCAAATGAGGTTCTTAAAATTCATACTCTATAAGGGGTGATTAGTAGCAAGGATTCAAATTCTAATGGGATGTCCCATGGTATGATGGGACAGGATTATCTTGCCATTGCCCTATCTTCTCAATTGGCGCATCTGGACACATCTCCCATCTTGAGTGTTGGAACAGGCCGGACGCTAGTGCGTTTTGTTCCATGAAAAATCGAAACAATTTTATCTTATGGGATTTAAAACTTTGATCGGTGGTATATTTAAAAGCAAAAATTAAAACAAGATTACAGCATAAAGAAAAAATATTAGGGCAGAGAAGAAGGCTGGGTGAAAGAGAGAAGAATGGCTGAACTAGTCGAAAGAAATCCTTTCTTTTTCTCAAAATAAACCATGTTTATAGTCCTAATAGGCCCTTCTTAGACTCTTGATAACTTCTCCTACAAGTGAGCTAGGAGCCTTCAAATTGGAAAGAAAATCTCATAGAGAAATTAGTTTCCAATGCATCGTCTTCTTACTTATTTGACTCCAATTAAGATCTAAAAAAAAAAGATCTAAACTATATCACATTAACAACTTATTGAACCAACTTGGACTTCTAAGAGCAGAAGAAAAAACAAAAGAGGAATGCATCAGACATTGGTCACTTTCCATGGTACTTAAGAGTGAAAAATTCTATGAAGAGTAATCCTGTAAAAAGCAGACATCTAATTTCAAAATAAAACTCCCTACAGTACAGAATTGGTTGAACATCAATGGGAGTTTAAATTATGCACTTTTTATCTGATGATCTGGCCTCCTAATTGCATCTGATCACAGCCCTGTGGCATGGAAATGGGTTTGAAGAATGCTCTTACACTGCATGCAATTAATTAAATTCCTTGAAAGTGATAATATGCAGGTGGACTGTTTGATGTCTTTGAACAAGAATGAGTGGATGGAACAAGAGGCATGCGATTGTTGAGATTCATGTTCAGAAAATGGTGCTAATGGTAGAACAGAGAGAGTAGTTTCAGGAATGCGTCAATGCTCTCACAAAGCATTATCATTTTTCACATTAAAAAAAAAGGTTTGAATGGTTCCTGAAGCTTCAATAAATATATGACAAATTAAGGGAAAAATACTGGCCTTAGAGTCAAATCAAGGGGACTTAATGGCCTTGAATCAACTTATAAGAGAGAAATGTTAACATACCTACAGAAGATCTGCCCAATGATGCATAAATAGGGCTGAAAACGGATCGAATATGGATCGGATAGTAGTATCCATATTTGTATCCATATTTTTTAACGGATATGAATACGGATACGAATACTAAACGGATATTAAAATTTATGTCCATATTTATTCTAAACGGATACGGATACGAATCGGATATCAAGCATATCCATATTTGTTATATACGGATACGGATACGAATCGGATATCAAGCATATCCATATTTATTTTATACGGATATGGATACGAATCGGATATCAACCATATCCATATTTGTTATATATGGATACGGATATGAATAGGATATTAAGGTAATATTTGATACAAAAATGCTGTCCTATACCACCTGGTATCGATCTATATTATCCAATTTTGAATAGCACTATGCCTAGAAATAAGAAAAGATATAGAGAGCCTATCTCCATATTTGGTAGGTACTTTACGACATCACTTATAATATATTAAATATATTAAACCACCGATAATTTTAGGTACTAGTTTTGCAAACCTTAGTTTTTAGGTTTACCTAATTTAAGTTCATATATTAGTTGAGCTAAAACTCATTAACATGTTATATCATGTTCTATATTATTATTTCTAAATATTCTTATACTGTTCTTGCACCTACTTTCATATCATTACCCTGTGCTAGGCTGAAAAAAAATATGTATCCGTATCCGTATCCGAATCCGATTACCTTTTGGATTAGATATCCGAATTCGTATCCGAATCCGATTAAACTGCAAAATAAAAAAATCTGTATCCGTATCCGTATCCGATTACCTTTTGGATTAGATATCCGAATTCGTATCCGAATCCGATTAAACTGCAAAATAAATATCCGAATTTGATATAATTCGAATACAGATATGGATGCGGTCGGAGTTTATCCGACCCGTTTTCAGCCTTATGCATAAAGTATAACTAAGAAAACTAAGTTTAATATTCCAAATGCACTGAAACAAGGAACATGTTATCTCCTTCAGACATAATCGAGGTATGGCATTGACATCATTATTGACAAGATCAAAATGGGAGGTCGAAATAGCATCGATATGTGTTGAAAAAGGAAGGACTAATTATTTGTCAAGGTGTTGTACCATTGCAAAATGGGGAAAAAGTCCCAAATCAACCACCACTGGCTGAGTAAAAATACCTATTACTTAAGGGGTGACCAAGCCAATGATGACTTAAATTAAGGGGGATGATTAGGCATCCATGGTCAGAAGACAACAATGGAAGAGGAGATTTGTAGATGATTAACTCTGTAAATAGATAAAGTTTGGGTTGATTTGAATATGATCCAATCTGATTTGATAATTGAGTAGATCATTAAATATTAGATCTGATTTGTACTTGTTTATAGCCAGATATGTTGTTCAAAGTCTCACATCTGACCTGGTTGTGACTTGTAAAGATTTAGTTAAGAGTAGAGTTTTAATGAAGGAGCGTTTATGATGATAGATGGTGGTGATTGGTGGATATACACTTAGAATGGGGACAAATAGAAGATAAGGGGAGTGAAGGGGGGATCAAGTTGGAGTCTCAGAGGGGGTGGATGATAGGGGTAAATGTAGGAGGGGGGAAGATAAGGGAGGAGGATAGGGGTGTATAGGGATTTTGGGTGCTTATAGATGTGGGTTGGAGGGTGGAGGAAGTGAGAGCAAGGGCAAAGAGGCTATTGAGGGGAAAAGAGGGAGAGAGACGAGAGGTAGATACAGAGGGTAGCTAATGAAGGAGGTGGCCAAGGGTGGAGGTATTAAGGGTTGTTCAAAGGTTGCAAAAGGCTGGGTTATATTTGTTAGAAAGAGAAGGCACTAGGGGTCCGAGTGGGGTGGAGTTGGGTGCCACTTGTGAAAGATATTGATATTGTATAGGAATATAATAAGATATTTGCTAGTGTCCATTTGCTATACCGGGTGGAAGAAGGGGCCATAAAAAGTTGATCCAACATTATGCAAATTAAAAGACAATCTACAATTGGTTATTCTTTACTTGTTCTTTCCTTTCTTACCTTTATGTCTATCTCTCTCTTCCAGTTCTCCTGCTTGTCTGTTCTCTACGGACAATCAGGCTCCTGTTTTGCTCACCCATCTTGGAAGATCTCCCTTGTTTTTGCTTGCATTGCATTCTGCTATAGCAAGATTTGCTTATTTCAAGCTTTGGGACTCTCCATTTGATCCTCGTTGCCTACAACCATGCCACTAGTTCTTCATCTGCGATTGTGTCTATGCCCATACCTGGTTCTTCATCAAGGTAGCTGCCAGATCTTTACATCAGGGCAGTGATCAATGGAGTGCAACAATCTGGTGGCAGACAAATGGGAGCCTGCTATGGGAGTGTGATTGGGGATTGGGGGGGAGGGGGGAGTGACTACCTTCCACTAGTTGCAAGGGTATTGGCATGCTAGTACAATGAGGATCAAGGCATCAAGCAACAAATGAATGATATGATAACATATCAATGCATCATTGCTTCACCAGACAATGATGCAATGAAGGAGCGACAATGAAGGTAGATCATGATTGAGATGGTTGTGGTGATGTAACAGGTGCTACAGCTATAGTGATTGTTGGCAGGCCAACAATGTAGAAAACACAAGGAGCTGAATGGGGAACAACGAACAAAGAAGAGAGGTTTTTGAAATAGAGTATGGTCTTTTAAATAATTAAATGAAACCTGTGTTTATGATCTGTACAGCTGGTTAAATGGTGGTCATCCGCCCAAGCTGTTTAGTTTATATTGTGTGGCTGTGATTAGAAGTACTGTAGCATAACATAATAATGTTTAGGTGGTCTTGGCTACATTCGAATGTAGCCAAGTGCAGGAATTGGTCATCTTTTCCATCTTTGAATCTACAAGAATCCTAGAGCCACTCCATCTTTTTTACCCTTCTCATCTTTGGGATCCGTGAACTGTGTGGATTCAAGGTGGAGGAGGTGACCGGATCCAGACTTGGCTACATTTCAATGTAGCCAAGTCTAGCTTTATATATTTTGTTACTTATAATTATATGTTAAGTACTGATCATGCTTAGAAATCAATATTGAACTAAAACATTCCTAATTTGATTCCAGTCCATTTTTAGGTCATTGTTTCGTTATCTGGTCCAACATTTTCACCTTATATGACCAATCACATTAGATTCAAATCAGTTCCAGGTCAAGATTTGCTCTATTGACAGACTTACTTTCAATCCATAAAATGGTGTCCCCCATGCTTATGACCTATCCTAATGGGAATCATTGAATGACTCTGTGCGATTGTGATTGCTAAGCTAGATGATAGAAATAAATCAAAAGAAAGCTTGGAAAATGGAAAACAGAAGGAAGTTGAAAGCAGTTGGTGTTCTGTGAGGAATGATTGCATATCTTGGAGTCTTAAGAATAGCAATAACTAAAGATGATTCCACTTTATAAATAAAGCACCCCTCACCCAACTACAGCTGCCCCCATTATGCTCATTGCCTACTCTAAACAAAATTGGCATTGAGGCGGTAATTTGAGTGTTAAGATTTTGAGGAATGAAGATGCTTTGAAGATGTAGTTCTGGAGATTAATTAATGCAAAGAATAAAAAAGAAGGCAGGGGTATATTTTAGTCTAAATGACTATCATTAAAACTCATGGCATATAGTGCCAATCAACAATTCATGGCCTACCTAGATGTAGTGACATGGTAATAGCATTAGTAATAGTGATTATGGCGAGGAAGACTACAAAACTCCATGGTTGCAAGGGAACATTGGAGTCAAGGACAACATAAAAAGGAATGATATGCATTAGTGCATGGGTGGGGCTGGTAAAATTGCTGAGGATTCTGTTGCTGAAGGCACTTCTAGGAAAAGTTAGGGAAAGCATTGATAATGACTAACATAGTGAATATAACAATGGTAGATCAAACTGAAATAGCTTCAGAAGAGGAGCCAGATGAACTACTTGAGCACATCTTGAGCAACAAGAAGCACTGCACATTGTAGAATTACCTCAAGATTAAAATGTTTGAAGTTGGTCCCATGCAATAGCTAGACGTAAGGACTAATAAGAGGATGGTACAGAGTTGGAGGAACATGAGAAAGGACAGACAAATCAATAGTCAAGCTGCTATGCTTGCAGAAGTGATGAATCCTGGAACGTTCTCTGTGGATAAATATTGGTCTGATCTCTACAATTTGACCCAACAAATGTATTCATGGTACTTGCCTCATTACAACATTGGACCAAATGCCATATAATGTCACATGAATGCATCTATGGCATCTGAAAACTGATTGCTGTAAAACATCCTAAGAAACAAAACTGCTTTGAGATCAAGTAAAAGAAAAGGAACTCAAATTACCAAATAAATATAGAAGTAGACTGAGTGAAGGATGTAAATTGGTCGAAGATTGCAGAAAGTGGCAAGTAGTAGTTAAGAGAAGAAGGTAATGTAGATGAGGGAAATTGCCATTATGCATTATCAAATAAATTGTGCACAACTAGCCATGTAAAGTGGAAAATGGTTTAAAAGAGGACAGGAAATATGCAAATAAAGAGGAAGGGAAGATAACATGAAGTGGCTGGAACGTAACCAAAGGTGTAGGACATTACCCTGAAATTGCATTTGGATGACCTGATCACAGTTTTTTGTTTCGGACCTTTTGGTCAGTTGGTGCTCTTAGAGCATCAACTATGTTCCAGTGGCCACTGGAGAAGATGAGAACTCCAAAAGCACTAGACATCTCTATTGAATCTGATCATTTAATGGATGGTTCGATCTTCTCGATTTTTTTCTCTGAATTTCTAATTCAAAGATCATACATGAAGGTTCCAAGCAATGAACTGATCTCGGTATCATAGATTCACAGTACTCAGACAAGATATTAGATTCTAGTGATTGTACGATTACAAGTCAAATAAAGATATATTTGTACTTAACCTGCAAATCTTATTTCATCAGAAAATAATCATCCCAGTTTCAAGAACCTTTTGCATCTTTATCTTGATCTTGCATCAACTGTCTTGATTTTCTGGTTGATGAAATTTTCCATGAGGGAGGAATTTGTTGTGAATATGGGAGAAATTTGTGGGAAGGAAATCCTGCCTTATGGGTGATGCTGTTTATTGTCATGCAAACTGGGAGAGACCCAGCAAGTTGTCTGGAATTGGAAATTTCCTATAAAAAGAAGGAAAGTTAGGTATATGAAAGAAGTTTTGACTAGGATAACAGTGTGATCATTACAATTTGTTGTGTTGTCTAAAACCAACCACTTGGTTGACCTAATTAGATAATTTTGTACAGAAACTATAACAACTTATGCAGTCGCTTCTTGTTATGCAGTCACTTCTCTGAGAACTTTATTACTTTATATAGTGGTTGAAATGGGAAGTATCTATTAGAATATCAACCTAGTTATTCATGATGAATCCACATCATATTTTAGTTTATTTGACTCCATCTTCTTTATGAAGTAAACTGCAGTCAATAATTTGGTTAACATAGTACATGATCTTCCACATCTTTATAATCATTTATATGGATTGAACCTTAATCATTTAGTTTTACTTTTTTTGGTGTGTTATTGTTCAAAACTGATGACTTTCTGCATGTGCTTATTATTGATACCTGAAGTTTCATTTTTGGTGGTGATATTCACCCAAACTATATGATAATTTAGGCAAGTGAGGCAAGCAGAAAGGTTTAGTTGGGCAGCTACTCGAGGTGTAAATGAAGAGGAGCTATTGGAGAATCTACCGGAGGACCTACAAAGGGAAATACGACGGCATTTCTTTAAGTTTCTCAATAAAGTGAGTCTCCAAACATGACCAGCAAACACACACTATGGTTAGCATATCACACTAAAGGGTACTTGTATGGAACTTATACTCAGAATGCTAGTGCACGACATGCCCAGTTAAATTCAATTCATTTCTGGTCTTGCATATATGAATGTAGGTAAGGAATTCTATATCATAATGAACATGTATATTTTGCAACATACATGCACTGCAGGCTACTGCCTGAACTCTGGTGATCTTTTTTGGGATGCTAAGATAAAATATTGTGGTAGTGCCTTTGACAGTTGTGAGCCAATTTACTTATACTACTGCTCTAACATGATATTACTTGGTCTGAACTGTGAATTGAGATCAAATTGAAGAAAAAGAACAGTTGAATGTAGCTATGTGCATTACCAAGCAAAATATAAATGCCAGTTTCATCCGATTGTGGCAATTTTGAATCTTCTAGTTCTGATATCATAGTTTTGTGGAGAATCTAAGATTTGCTTATTTGCAGGTTCGAATATTTTCTTTGATGGATGAGCCCCTCTTTGATGCCATTTGTGAAAAATTAAAGCAAAATTTATACATTAGAGGAACTGATATTCTTTATCAAGGAGGTCCTGTTGAAAAGATGATTTTCATAGTGAGGGGTAGGTTGGAGAGCATTGGAGCAGATGGAAATATAGCTCCTTTATCAGAAGGAGATGTATGTGGTGAAGAGCTCCTTACATGGTACCTTGAACACTCTTCGGCGAATAGAGGTATGAAATCTACGCCAATTTCCATTGGCAAATACTGCATGGCATTCGGATCTAGGCATATGACTAAGTCCTAAATTTTAGGCATATAACATTAGTGCTTGTTCTGCTGGTTACCATATTCGATTTGTTTTGTCCTTGAGAAGATTTTGAGGTCAGCTTCCCGGAGCGCTTTAGGATATATTACAGACATTCATGAATATAGTGGTATACAGAGATGATCAACACATTACTGAAAGAAGGCAATTTTCTTTGTAACATAGAACTGCCAGTTATTCATCTGTAATCTGTTTCTCAAATTGGTAAAACAAACAGATGACCAGTTGCTGTTGGTAGAGGGTAAAGAGCAAATTCACAAACTAAGCCGAGGAGGGGGCTATTTTATAAAAAAGAGAAGGAAAAAAAAACTTCATCCATTTCACATAGTTCATTTCTTCTTCTAATGCATGCTAACTAAATGTGTTCCTAAGTTTTTCTTTTGCAGAGGGTGGGAGAATTAGGTTCGCAGGACAGCGCTTGTTTTCAAACAGAACTGTTAAATGTCTAACTAATGTTGAGGCATTTGCACTGCGAGCTGCTGACTTGGAAGAAGTCACTGCATTGTTTTTCCGATTCCTGCGGAACCCACGTGTGCAAGGAGCAATCAGGTGAGTATGATATGCACCATTTGTCTTCAATATTGCATAACACAAATTGCATCATCAATCTTGTCATGCACGATTAGTATTGAGTGTTTTTGAAACCTAATGGAGATCATTTTTCTAGTGAATGGAAATTCAGTAAAAATAATGATGAAAGTTTTGGTAATTGAACAAAATAAGCAATTTAAAATATTAGAAATAAAAATAACCAATGACCTTATCCCATTGAGAGGGGTATAAATGAGCCAAGCTTGAGCAAGTCAAGCATAACTCAAGCTCCCCTTATTTTGTGATCAAACAAAGCTCGAGTTAGTTCATTTAATCTTGGCCCAACTTAGGCTGTTCAAAAACAGTTTAAGAGATCTGTTAGTTTGGTTATATTTAATTTTATAGTTGAAAATAAATTGTATTTTATAAATTGCGCTAACCTATAATAATAAAAATTAGATATATTTCTAATATGATATAAATAATTTTACATGTTTATATTTCAATTTTAATCAAGCCAAATTGAACAAGCCCAGCCTACATCTAGCTTGGCTCATTTGCAAATTAAGCGAGCTGAATTTTGAGCTGAGCACAAGCTGGCTCACAACCACTTGCTTATGCGACAGCCCTACCGTACATTCATCTTTTTTTTTTTTTTATGTACTTCTGGAAAGTGCATTATCTTGCTCGTTGTATTAATGCTGGAGAAATATCTTCATGCTGAATCTGGCCCCTCATATTTCTCATTTACTTTTTTTTTTCCCCTTGATGGAAATTTCATTTAGTAGAATTGATTGATGCAAGTTGCAGGTTGTAACTTTAGGGTTTTTATCTATAGAAAATTCTCAGAGATATTATATGTTTCTTTTATAGTAAGACCAATTTTCAAAACCCTATTCCTAAGGGTTTCTAGTTTAAAATTTCCTCCAGACAAAGTTGATGCCAATGCTGAAAATTAGTGTGTACTCTGATCATGGATCTTTGCAAAAGAGAATTTGAGTTCATGAAATAATCCTCTCAAACTACCTAATGCGGAATGCAACATGTGTTCCATTAATTGAGTTAATGTGATTGTTAATTTTTGAAGAAAACAATGTGATTGTTATATGCACAAAAATCTTAAATTTTGGTTCACTATTACATAGCAGCCAGAGCGGTACATATGCGCCAATCTACATAGACATACATTGCGATGTATTAGTCCATCCCATAACTTATTGTTTCTCATACACTAGCTCATCTTTAATTTGACTATGGTGCAAGGGCTGTATAGGTCATGCACCTAATTTTCTGAATTAGGAGTGGGGCTCTTAAGAGGAGGAAGGGTTCAAGAGTACTAGAAAAAAATCTCAATCAAATCAAGCATTATAATAAAAGTTATCTCTTTTAGTGCAAATAAAAGAAGTATTGAAGTAGTTTCTAATTAAACAAAAAACAATAAATGGTGCTAGCAGTTAAAGTTTCTTTGTGATGGTGGAAAGTGCCATGAAGTGGGTTGTGAAAGTGGCAATGAGATTCAAGAGCAGTGCAACACTTGATGTAGAATATTATAGATGTAGAGGAATGGGCTCAGTACAAATACAAGTCAATCTCTTAAAGTAATAATACATTTTTCTGAGCCTTCTCAATCCATTATGAGCTGCTTCTCTATTAATTGCTTGTTATTATCACATTATATTCAAAATTTCTCTCGTTGGAGTTTTTTTTCCCCCAAATTTATAGAGCATCATTGATAATTCGGTTGTACATTGTACTGGTATAGGCTGGTAATCAAAATTCTGTAAAACCATATGAATTTAATTTTTTGAAACTCAAGAATTAAGATGGTCTTGTTCCTGTTAAAATAACAGGTATGAATCACCATATTGGAGAAATGTTGCTGCAACCCGCATTCAAGTAGCATGGAGATACAGGCAGAGACAACTAAAACGGAATGAGAGTTCCAACAAAGGATCTACTCCTCCTAGTTCTCATGCTTGGCGACATTATTCATCAGATTCAGCAAAACAGATTTCACACCCAAGTCCAATGCGTAATCCATATCTATACAGGCCTTCCTAAAGGACTCCGACATCATGGCAAGATCCTGTGCTACCAAGACCACTCTATTGGTTCTGGAAAATGGTCCAAACAGTTTCCAGTATGAAGGCATTGATCATCTTCTTTCTAGTTTTGAGGCTTTCTTTCCCTGCTAAGTTGGGTGCCTTTTAGTAGGCCGTTTTACTTAACGAGGCTTAAATATTATGTAAGGTCATTACAAACAAAAATCTAGTGCAATCGCTATTTGGCGTGCACGTAGAGAGCTGGGAGTAGGGAGAGGTGGTCAATGGGAGAACTATTCTTCATATATGCCTTTTGATTGTGAAGACTAGAGAACTATTCTTCATATATGCCTTTGATTGTGAAAACTATATTTTGTCCCTATACGTTCCATGATTAAAGAGCAGGTGGAATGGAGGCCTGACTTACTTGAATAGTGCTGAAGGGTTTCATCTTGTTATGTTTTTTCTGAGTGTGTTTTCTGTGAAAAGCCTTAGAACACGACCAATAATAAGTGACAGCAAGCACCGTACACAATCTCCAGTTTGCCAATCAAGGGGCAGGTCCTCCAGTGCTAATCACAGGCTTTTTGATAGATCCTGAATTAGATGGTTGAGATATTGTTGCTTTAGCCAGTTGAGTTTAAATCAAATTAGAATGCCCTTCTAGCTCTGTTTTGGCTACAATATGGCGTGTCATATAAATGTCTAGGAGCTATTTACTCATATTCTAGTACCATCCACCACTTTCCCAGTGTATGCTAATCTCTAGAAATCTTTCAGTTATATAGATTTAGTGCATTCTATGATGACCTGTTATAATATTAAATAAACTGAAAAAAAAACTACAGATTTGTGTACATCAGTCGGACCAAAATAGAATTAGCTAAGCAGCTGAGCATAAATTCTCTTCAAAAACTCCGTAACGGGGCATGGTCATTACAAATGAGTGGAAGTTGCGAGAGTAGATTACTTTGAGAAGTCCTATGATGCTGCATTGATGTCCCTTGGTGATGTACACAAATCTGCAGTTTGATTATTATCAAAAATGTGAATTAATAAGAGATGCTGCAGTTCGATTATTATAAAAAATTCTGCAAGTTTTCTTCCACTGATTCCATAAAAAGGGACATGAAAAGCTAGCATGGACTGCCCATCGTCCAGTGCAGCATGTGGATGGATGAATGGCCAGCTTCTAGTGGTCCAACATGGCAAAAATATCTGCTTTATGTACAGTATAAGAGCTTTGGGTACACAGTTCAAGAGAAGAAGAAAGATGGCGAACTGTCGAAAGAAAGTCACTGCAGGTAGTAATGGTTCCTTTGTGATGGATGATTCACTTTATTACTTGGCTATCTTTTGGGTGTGAGCCCCCTTTGCAGCACTTGATGATGCATCCATCGGCCTTCAGAGCAAGTTTCAGCCGTAAAAGTCCGATTCAAAACCAAATTCCTCCTCTTAGTTTGTGTTTTGTAGCACAACCTTCCATGATGCAATATAATGACTGACAACATGGTTTTCTAAACCACTTGCATCCTTGCAATCTCTTCGGCTGCAGATATCGCAGTTATAAAATTGACCACAGTATATCAAGAAAGATCGCACTAGAAGTCTGAATTTAGAGGGGGAAGAAACCAAAATGATAATAAAAAAAAACTCAAAACTAAAAGATTAAGAGAATAAGAGGATTTGTTTATAATTTTTAGTTACATTTATTTATTTTTTTTCAATCCTATGTACAAATTATTTTGAATTCTTCTTATAGTAAAACATATACTTATTTTATAAGTAGTTCTTCTCCTTTCTTTCTTCTCTTTTTCTATCCAAAATAAAATAAATGTAAACTTTTCTTTTCTCTTCCTTTCTTCCTCAAATAACTTGCACTCAACTCAAGGTTCTTTTTTTAAAAGAAATGAACGACCATGCAGTCCTGCCTTGCTGGACTCCGCTTGGCTACGTTAGGAGAATTAATTTCAGCTCTGTTTAGGTGAAATTCCACTGGACTTTCTCTCTCTCTCTCTCGTTGCTAATTTAGAGATGTATGACCATTGAGGAGAACACTACTGTTGAAGCTTGGCTTATGAGTCAGTTCACAGCCAATTCTTGATGTGAAGTCATATAGAGAATGCTTATTTCAGGGAATTAATTCAAGTTCAAACCATTCATAAGCCAAGTATTAAAATGGGGTTTTGAGCTTGGTTTGTTTTCTAAATGGTTGAGTTCAAACGAACAAATTAGTCAAATTGATTGTGATTATTCTCGAGCAGCTCGTATGATATTTGGCCTAATGGTTCATATATCATTTGGGACCTTAGTCATGGCACCGAGGAGATAAGTTTACTCAAGCACTTAGATCATCTCCAAAATCATCAATTCCATCATGTTCGATCAAATTCCCCCCAATTCCAACTCCATCATGTTCAATCACCCAAACGCCAAATGAATTCATCACAGTGATTGTACCATATAGGATCTGAAATCACTTGCTGAAGTCTTTGCAGACTGTACACAACCTGTGGTTCAATACCATCAGCTCATGAGCTTTCACAGCGTGCTTGCTTCATTCTGTTTGCATTCTTGTGCAATTATATAATAAATCACAAAAATAAATGGCTCCCAGCGTTCACCATGCATGTTATTATCCAAATAAAAAAATAAAAATTATCCCCTACTGATTTCAAAAGATCATTTATCTAGTAATCAAAGTATATTTCAAAAAACTGAGCTGAAATGTGACATATACATTAAAGTGTTGGAATAAAAGGTTCAATTGAGCTCAAATATCGAAAAGGTTTTTTTTTTTTTTGATACAGACGGATGATTATATCACTCTAGAATGGGTCATGCCCGATATATCAGAGTACAATAACTGAGAAAGGATTGAGGGACAAGGGTCACCCTGTTTCCAACTCCAGCTACTAGAATGAGAGGCCACCCTGGCAGCAATCCAGTCAGCTGCTGCATTGGTTTTCCAGACATGACGAATCTGGATGTTAGGAGCTTCCAAAACTATAGAGCGGATATCGCACGGTAAGGAGATAGTCGGCATGTGGGAGCTGAGCTCCTGTCGGATCCAGTGAATGACAGAGATGGAGTCGCCTTCAATGATAAGACAGCGAGCACCCAGGATCCGAGCAGCATAGGAGATACCCGCCCATGCCGCATATAATTCGACCAGAGGCATCATGACATCAAGTAAACCAAACCCTCCTGCCGCCAACATCATACCATCCGCATCATGAATAACAAAAGCTGATCTGGCACATCTGCTACGGACACTTCCATCAAAGTTTGATTTTTTTTTTGGCTAAGTTATACTCCCGACATTAAAACTTTCGCTAAAAATTAATTTAAATCATTAAACTTTTAATTAATAAAGTTTTGTTTCTTATGCTTTAAAAATGTAACATTTTTAATATTTTATAACATTTATTGGTTAAAATTAAGCAAATAGTTGACATGTCTTCCTGACATAAACTTATGACTAGTTATTTCATCAATTTTAAATATTAACATGTTGTTTTAAAAAGATGGACTAATTAAGTTCAATAAAAATTGAAGGATTAAAAGTATTTATTTATTTATTTATTTATTAAAGGAAAAAAATATTCTCTTATCTCCTTAAAAAGACCATATTGCTTCATGACATGTATGCAAAGGGATTTTAGTGTGTCAAAGAGCTTTCAGCCAGTCTCCTTCTTTTTCTTTTTAATAAAAGCGGATGATCATATAGCACGAATTCTGATACATCAGAATACAATATTTGCTTAGGTATAATAGAGCAGGAATCTTTCTGTTTCTAAATCTAAAAATTAGTGTGATAGGTCATTGAGGCTGTCGTCCAGTTTGTCACAATATTAGCTTCTCTGTCGATATGCTAGATCTGAACTGTATGAACTTTTTAAAGGATAAATCAGATATTATGGAGTAAAAGGTTACTACGTATATGAGCACAAAAATCCTATTGAACTTATCGAATGATCGTAGTAGAGTTTTCTTCGATAATGAGATAATGAGCATGTAAAATTCGAATGACGTATGAGATATCAGTCAGTCTTTTTTTTTTTGGTACAGGCAGGCGATCACACCACTCTGGCGTGAGTCAAGCCCGATAGATAAGAGTACAAAATTTGCTGTAAAATAACAGGGCAGGGGTTACCAAAATGCCAACCCCACTGCCCATTATGGCGAGCTGCAACAGAAGCAACCTAATGGGCCACAGCGTTAGCTTCTCGATAAATATGCCAAATCAAAGGCACACTGGAAGCCTGGAGAGAAGCCCAAATATTACATAGAAGGGGATTATGGAGGGAGCAGAGATCCACATCCCACCTAATCCAGCGGACGACCGTAAGAGAGTCTCCCTCAATAACCAATCGACAAGAGCCGAAATGATGAACAACATAAATAATGCTAGCCCAAGCAGCTTGAAGCTCTGCCATAGAGACCGAAATGTTGAGAGAACCATGTCCATCAGCCGCGAGCAACAGTCCCTCTGGCCCCCTAATAATAAATCCAGATCCAGCAAAATGACCTGACATAGAACCATCAAAATTTACTTTGACATAATCCGGGGGTGGGGGCTCCCAAGAGATAAAGACCATAGAATGGTGCGCTGCCGAAACAGCCCAGTGACCGGGTCTGTCTGAATGAATAGCATAATGTGAACAGAAAAATTCCGTAGCAACGGAGATGGCTGAGCGGATGACCACATGAGGCGAGACCGTCTCCTCAGCAAAGACAATCCGATTACGGGTCAGCCACATGTGATGAGCCAGATAAGCAGAAAGGACACCGTGAGGTCGGGGACCTCGCTGAGCAGATAGACGAATGGCATACAGTAAAGATAGCTGGATGGGTCCCTCTTCTAGAATCCATGGGATAAAATGAAGCTGCTGCCAAATCCGTAACGCACGAGAACAGGTGAGAATGGCGTGCTCAACCGTTTTAATCTGAAGGCCATAAATCGGATAAAGAGATAAAATAGAAAGACCGCGGTTAACTAGAAGAGAACATGTAGAAAGTCGATCCCATCCAAGCTTTCAAAAAAAGACTTAAATTCTAAGATGGATGAGCAAACGTCAAATTCAAACCACATCATTCAGATTCAAAATTAGAGGCAAAAATGATCAATAAGGCCGTTGGAAGGGGTACGAAAAAGGTAAGACCGATCCCAAAGTCCTGTATCAGTAACAAGGAAGTAAAAGCAATGGGAAAGATCCCAAGTGCTAATTCCGTCCCAAAAAAATGGAGAGACCGAAGGACATGCCAAGCCGAACTATCGTGACAAAACCAGTCAGTCTCCTTTGATGCTGCTTTTGTGGCGGGGAATGCTTATCGCCTGTTGACGTAGCAGATGTGACATGTACTAATTCCCTAAAGATAAGGCACCAGTGGAGGCTTTTTAAACAGAGAAGAACGAGACACATGAGGCAATTTTTCTAGGCCAGGATATGACCGTCCACCAGCAGCCAATGGTGCATTAAAACCTATATATATATATATTAGCATTAACCGTGAAATTAGCCAACGGTATATAACTATTTCAATGCGGGATATATAAAGCCATCGTTGCACACCGGGCAAGATGTAATCTAGCATCAGTACTGTTGATTCCTTCGTTTAAAAGTCTTCTTATAGATTACAATCTCCACTGGAGCTGACAAAAAATTTGTGGACGCTAGCTAATTTATGATCTATATATATATATATATATATAAGAGTTTATTCCATTAAAATTGTGACGTTGAATAAATTTATCATTTTGTTCTTATCCAATCTATAAAAACTTGAGAAAAATAATTTGATATTTTGATGAAATTTAAATATTATGAAATTTAATATCCATTAAATGCAGCTTATTTTATCCATCTATTGCTTAATCAAATATCAAAACATATGCACTTATTCTTCTGCAATCAAACACCACCTTAGTGGATGGATATGTAGAAAGCTTTTCATGATTAATTTGGATCGAGGGGAATGTACGTAGCAATTATGACAAAATAGAGTTTAGTTTCTTATGCTGAACCAGCATAAGTGTGATTAATTTTTTTAAAAAAATTTATTAATTTTTGTCACAGTACATCTATTAACTTTGAAAGTTATTTTCATCATTCATCTTGCATTACAAAAAAATATATATGAAAAGTTATGGTTGAAGGTTCTTATAATTGTACTACTGCTTTACCCAAAACTCTCATGAAACTCTTGAGCTTTATGCCTCTCTCTCTCTCTCTCTCTCTCTTTTGGGTCTTTAGTTTTAATTATCTTCAACCAGTAAAAGGGCACTGAAAGATGATAATTTCCCACTGTACATAACAATCTCTTAATTTTAATTGAGACCTACTGAGCTAGCATGAGTGAGTGCCACCGGCCTCATGCATCAACCTATGAACCTCGCCTATTTATGCTTGCTATGCCCACTTTGCTCAAAGAAACCAGCATGGCCCTTCAACCGCACCACTCCCCCACTAGAGAATACTACCATGTTTCAATTACAATTATAACCACTCTTTCTTTAATTAAAGGCTAAACTATGCTATTTAATTCTCAAAATTTTCTTTCAGTTTCCAAACTTAATTTTAGCTATTATCATTTACTCCCTTATATTTTTCTTATATTTCAAAAATGTTACTGTTACATAAATCAGCTAAAATCGATAAAATAACTAATTAATGTGTCAGTTTGATGAAAACATGTGATCGAAGACTTATTCTTATTGACTTTATATAACGGGATGTTTAAAAAGCGATACTCTTAAAACATGAGAGATTAAAATATAACAATAAAAAGTTTAAGGAGCAAAATAAAGTTTTAGAAAAAGTAAGCTTGGGGACCAAAAGTATATCACCACCTTAATTAAAAATTTCCTTGGAGGTATATAGAAAGTAATTAAAAGTTTCTTACATTTCAAACCGTCAACTGAGAGCATCATTAATTTGCGTGAGAATGCATGCATGTGCCAACGCTAGCTACAAATTAAGATGAGTGCTAATTAATTAATCAATTAGACCCGAGGAAAAGCTAGCCCACTACTTTACTGGCTCCACAAAGGTGTGGCTTTTGGCAGAGAGATTATAAGATAAAAGAGTGCATGGAAAATGGCAATTGTGAAGGCCCTGTGAATATTTTACACACAAGCTTCCGGTGGGGGGATATGACCCTTGCTGCCAGTTAGCAGCATATATATAGGAGTGTTACGTATGGCCCATTTGGCCATATTCGAGCTCACGTTGCTGCCACCTTTGCGTCGTCTTATTCTCCCTGTCCAAAAACAAATTATATATTTCCAGCTAATATCGTACGACACAAGTGGGAGTTTACTCGGCTACCCTTGGGATTTAGGTTGAATGGCTTTATTTATGGGCTTACGTCCAAAGTACTCGACATAAATAATTACGCCTTGTGAAACTCGGAGAGAGCTCTCTGACCGCACCAACCCCCTGCCATTGGCTGGAAGGAAGAGATAGACTCCTGATGATCCAATTATATTTCATATATATATATATATGTGGCATCTTGATTATATTCCAGCTAGGGGAAGAGGAGAGGGAAAAAAAAAGGAAGAAGCTCAAGGCTTTTTTCTATGTTGGTGTGTTTGATGAAAAGCCTGCCTGCAAGAGCTGAGGAACTGCCAATTAGCACATGCAATGGATGATTGAGACCTCTCATCCTTCTTTATTGATGCATGTCTGAAGGCAATTCCATCCCACTGTACAGGTGCAAGTAAAATATTGGTAGTTTATATATATATATATAAATTCTTCCATGTCAACGCATGGAAACCACTAACTGTGAAATAACAATTAATATTAATGAAGCTGGAACTTTTTGTTTAATTCAATTACAATGATCAAGTGGATTAATTTTGCATCTAATTGGATGGAATTGGAGAGGTGACATCAAGTCGGCAGGTGATGGCGAGCAGGAAAAAGTAAACTTTGTACATAAGAAACATGCAGTGCGGTACTAAAGATATTCAAGGAAAACTGACCCAAGATAAAGTATGTCCGAGTTGAATAGCATATAACAGTCAAACTTGGTAAACAAAGAGGTGTATGATCACCAAAACAAGTCATAGTTTATAGACCTCCGATATTATCTCAACCAAAACTACAAGTCATCAAAGAGAGAGAGAGAGAGAGAGAGAGAGAGAGATGTTTCCTATTCCTTAATAAGTATCCATACAATTGAGACCACTTATTAGGGAGGCAGAAGGAGAGGAGATGTGGGGGATTGTGGTTGGTTCGTAGACTGCATGTGGTCCACTCTGGTGTAGGCCCGGGTTTATATTGCACCATAATGGATATGAGTGGAGGGTGGAGAGGCGTAAATAGCACGGCCAACATTGGTACTGGGATTTGGAAATCTCCACCACCTGCATGGATTTTTATCAAAAGAAACCAAAGGCAAAGTGAAAAAAGTTGCATACAACGACACCAAATTTTGAACCTTTTGTTACGTGATGGTCTTCCTCTTTTCTCCCAGTCGGTGTCACGCCAAATAGACCTCCCTCCCTCCCTCCCTTTCTCTCTCTCTCTCTCTCTCTCTCGTTACTTAATTATAATTTCTAAAGCTTTAATGCTCATCCATCTGCCACCACACAAACAGCATGAAGACGTACAGAGTTCACGCTAAAAAGAATTGGTTTTATTTTTTCCTTTTAGTTATCAGTAATAGGGTCATATCATCAGATGTTGATGGTAGCTTGGAGACGGGGTTATCTAACGGTGTCTAGTCTCTCACTGTGTAGTTTGATTAATCTACAACTCATAATGGATAGAAGGTGCATGGTGGCGTGATCAGCTTTTTAATTATTTGCATGTGTGTGTATTCTACTTTATAGGTGGCTTTTAACCTTACAATTTTGACTAGTATATATAATATATTTTGTTTAGTCATTTGGACTATTACTAGATGGACCCATGCATGCAATATAGTCGAAAGAAAACACCAAAGTCTATAATTTCTCTGACAGGAATTTTTGATATGGTTATGATTTTTCTAAGAGCTAGGCTATATCAGTGGGACTGGAGACTGACTTCTTCGTGGAGTAGAGCCTATAAAACTTGGTATTAGAATATAATATAGAAAATATCTTTTTAAGGTCAATCTCATGAGGACAACCGTGCAGACTTGTACGTTATGTATGATAGATGAAGTATAAATTACTTAGCTTAAACTATGGGATTAATTTACAGCCCTCTTCTACCAAGAAAGAAGAAGAAGAAGAAGAAGAAGAATTCACTAGCTATAATCCATCAAATTTTGAGTCCATATATCAACTCGTTAGAGTATCAATGCAAAATTAATGAGTACTGCAATAAGAGATATTAATCTTCCATGAAACCTAATAACATGATATATAAGAGGGTAGGGACAATGTCCATGGCCTCCAGAAATGAACCCGCCAAGCCTTAATCATGCACAGATGAATCTAGAGTCCATGTAGCCATGCACTGTAGAGAGGTTTCTAATATATTATATAATTGACGTCAATACGTCCATCAAGCAATATAATACTCCAATATCTTTTAGACTTGCTTAGATAAAGAGAGAAGAAAGCAATGCTTGTTATAAAGAATTATAGCCATCACGAATAAATTAGCTAAAGTAACAAATGGAGAGAGAATCTTTGAAAAGATGAACTGATGCAGTTAACCAGAAACCATATATATATATAGTACACACGAGATTCCACCTAAGTACCTCTCAAGCATCATAAACTCATAGTTAGAGGTTCTTGATGAGCCTAGTGAGGGCATGCCGTGTATAAAAAAGAATTACATGGCTTTTTCCTACCCAACTTGGCTATCTAGTGGGTCATTGGTGCTTCAATTAATTTGCAACTGTTTGAAGTGCAGCAGCCCAATCTAGCAAGAACACTAGCTCGTTGAACCCTACCTCATTATTATTTGATCTCCTAGAGGGTGCAACTATCTGAACAAACTTTATTTAATGAACATTTGTTAATAAAACTCTTAATTAGTTGGAGACTTTAGTTAACAACTATTCAAGTATGCTACAATGTCACCTCTAATATTCAAATAATCATGAATCAAGAAGATTACCCAACCCAAGACCCACCTTTTTTTTTTTTTTGTGTGTGTGTGTGTGTGTGTAACTTTATTGCTTGATCCACCTATATATATAGCCTGCAATTCATGAAATGCACTAGTTGTTCCTGATTTTAGTAAAGTTGAGTTAGGTCAGATTTCAGAATCCAATCAAAGATCATCAATCCTAGCAACAGTAAGAGACATGTCCCCTACCAGTGACCAGTCATTCATCAATCTTTCTTGTTCCATCTTGCACCTACTCTCCTCTCAAATCCATTTGCGGTTGTTTGAGCTAGTTCCTGCAAAAGTCTATCCATTTGCCCCAAGAACCTCTACTCTTCCAGTTAAAGAATCAACTGGAATTTGGTAATCTCATACATTGATGAAGTAGAGATTCATGAGAGATCGAGTTCTCGCCAGAAGCTTCTTGTCTGAACTTTTATTCTGGTATGTTTTATTTTGCGCCTTCTTACTATCCTGAAGTGAATTTTTCCATGATTGAGTTCCTTGAAAGCATGTTCAAGTCCCTACATGATGGAGTTTTGTGTCTGTGGACAGTTTGGCATCATACAAGCGGGACAAAAGTCATTTAAACTTGAATAATTATAATAGATCATCAATAATCATGATCAACCATGACCCACAACACCAAGGTATATGATGACAAATTATACACTTAATTATACCATTAGGCCTCCAAAATTAACTTATAAATTTAGAATATAAAGCAGAAACATTTCAACATTAATTAAGATCCTCATCATCCTGGAAACCTACAACCAAATATTGGCAATGGATAATTGGAGTAACTAGCTAGCTAGCTTGATCACCCACAAATTATAAAGGGACACTCAAGAGAAGATATATATATATATTGGACCTTATCCAACTGGTAAAACCCCTCATCAATTGTTGCACCGGGTTACTAGATTCATATCATGTTTATATAATTCTTCATTAAGACTTGGGAGATTAAATTGGGAAGTGCTACGACTTATAATGATCATCGAACAGCATCTACGTACCAACGAAATATAAATACATAGATAGAGAAAACAAATAATAGATAATTGAGATAGAAACAAACAGCAAGAAGGGAATTAGTCTCCGTTTGGACTTTGGTGATCTATAGAAATGGCTAATCGATAGAAAATAAAGTTAATTAAGTTGGAGGTTTTGAACTCCGAGGAATCCTATTCTTCTTTCAAGAAAAGTTGCCTTGTTATAGTATGAGAAACAAGGTACCAAAACTTTCCCATTTCTATCCCATTTGGGGCCCCGCAAGGAACAAAAGGTTGGGCGATGAACTCACCGTATAACTGGACACAAACAATTCAGAAAAAAAGTGTAACGAGATTAGGCCCCAATTGTTAGGTTGCGGCCACCCAAATTGGAGTGCACAAAAGGTGAGATCAGACACCTTCCCCCACAAACTGAAGAAGGAGAGAGAGAGAGAGAGAGAGAGAGAGAGAGATTTTATTTTTTATTTTTTTTAAAAAAAAAGAAAAACACCCACCGCACCTCCCCTCACACCAAAACGGCCTCATATAAATTAAAGGAGGGGAAGGGAAGAATAATCATTGAAAAAAAAAAAAAAACTCTCACTACTTCACAAACCCACACCTTTCTGCACCAAACTAACCTCCTACAGCTAACAAAGATGCCTTGGTCTTCACAAATCACGACCTTCTCACAAGAGACCATGCTGTCACAATATTATACTAATAGTCCTACTAATAATAGAGATGATGCTAATACTAGCGAGAAACTAAGAATAATAGTAGTGGTGATGGCTACGCTTGCACCAAACCAAGACCATGTCTTCACATTAGAAAGGGGGAGAGGAGGGGGAGTGCAACAACATTTGCATGCTTTCCAACCTAAATCTTGTGACGAAATGAAAACAATGAACTTGGAAGAAACAAAGCCATCCAAACTACACTACCTTCCACAAAGCCACATTAGAATCCTACTACACACAAGAAACAAGCCATCTTCTTCTCTCCAAACGAACCAAATAACCAAAAATTCAACATAAAATGGAGCACACTCACAACTCCAGGACCAAAATGCCACCAGCACCCACATTGCGTCGTTTTCCATCTTGGAAGAACAAGTGGAGTAGCTAGCTCCCATTGCTCCATCTCACACAATGGTCTCACCCTCTTGCATTGATGCTGGCTCCAGCAGCGGCGGTGGGGGTGGCGGCGGCAACGGCGATAGTGTTGGTTCCACTGAATGGTTGGTGTCATCGAGCAAACTGCTGATGGTCCGAGCCTTCACCATTCCGATCTTCTTCTTCTTCTTCCTCCTCGCCTGCTGCTTCTCGTCCTCGATATCCTCCTCTCCGTTGTCAACTCCCAAGCACTGCTTATCCCTTGCCTTCTTCTCCTCCTCCTCCTCCTCTTGTGGTGAAGACTCCGACGGCAACTCCCCCTCCGCTCGTCGCTCGGAGCTCTTCTTCGACTTGTTGCCGCCGGCTTGGACTCGGACGCTGCTCATGCTCCGGAGCCTCCCCTTCCCCAGATGGTGCTCGCAGAGAGAATATCCGACGAGCGTCTGTTGGCAGCATCGCCAACCCCTCCCATTTACCCGGCTGCACCTCGAACCCTCCATCAGCACCGCCGGGCTCCGCCTCTTCTTGCCACTGGATCCAACACTTCCATTCGCCACCACCCCATCACCTTCCTTGTTATCACCACCATCAACACCAGTGCAATTATTCTCCACTCGGCTGCTAATAGCCTTCGCCTTCGCCTTCGCCTTTGCCTTCGCTGTCTTCTCTTTCCCCACCGGCTTCTTTTCTGATCTCCCGTCTCCATTTCCAGTATCATGATCATGTCCTCCTTCTCCTCTCTTCTTCGCCAAGAACGCCGTCCCCCCGGGAGACGCCGCCTCCGAGACCAGTGCACTCGAGCTGCTCCCAAGCCTGGGGAAGTGAATGGACGCCCAAAAATGGAACAAAAGTGGAGTAAACTCATGATAACACATCACAAGGCACCATCCAGTCTCCTCCAAAGCCTATATTATTATTAATACACCAAAGCCCGCTCCACAACTCCTAACGCTTGTGCAATGGACTACCACGAGAGTTTGTAGCAAGCTAATAACTAGCCAAAGAGGTGCAGATGTGTGTGTGCAAGTGTGTGGATGGGTGCATGGATGGGATAGGATGGGATGTCATGATGGGTCAAGCTGGCATGCATGCTATTAGCAAAAACTTGGGATGCTTTTCCTCTTTTTTACCACAAGGAATGGGAGAGATATAAGAGCTACTTCCAAAAGGGAAAGAGAGGGGGGGAATTTTGGGCATCTTTTTACCTACCTCTTGTTACTATTAACTTGGCCGTTCCATCTCCTGTCGGAATCCGCCATCTCCTCCTCCTCCTCCTCCTTGACTTCCTTCAAGACCTGCAAGCAAAGCCCCGAGAGCCCACCCATGAGATCAGGATGAAGTGCTCGGATCCCCACATTGCACCCACCAAGGAGCAAAGAAGCAAGAAGGGGATCTGGTGGATGGAGAGAAACGGAAGAGCAGTGCAGCTGAGAACAAGGGGAAGGGGGAGTTGGTTTACCTGGGCATGGGTGAGGGTGGGAGAGAAGGGTGGGTTGCTCCCTTGCTTGCTCCTCCCGTAGTTGGATGAAGGCCAGAGGGTGGTGGATCCCTATTAATGGGATCCATCACCCGTCATGGGGTTCTATTTGCAGATCCCCATCTGGGTGCAACCCTTCACCTCCTCCTCCTTCTCTAACTCCCTTCTCCTTTGCTGCCTCTCCTTCACTTGGTGGTTGGAGTTGAAAGAGAGATGGATCTGGGTTTTGCTGCGGCGGCGGCGGAGGAGGAGGAGGAGGAGGAGGATGGGAGGAGAAGGTGGGTAGAGGAAGTCTCTTCCGGATTCTCATAGATGAGATTTGGAGAAGATGGATGGATGGATCTCAGAAGAGAGAGAGAGAGAGAGAGAGAGAGAGAGGTGTGTGGATTTGGGAGAGTGCAAAGGGTTCCTCAAGGGACTAAATAATAAAGAGGGGACTTTTTTGGGTTTTCTCTTTTCTTTTCTTTTTATTTTTAATTTTATTTTCTTAATATAATTATTATTATGTATGGATGGGTTATTTAATCAAATAATAAAGGGGTGGTGCAGTTCCCGCACTAGGGACGCACAGGTGGAAGGGAGGGTGGGTGAGCCTGGCGTCCAGCACGTGCGGTCGGGTTGGAGGGTCTGCCACCGGCGAACCGTCTGGCGGCGGTGGATGCGTACGGAGATGACCGAGAGATAAACCGCTTCAACCGGGGGCTGTACGTAAAAAATCTTATTTAGCGTGAGGGGGATTTAGTTGATCGATAAATAGATTTAATTAATTATGGTTGGTGTGGGACCCGGGGGGATGGAGGGAGGACGACATGCACGTCTACTTGTATGGTGTCAACGGACAGGGCCCAAAAAGTTGAACGCTTCCTTCGCCCCCCCCCACATTCTGATGCTGTGAGTGGTGGTGGCTCACAGCTCTGCTCTCTCTCTCTCTCTCTCTAGCTTACTCAGCTCTAGTCACGAGATGAGAGAGAAGGATGGTGTCTTCTTGAGGAGCATATCTCTCTCGTCATTGGGTTGCAGCCTCATAGGTGCAAGAGGGTGGTGCAACTGAAGTCTTTGGTCAACTTTGAACTAAATGGGTGGCATAATTGGTTCCACTCCAGGCTTTGGATGGATCAATACCACATGGACTACATTATTTGGATCTTAGATCTTGATGGAGTTGGCTTAGGCTAGATTTAATGATGTCATGTACAATCAATCAATCCTAGGTTGGATTTGGTATGAATGTTCTTCATTCAATATTGATAAATTTGATAAGACCTGACTTTCTTTAAATAAGGTATCATCAAATCTATGCTTTTCAAAGCATATACTTGATTGGAAACCTAATTTACAAGTATTCCACTAAACTTTTGTATCAAAATAATCTGGGAGCTTTGGCGGATAATTGCAAAAAATAACTATCATGTATTTGGATCTACAAAATGAGTAAATTATGTGGAATACTATGGAATGTATTGCTAGGTTTCATGACCATGCTCTTTAATATTACATGGCAGCTTTATCTCTGATAGCATATTTATTTTGGTTTTCTTTGGATCCTTTCCAATGGGAGGATAATTAAGAAGGTGGTCCGTAGCGTCTGTGTCACATCAAGACGACACAGCCTTCCAAAGTTTTGTAAAACTCGACACAAAACTAGAGCCAACTGCCAGCATGTCTGGCTAAAGTTTGTGAAGTTCAGAGGTATAATTATAGTTAGCACATTATCAAATTAGCTTGGGAATTATGATCCTCTAGTAGCTCCCTCTGGAGCTTTGCTCAATAATGTGTATCAATGCAAGCATTGACCAATATTTATGTTGCCTAGAATCTAATTGTGCTTCCAAGAATAAATGCAGGCTAAAAGATGATGAAATAAAGGACTAAAATGCCTCTGTCATCATTTATGCTTCTGACTTACAATGAGTGCCCTATTGGCACCACCTATTATTTATAATGATGTCTAAGTTATACATTTTAGCCCGTTTTTATTATTTATTTAAATAAATACTCCTTTATGACAAAGGTTAAATAGGTGATTTTGGTTTAGAATTATTTATTTTAAATTTGGCTCATGAGGTTTAACCTTGCTTGGTATGTACATAATCAATCTTAAGCTTGAATAAAGATGGATGGTCGAAAAAAATTAATAGTCAGTATAAAATTATAGTTATATTTTATGAATATGAATATATAAAGATTGATTATGAGATTAGGTCAATATTCAAACATTATATATTAAAGTTAGACTTTAGTACAATTCTCTCAGGAGAGAAATTAGTTTAAAATTTTGACACAAATTAGGTTAAATAAATTCTACCCTGACGCTCATTGAGTTCTTAAGTATACTGAGGATTCATGCTTGAATCTCCAAAAAGGTATTAATCTATGCCATGCTGTCTTTGTGATACCTCTCATAAAAAATCCAAGTTAATTTCAATTTGGACCCAACCGGGTCAAGTCTACTTTGATGTGAATCAGCTTGGGCTCAACTCTGAGATTGATTGGCCTTTTGTTGACCCATTTATGAGCCCATGGATCTCCCATCCACTGCTAAAGCCATGATGAAAAAGACTTTGTGCATCGGTCTTTGATGTACAAAGCGCGTACTGGGCACATGGATTGGCTGTGCCCATACCACCGCGCATGCCACAACCTTCGGTGCACAAAGACTTTTCCAAGCTATGATTTCAAAAAAAGCATCATGGTTAATTACTGAAAGACATTTATGGGTTAAAGAGAACCATAAAACATCCATGCCTTCACAGCAAGTTAAGAGGGGCCCATGCTGAGGTTTGGCCTTAAGCCAACCTAAACTCTGTATCTTCCAATTGTAATCCAATCCAATCCAACCACAAGTTTAGATTTCATGATCCCTTGTTACATGCTGAACATCTTAGTCCAACTCAACCCAAACGCTTAAGACTTCAAAATCCTAAAACCATTTATGATTCACTTGGTTTCTGAGTTGGGTATTGAAGCTAATTATTCGTAGGTTGAAGTTCTAAGTATGGCTGGACTATGTTCCACATCATTATTGAATTTGACTCTTAGGTAGTGTTTGAAATAGGGGATAAGAGGGGATATTCAGAGGATATCCCCTCTTATTCCCAAAAGCCATAACTATAAGGGATAGCAGGGAATAAAGTTAACCAAAGGGATAATCCATGGTTAACCATGGTTAACCATGGGATATCCCCTCAATTTATTCCCTAGGGAATGCAGGAATAGCTGGTTATCCCTCCAAATAAGTGTAAAAAAAGGTTATCCCATGGATTTATCTTTTTGCATTTGATATGATCAATGGGATAGCCAAGGAATATCCCTAGGGATAGCCAGGAAATAAATTCTATCCCGTACACTTATCCATGGATAACATTTTTCGTATCAAACACTACCTTAGGTAGTGTTTGAAATAGGGGATAAGAGGGGATATCCAGGGGATATCCCCTCTTATTCCCAAAAGCAAGCTGGGAATAAAGTTAACCAAAGGGATAATCCATGTTAACCATGGGATATCCCCTCAATTTATTTCCTAGAAAATACAGGAATAGCTGGTTATCCCTCCAAATAAGAGTAAAAAAAGGTTATCCTATGAATTTATCTTTTTGCATTTGATATGATCAATGGGATAGCCAAGGGATATCCCTAGGGATAGCCAGGGGACAAACTCTATCTCGTACACTTATCCATGGATAATATTTTTTCTATCAATCGCTACCTTAATATATAATTAAAGTGGAATTTTTCCCCTCACTGAATCTGAACCTAACCAGACCTGGCTGAAACCCAGATGCATTGGTTCATGCTTGACCTGAGTCATGATCCAATTCTAAAATCATGGCCATGCTTGCCCTGGTTCAGTGTGTTTGAATTTCAAGTATTGCAAGTGCTCCTTGTGGCTTACATTGTGGTGCTGCTCTAGTAGAGAAGGGGAATTCTGGTCTCCTCCATGAATGCCAGGCTAGCTTATTGAACTCTGAAACTAATAAAAGAAGTCATATTGGTTCTCTTCCCTAATTGAAATGGCCCATTTAAGGCACCTCTGGCTAATTAACCACAGCCAAATCAGACTGATTCAGTTTGGATCTGGCTTGAATTCGATCGCCGATGAATTTAAGCCAATTGGACTCCAAATTAAACAACCAATCAGATGGGTTCATATCAATCCTGACTTTGGACAAGCTTAGATTAGACCAAACTTTAGTTAGTTAGTTCCAAATGCAAACTAACTTAATTAAAGCAAAATCTAAGAGAAATTGACTCAAGGTAGGCTGATCAGATGGGTTCACATATGAACCTTGACTCTAATGGAGCTCAGACATTAAGCATGGTCTAAACCTTTCTTGAATCAAAATTTGAAATAAATCAGGTTTTTATTAAAACCAAACTTGATCTAAATATAATGAAGACAAATATTAAACCTTGGATAATATATCAGATGGGTGACTAGATGAACCCTGATCATAATTGATCCTTGGTGGAACTCATGGTCTTGGTCAGACTTAAAGAGGCAAGTTTTAAGCATGAGCCTGACTCTGATAATGTATGCCATGCTGCATACATGTTGCACACTGCTGTAGTGGAGCAGTTGTAGTTTGGTCTCAAATCAAGGCCAAGCTCTTGACCAACTCTCAGTGATAGATATAGGTCTGTTTGATCCTCCTTGCAGACATGAACTAATCTCATTTCAGGTTACCTCTAACTAGGCCACACTAAAATCAGACTGATTGGATTTGGCACCACCCTTGAACCTCTAAATTGCCCTAGAATCCTTCTACTTTCTTACAAACCCTGCATTATATTGCTGTCTCCCCAACTCCTCCACAGAAGCTCACAAACTTCTCCTACACAATCCTTAATTTTATTGTTTTAGGTTGATGTGCCTCACAGAAAACCTTATAATCTTCATTCTTAAAATCTGGATGCCTACATAGGTTGTAGTACTGAGTCCGGCTATCAAGTCCATAATACATAAACCCAGGACATGTTGAGTTTCAATGAAAGGGATACCATTAACAATTGCTAGGCTTCTTTTTTTGAATGAGTAAAAGGTTGGTAACACAATTATTCTAACAAAAGATAACCAAATATCCCTTATCGCAAATTGTTTGATCCTAAGGAGAATACATCTTCCCAATAGGTACATTTCCTGCACCCCTTTCCCCTGCTCAGCCAAGCAACCTGACTAAAGGCAACTTGGCTAACCAGTCGCAAGATTTCTTAATTATTGAGGCAGTCTCAATTAGATACAGCACCACCACCTGTTAAGGAGATGCACATTCTCAACAAGTCTTAATGTTCTACTCAAAATCACACCTTTAACTTCCATCCACCATCTTGTTTAACTAACAGCAAAGAAGGGAGGGAAGACAAAGGGCACAATTAACAACAAATTAAGAAGTGAAATTGTTAAATGAAAATGATGCAATCATTTCACAGGAGGAAGTCATATGAAACATCATTGTGGACAAATTGCTTTTCTCTTTTAATGATGTGAGTATATTATGTGACACCACCAATAGTTAAATATTCTAATAAATGTATATGGCACTGTAATGCAGCTTATGTTCAATGCCTAATGGTGGCATTTCCACCATATTTTCCTCTGTTCCTTTTTTTCCCTTCTTTTCTTCTTTCTCCACTTTCTTCATATCACATTAAAGGAGTTTCTTATATATCCTTAAAAAGATTTGCCCAAAAAACCAAGAGATACATGTGGTGTCTGACTTGCAGCATTAACAATAATCAGAGAATGGAAACATAAAGGAAATAATGGTACAACTAAACCATAAGATAAGAGAAGATCAATATTCATTCTCTCATTCAAGTAAATAGAGTTTCCAGTTATCCTGTAATGATACTGTAAAAGATTGGCCTTGTTTGAAAACATAGAATTGTAACAAACTATTTTAAACTCAACTAAGCTTATTGAGGCAACAATTAAAAACAACAACAAGAAAAGCTTTTTTAAAAAATTTTGGTAAGGAAAAGAAAATTTAGCTTTCCTTGAGAATGCGGAGCCCGAAGCATTACCATAAAGCAATTCATTCATCTCACTTGGGAAGCTAGAATATGAATAAAATTATGACTCAAGCTAGCTGTTCTCCTTGCCAGCCGATCAGCAGCTTGGTTTGCTTCTGTGAAAATTAAATATGTATTACAGAGAACTGAGAGCGGTTAGCAGAGAAAGCCAAATGTCTTGAAGGGGAGAAAGATCAGGAGTAGCAGACCTATTCTTGTAATTTATCAGGAGATTGGTTTTAAAAGTATTCTTTCATAAAAGCATGACAAAGGTCTCTGTAGTGATATAAGAAGTAGCTGTTCTTTATGTTGATCAGCATCAACACTGCAATTGGGGTGGACCATTGATTAGGGCCAACTGAAGCATTTTAAGGAAGAGATCAAACAACTTTCTTCAAGGACAGTAGTTGGAGGTCGTCGATCAACCACAAAGGATGGATACATACATACATATTTAGAAGCTACAGATAATTGATTCCAGACCCCTAGTTTCAATGACTTTAACAGTTAGGTTCTTAGCATGTTTAACTATAAGATTAATCCTACACACTTTGTGAACGGCATCACGGTTAAATTGCAGTCCTGCAAAGGATCAAACAATATGTCAAAGATGAAAATGGAAAGGAGAGAAGAAAGAAACAATCATCTTTTGCCATATAAAAGCAGAAGGAACTGGCATACTACTTTTGTCCACTGGTATCAGAAGTTATTATTAAACACGTTGGATTTTTTTAGTGATCAGAGCACCTCAACTAACACACCATAATCAATAATGAAAACAAGGTAGATATAAGCATAAATCAAGAATTTGAAAATTATGAAAGGCTGTGCTAGCATTAATTTATTTAGTCTTACTTGGTTGTACACTAGGTAAATCTTATAAAGGGTCAAAGAACTTAAATGATACCTTCTTGCTTGCTTTTGGAAGTAAGATTTTGGGTTGTAGTAAATGGTATTATTTAGTTTTTAAAATCTCTCTCCCTCTTCTCGAGATTATCTGCTTTCTTTTTTATGTATTTCTAACCAACAACTACATGTGGATCAGCTCAGCTCAACTCAACTCAACTCATCTAAACCTTTTCCCAACTATATGGGGTTAGCTACATGAATCTGCTTCCTCCACTCTGTTTTATTTAGGACCAAGTCGACATTCAAATTATAAATAATTATATATATTTTAATTATTTCTGTCCATGTTAGTTTAGGTCTACCTCTACCTCTATCTTTACCATGAATGATTAAAAGATCACTTTTTCTAACTGGAGCATTTAAAGGTCTACGTTGTATATGTCCAAACCACTGCAATCGATTTTCTCTCATTTTATCTTCAATTGGAGCTATTCATATCATTTCTCTTATATATTTATTTCTAATTCTATCTTTTAAAGTTTTACCAGATATCCATTTTAACATACGCATTTTGTTACACTTAATTTATTCTGTATGTGAGATCAGCTCCTTTATAATATGTATTGACCATTGTTCAATAATCTCAGTTTGAAGTGTCTTCTGATCATAAAACACTTCTTGGAATAATGTCATTCTTATCTACTTTCTTCAAGCATACCATCATAGAGCTTCTTCAACAAAGCCTTTTAAGACCATTGGTTTCATCAGTTTTCTAGAATTATACTGCAAAACTACTGAGAGGTCCATAGCTATCTTTTTTGTGCTTTCCCTAAAAGGATTCCAATTTAATCAGAGAGCAGTTAGCAACCCTTTTCATTAGGATATTCTATTGCCACCATTTACTCGCATACTGGCTGCTAGTGCTCCAAACATTGCATGCATAAATCTAATTTACATAAAATATGTAAGCATAGGATCCCAATTTTGAAAGGTCCTCTTGGCTACTTCTTAACTAGCAATTTTGAGAATTTCAATTGATCATCATCTCCAAGTTAGGGATGCTTTAATTCCTAATATTACATACATGTGAACATTTATGGACATACATACATACATACATACATACATACATACATGCATGCATGCATACATACATACATAATAAATACACACACATATACATATACATATACATATACATATTCATACATACACACATATATAAATATACATACACATACATACATACATATGTATATGTATATTTATATATGTATATGTGTATATATACATACATACATATATAGATAGATAGACTTGATTATTTCTTTTTTATTTTAGTTATTACTCTTTCAAATAGATGTCAATGAAAGGATTGACTAACACTATTAGCTCTTCAAAAATCCTTGCTAGCATTATTAGAAGGTCTACAAATACATCCATGAAACTTTGTTTTAGGTAGTTTGAGTCCCTATCTTTCTCCCAAGAAATATTAATATATCTTAATAAATTACATGCAAATCAAATCTTTATTCACTATAGTGTGATGTATTTTGCCCTTATCTAGATTCTTCGAGTGCAAAATATTATATGATGAAAGGCTTCATCACTTTCCTAGGGACATGGACAAATTTTGTGGATGGTCCTCTATAATTTTTCTTGTGTTTTCCTTAAGGGTATTTCATTTTGAGTCAATGACTAGGTATCATATTCTTCATTAGAATTATGCTCATCCCACCATTTACTTGCATACATTATAGCCAATACTCCTAACATTGCATATATAACCCTAACTAATTATCTCATAAAATAATTCACCGAACAAAAATTTTAGTTTGTGTCATTATATTAAGTCATCACTTTAAGCAATGCTAGTTGTTAGTTTGATCATCCATATGTCAGGCATTTTTTTCACCAATATTATGTCAATGCTATAGTTTATTCATATTGATAAATGACTTGGTTTGATCAAGTCAACCCTCACATCTTTGAATCCATTATCAACAAAAAGATGATAGTGTAAAGCATAGATTAAGAAAAGGACTCTGGTAGCCTCTCTCTTCCTAGCAATATAGAGGTATGAGAAGCTGTATCTATAGAAGTAAAGCCCGTCGATCCATGACCTTCTTCATTTAGATAATCCATCCTCACCCTTCAATTCATGTATTCAGTTGTTAGCTTTCTTAATTTTTCAAGCATAATTCTAAACTTGTGTTGGATAAGATCTTGCACCATTAAGAAGATTCTCATAAAATGAAAATTAAAATTAGGGAAAGAAGCAGATTTAATGTTCAACTGATATTAACAAATAAAAATTACTCACAAGATTTTCACCTCATGCCATAGATATATGAAACCGAACACCAAATATTGAAAACACTAACTTTAAAGAATATCCAGGCCAATATCTATTTTTCTAAAGCAATATGACTCAAGCCAACATGATTTAAACTTGAAAATAGAAAGCATGGGAGGACTCCTCATAACATTGCATTCATGTTCTAATATTTTTATAATATCATTATAATAATATATCATTGTAATGTAATATCATAATAATATTATTAATATAATATAAATATAGTACTATTATATATTATATATAATAATATTATATTATATTGTGACAACATTTCTTGATAACGATTTTATAATAATTTTTCATATAATAGTTATTCTAATATAAAATACTCTGTAAGTAATGTATTATAATATCTTATTATCATGTTTTAGTTGTAATAATATTATATTACTATGATGTTATTAAAACAACATTATAGCAGTAATATTTCAATATAATTATATTATATTATTATTACACTAGATATGACTATTTTGAAGTTTTGACCTTATAACTTTTAAAGAAAATAACTTTCTAAAATGTCTCGAATAAAGCTCTTATCTGAAATATCTAAACTTTGTATACTATTTTCACCTTTTGAAGGAGTTAAAGAGCTATTTTATTTTTTTTTATAAAACACCACAAATCATCTAAAAATACATTTGGCTCATCCAAAAATTATTTATCATCTTCTAAAAGCACAGCCAAATAGAGTCTAAAAAGAATCTTTTTTTATTATTTTAAAGAATTTATTTATGAAATTCATTCTCTTCTTACAAACTTTTGAACCTTCAAGACGCTTAGAAAGTCGACATATAGTGGGAGTCCAGAGTCAAATTTTGACACCAGCTCAATCACTACGATCTATGTGAGTGTTGATGTACATGGCCAAACCCAGGTCATTAGCCAACAACAAATATTAACAATTATTGCTCATATTGTGTTATTATAAATATTCGCAACTGGGGTTCACATTATACTATTATGAATCGATTAATCTCGAAAATAAACAACACCGTTGATGGATGGAGCATTGCCGCCTTATGTTGGAATGACTGCAAGATTGATTCGAGGAGCTTGCTAGAATCTTGGGACTTTCAAGCTTTGAAGGTTGTGCTGGGTTTTGTTCACATTAAACTAAGGCGCATGTGACGTGATGTAACGTGGCTTGGGTGAGATTGCAGAGTCGCGGACTCTGCGATGGCAACTCTTGCCTCGGAAGCATTGCGAAGCTCCGTAGCGCTTCGACAAAATGACGCATCCTATATTGCATTGCCGTGGTGCTCGGCTTTAAAAACACTTTTCAGAAACATTTTTCTTGCCTACAATCAAGAGTTTATTTTTTCTTTTATGCACCTTTGATCAAGGCTTGTTTAATCCTGTAAATTTGTTTGTAGTTGGCTCTAAAAAGCATTTTATAGAGCGCAAATAACATTTGAGGACAGTGATATATTCGTGTTCAAGCCTCTGCTTTATTTTTGGTAGTAATCGTAAGGGGCAAACCAATAAGGCAAATGCAACCAAAGTAAACGATGAGATCGTCGTCACCATGAGCGAAGTCATGATGGTCAACAGCAAGGTTCCCGATTAGTAGTATTGTCACGCCCCAGACCCAAATATTGGGCTAGGGTGATAACCCGCCGCGTGCCGGGCACGCAAGGCGTCTTAACAATCTTGATATACGATTCAAATGGCAATAAATATGAAAACCAACCATAATACAAATGATAGTTATAAGTTTTGGGTATCAACCCTACATCCAAGTCATACTAATAAAGTTGGGCTACAACAAGCCCTACACACAAACATAATAGGATTACACCAATGCAATGGTTCTTATTTTATTTATTAGAAGCTCCATCAACTCCGAATATCCATCATCAACCCTGATGCTCTGAAAAACATTGTGAAGGTTTAATGAGTTTACACTCAATAAGTAAGCCTATTATACAATCATATCATACTTGAATTATGTTTAACATGCTATCAACATATGCATTTTATCAACTTAACATAAATTGAACATTTGATAAGCATCAGAATATGCATTCTAGCAAACTCACTGTTTATGTAATTATAAATTTCCTATGTATTCCACGGCCCTGCAATACCTCAATCAGAGCACATCCTCCAGATGTGTGGCCATATAAAATCAACAGAACACATTGTACGATGTGTGGGACCATACCATAACAGAACACACTCTACGATGTATGTGGCCATGAAAATCAAACAGAATACATTAGGACGTGTGGGGCCATACCATAACAGAACACACTCTATGGTGTGTGTGGCCATATCATAATAGAATACGTCTACAATGTGTGGGGCCATATCATAACAGAATACATCTCCAGTGTGTGTGGCCAAATAAAATCAATAGAACACAGCTACAATGTGTGGGACCATAGTAAAGGAGAACCACGGCGACCCATATAAATCTATTTAACATTTTCATCACAATTACATCATGCATCTGTATCTCACATTACCTCACAGTGGTTTGCATAGTACTAGGAAATGCATATAGTTACCTCAATATAAACATATCATACAGGCAATCACATTTCTGGCATAAACACCCATAAATCATTTCTTACAATATTACCAATCACTATAATCATATAATTGTTCATTTGTAATCCACAGTTCCATGCTACATAGACAATTCAGATAAATTTCTATTTTCTTCTTATTTATAAAAATGCATGCAAACTGTATATACTCAATTTATTAATTAAACAATTATTAAATTTGCATAATAGTCTTACTTACCTCTTACGCAAAATCCAATGATGCACCAACTAATCAGATGTCTGGACATCTACAGGATCAATGTACATAATTAATTCACTGAATTCTAATTAATAAAATGACCCTTAAGACCCTACCCAGACTAGTTCACGGGCCCAACTTTGGGCTCGAATATCTCTCACTATACACACCCAATTGGGGAAGTAAAAATACCCCAAGAAACTAGAATTAACCCAAATTCTAGTCATATAATTTTTTTGCTAATCCCGGCCCGTTACAGGGTCCAAAAATCAGTTCCAAAACTGCTCGCTGCACGGCCCATTAGGCCCAGACTAGGTCGGCCCAGCCGGCCCATGGCCAAGCCATCCCCCGCTCCCCTGTTTCCCCCGAAACAGGGGACAGGTTCCGGCCGGCGGCCAGGGCCACCGCCGGCCTAATTCCGTCCAGCTCGGCCACCGGAGGCCGGGCCGAAGCCTGCCGCCGCCGCGGCCGGCCTCCTTCCCCTCTCTATTTCTCTCAATTTCTCTCCTCTCTCTCTTTCTCTCCGTGCTTCTGCGTGAAATTCATCGTGCCGGCTTCGAATCCGGCTAAATTGGGGCTGATCCGGCCGCCGTTGGCCAGACCAGAGCCGGCCGCCACCGCGCCTGGCCTCCCCTCTCTCTCTCTCCTTAATTTTCTCTCTCTCCCTCTCTTTCTCTCTTTTTCTCTCCGCACTGTGCGCTCGATGCCGGCGGCACGGCCGGCCACCAAGGCCGGCCGGACCTCCACCGGACGCACACCCGCGCCGGTGGGCGTCACCGGCCGACTCTCAGGTCCTCACTCTCTCTCTCTCTCTGGCTCTCTTTCTCTCTGTCTCCCCGGCTATTCTCTCTCTCGGTCTCTCTCTCTCTGGCTCTCTCTCTCTCTCTGGCAGGGGAACATACCTGAGGATGAAGCACGCCAGCGTGAAGGAAGGAGTCCTCCTCCTTCATATTTAATCACCTGTGCAACGCCTCGGATCGGGAGTTTCCGAAGACTAAACGCTTCACCTGGAGCGAAGCATCAGCCAGGGGAAAACCAACAGACTAGAACCTGGTTCATCTGAACCAAACCTGGTTCATCTAACCGGGTTAGAGGGAGTCATCCTCCAACTCATTAAAACCATCACGCGACGCCTCGGTCCAGAGACTCGGAAGACCCATCAGACACGCAAAGACTTGGGAATCCAAGCGTCATACTGGGAACCTAAATGTCAGAACAACTCTAGGTGCCAAGTGACCCCAATTAAATATCGAGATTTATCCTCCCCACAATTAATTTACCGGGGGTTACATTCTCCCCTCCTTATAAAAATTTCAGCCTCGAAATTTGATATACATCCAATAGAATACAAATCCAAATTTTCTATCTCATAATCAGCTAAATTTCATTCAAAAGTCACCGTCATCGATATATCATTGATCTGTAATAAGATATAAATAATTATGGATGTTTCTTTTTTTTCATTTTCTCCTTAGACTCCCAAATAATCTCCCTCTCAGAATAATTACTCCGCTGAACTTTATAAGGAATACTACACCATCTCAGAACTTAATCCTTGCGGTCCACAATGTGCACAAAATGATCTTCATAGGTCAATTCTTTCTTAAACTAAATCGGTTCAAGTTCTAACACATAACGGGGGTTTGAAATACACCTCCTCAGTCATAAAGATATGAAACACATTGAACACCCCAAAGAGTAATGAAGACAGTGCTAAGCTATAAGCCACCTCCTTTATTTTGATCAAATTTCAAATGGCCCAATGTATTGTGGCTCAATCACCTCTAACACAAATCTCATCATATCATTGATTAGTAAAACTTTCAAATGATCTTCAACCTGAAATTTCAAATCTTTCTTTTTGACATCAACATAACTTTTCTATTGACTCAGAGCTACATGAAGCTGCTTTAATTAACGATACTTTTCATAGTTGTTACACCAGCTCAGTCCAAAATTGTCTCTCTCACCTCATCTCAATATGAAGGGAATCTACACCTTATATCATAGACAATTGAAATGAATCCATTTGAATGTTGGCTTGGTAATCATTAAAATAAGCAATTTCACTAAGGGTAAGAAGCTATACCAAGCACTTTCTAAATCCATCACACAGGCTCGCAGTATATCATCAAAATCTAATTGGTTCATGCAGATTGTCCATCTATTTGAGGGTGGAAGGTTGGACAGAAATTCAGCTTAATCCACAAAGCTTTATGAAGACATCATTGAATTAGGAGAGTGAGACAATGGGTTCAGACTCAATTTACGCAGTTTACCATTAAACCAAAAAAATAAATATTAACATTTAACCCACTAAAATTTCATCCTCGAAATTAAATGTCTATAATTTTGTACCATTATAGATACTCACTAGCAACTTTTATTTCATTCCTAGGTACCCAAATGACGTATCCAACATCAACAATTAATTTGATCTTTCTACCAAATAAAATTGAATTCTTTAAGAAGTATTTCTTTCTGTCATCTTTTTTTTTTTTAATACCTTAACTTCTCACAACACAATCATCATAAATATCATAGAGTCCATCACATGTATTATGTCATCCATTCTTAAGGTTAATAACCTATATCAATTACTGTTAATTCCTCGATAAGATAGTTCTAAGTTCTTTTGAATTAAATATAAGATAGTTTCCTTTCAATGCTCTCTCAACTCATAAATAGTTGAATGTGCCATTAATCATTACGACACTTATTTTAATCATCATAACATACTTGGTTTCACT
>UESW01004905.1:469198-519911 GCA_900491605.1 Calamus simplicifolius
AGTATGATACTTGTCCCACCGTCCATGTGTTTCCTATGACAAGTCTCTTTTTAAGACTTATATGGATGTCACCAATGGACAAAAAATTCAAATGGGCAATGAAGGCTGATCCAAGATGCTTGTGAAAGGAAGCGTAGATCTCCACTTTACATTCGGCAAGAAGATCACTTTGATCAATGTGTTGCATGTACCGGATATGAATAGAAATCTTGTTAGTGAGGATTTATTGAGAAAACTGGAGATTAAAAGTGTATTTGAGTTAAAAAAACTTATGCTATCCCATAATTGTGTTTTTGTTAAAATAAGCTATTCTACTGGTGGAAAGGTCAAGCTTTGTATTGTTGACATAATAATAATAATAGTATATCTTCTGCTTATATTAGCACATATTGGTATTAGCATAATAAAAAGAATAATTAAATGTGGCATGATTTCTTGCAATGATGATAAATTTAATAAATGTAAAATTTGTATTAAATCAAAGATAACTAAGAAACCATTTTATAGTATAGAGAGAAATACCAATTTGCTAGAACTTTTGCATAATGGTATTTGTGAGTTAAATGGTATGTTAACTAGAGATGGTAATATATTTTTATTACTTGTATTGATGATTGTTCCAGATATATATATATTTACTTACTTAAGCACAAAGATGAGGCTTTTCAGGCTTTAAAGTTTATAAAGTAGAAGTTAAAAATTAATTAGGTAGAAATATTAAAATCCTTAGAAGTGATAAGGGTGAAGAATATTTTTCTAGTAATTTTAATATGTTTTGTGATAAAACGGAATGATATATGAGTGTTCTGTACTATGCACACCTGAATAAAATGGTTTAACAGAACGTAAAAATAAAACATTTCTAGAGATGATAAATGCCCTGTTGTTGCATACCAAGTTACCTTTTAATTTATGGGATGAAGCATTATTAGCTGCATATCATATGCTTAATAGAATTCCTTCTAAAAAAATAAGACCTCTCCATATGAGTTATGGAAAGGTAGAAATCCTAATATAGGCTATTTTAAAGTATGAGGATGTCTTGCCTATTGCAAAAACACCGATCCTAAAAGAACCAAGTTAGTGAAGAGAGTGGATTCTCTTGATATGCTCTACTTTCGCTTGGAATTAATTCCTCCGCTCCGCCCTGGAATTAATTCCTGCACTTCAATTCCTCCCTACCTCCACGACGTTTCCGTGCAAGTGGCTTCCTGGAATTAATTCAAGAATTAATTCCTCTCTTTAAGGCCGTTTCCAAATGGATCCGAAAGCGCTCCACGAATCTCCAAAGACGAAGTCGTGATTCTGGCCATTTCCTAGCGCTCCACGAATTTTCACGAAGCCGTCTTTGACGAAGCGGCAAAGAAAGAAGAAGAGAGAGAGGAGGAGGAGAAAGAGAAGGGATAGCTTATTCTAGAGAGAAAATGGTTTCTTTTTCATTACCAAATCATCATCATTACATGACTATATATAACCCGTCCCCATGACGGCCACCAAAATAAAACCAGCACCACACATGAACCGGTGCCTTATTATATGGATAATAAACCCTAAAAAACTTTTTGGACCAACCTACACCTTGGGCCCAAACCCAACCCAATGATAGACTAGCCCCCCTCAAGACCCAACAACCTGAGCCTTAACCCTGTGGAGCCTACAAACCTCCACCCTATGATTTAAGCTTTGGAGTACCACACCAGGTTCTACAATCTCTACCTTGGTGCTTCAAAGCTGTTGAAAAATCTGCACATTCCTCAGACCTATCAATGTCACACATGAGAGAAAGCTATCCCGTGGAAGAGTTTTCGTAAGTGCATATGCCTGGTTCTTCTTTGTATGAACTTTTACCAGCTTTACTTCACCTTCTTCCACCAATTCTCTGATCCTGTGATACGTCACATCTATATGCTTTGTGCGTGAATGATATATGGGTTCTGAGCCAACTGTAGGGCACTCTGACTATCACTGTGTAGCAATACTGTACCCTGCTTCACCCCCATTTTCATGATAAGTCTCTTCAACCAAAGAGCCTCCTTGGCAGCCTCTGTAATCTCTATATACTGAGCTTCTGTTGTAGACAAAGCTGTAATAGGTAGAAGGGTGATCTCAAGAAATTAATCCACCATACATACTGAACACATACCCTGTGGTAGACCTTCTTGTATCCAGATCACCTGCAAAATTTGCATCCACAAATCCTTCCAATGGACCTAATGACTTACTTGGGATATTAGATTTCTCCTTAGATCCATCTTGCTATCCAAAAATTAGACCAAATCCACGAGTTCCATGAAGGTACCTCAAAATCCACTTGAGTGCCTTCCAGTTCTCCTTCCCTGGGTTCGCCATGAATCTGCTTACCTGACTCACTGCATATGCTATATCAGGCCTACAATACACCATAGCATACATAATGCTGCCCACGGTACTGGCATATGGAACTCTCTCCATGTACTCTTTCTCTTTATCTGTCTGGGGGTTCTGTAAATTAGAAAGAGACATGTGACTAGCCAAAGATGTTCCAACTGGTTTGGCCTTATCCATCCAAACCTCTCCAACACCTTGTGAATATATCCACCCAATGACAAGTGTAGAATTCCCTTGGTCCTATCTTTGTAAATGTCCATCCCAAGTATCTTCCTAGCTGACCCAAATCCTTCATTTCAAATTCTGTTGATAATGCATATTTCAGTCCATTCACTGCTTCAACACTCCTGCTGGCAATGAGCATATCATCCACATACAGAAGGAGATATAGTGCATCATCCTCATCCATATTTTCACATAGACACAAGTATCATGTTCACATCTAGAAAATCCAAGACCCAAAATAAAAGTGTCAAACCTTTTGTACCACTGACGGGGTGACTGCTTCAAACCATAGAGCGATTTCTTTAGTAGACACACTTTTTCTTCCAATCCAGATTCCTTGAAACCTCTTGTTGCTTCATGTATATCCTCTCCTTTAGACTCCCATGTAAGAAAGCCATTTTTACGTCCATCTGCTGTAACTCCATACCATGTTTTGCTACGAGAGATAACAACACACGAATTGAAGCATGACGTACCACTGCAGAGAATACCTCTGTGTAGTCCACTCCCTCTCTCTGTGAGAAGAACCCCTTAGCAACAAGCCTTGCTTTGTATCTGACTCCACCTTGCTCTGAAGGTGCCTCTTTGTGAACACCCATTTTGAACCAATGGCCCGAGCATCTCTAGGTAGATCCACTAGCTGCCATGTCTTGTTCTTTTCTGAGGACTCCATCTCCTCCATCATGGCCTGCATCCATGAGTCTCTTTATGAACTTTCCATGGATTCTTGGAAGGTCTCTGGATCTTTATTTGCAGTGATTAGAGCATAGAAAATCATGTCATCAATGCGATACCGAGCAGTTTGATGATGGTATGCTTTGCCTTGTGTAGTGCCACACCCCTTTGATCATCTCTCAAAGCTGAAGTGTGTGATTCCACCTGCACCTTCTTCTGGATTGATGGCTCTTCTGGCTGATCCTTTACATGTATTGGAACATTCATACCAAACTCCACCTCAAAAGAAGCACGTTTTGAAGTAGAAGTAGAAGGTACATCACTGTCAGCCAATGTTATCCACTGCTGTCCTGTTCAGCCTTTTCAGCTCCATCTGCAATCTCTAACCTCTTCAAGATGCTCTTCTCATCAAAAATAATGTTTCTACTGATGATACACTTCTATGAATCTGAACTCCATAGCAAATAGCCTTTAACTCCTTGTGGATACCCGATGAAGATCAGCCTTTGTGATTTTGGGTCCAGCTTGCTCCTTTCAGTTGCCTCCACATGTGCATAGGCTGGGCAACCAAAAATCCTCAGGTGTCCAAGCTCCACCTTCTTTCCACTCCAGATCTCCTCTGGAATGCCTCCATCAAGTTTTCTATTAGGGACCTATTAATAAGAAAACCAGAGAACATAATTGCATCACCCCAAAAGACCTTGGGCAGTAATGCCTGCAGCCTCAAACTCCTAGCCTTCTCTGTCAATGTATGATTCATCATCTCTACCACACCATTCTGCTGGGGAGTCATCCTCACTGTGTAATAGCGTTGGATCCCATTTTCCTCACAGTAGCTTCTGAATTCATTGCTTGTATACTCCCCTCTATTGTCAGATCTCAAACACTTCACTGGTTTTTCTGTCTCCTTTTCAACACCAACTCTCCAAGCTTTAAACCGGGCAAATACCTCTAATTTTTCTCTTGTCAGATATATCCATACCTTCCTGGAGTAGTCATCAATGAAGGTCAAAAAATACTTAGCCCCACCTCTGGCTGATACAGGGGCTAGTCCCCATACATCTGAGTGAACTAGTTCAGAATACCTTCACTCTGTTTGGAACTGCTGGCAAAGCTCACCCTATGTTGTTTGCCATAAATACAGGGCTTACAGATGTCATTGTCCTCCTTCTTAATTGCTGGAATCAGACCTCTTTTATTGAGTTTATAAGCCCTTTATCACTCATGTGTCACATTCGATAGTGCCATAGTTTATAGACCAACTGTTCCTCCTGTGCCGCTGCTAGCACCTCTGCACCATCTATGGCCACTGAGCCTTCCATCTGATAGAGATTATTTTCAACCTTCTCCTTTCATCACCACTAATGCACCCTTGGTTATCCTCAAACATCCACTCCCGGCTGGCTTCCAAAAGCATATCATGCTTCTCCAGGTAGCCCAAAGAAATTAGATTCTTCTTCAACTCCGGGACATGTTTGACATTGGTCAAAGTCCTTATAACCCCATCATACATCCTCACCCTTATGCTTCCAACTCCAGCAACCTTACAAGGATGATTATCACCAAGGCATACACTCCCTCCATCAGATTCTTCATAAGTTGCAAACCACTCCCTATGCGAAGTATAATGGTGAGAACAGGCTGAGTCAAGTGTCCAACAACTATCACACTTCTTGGTCCCATCTGAAACTACCAGTACATCATCTTCACTATCTTCAGATGAATTTGCACCGCCATTGCTTGCTGAACCTCCCTTGGAAATGCCCTTCCCCTTCTCATTCTTTAGAAGTAGGCAATTTCTCTTCAGGTGACCAATCTGATGACACTTGTAACACTTTCATGCTTTCTTCTTGCCCCGAGACTTAGATCTACCTTTGGACTTGCCTCTAACCTTTTCCCAGGGTCTTCCTTGCCTCTCATTCACAGCAAGTACCTCTGTGTTAGAGTTTCCCATGCGGATCTTTTCTCTTTGCTGGTTTGATCTTAGCACCCCCACAACCTCTTCATAATTCAGGGTCTCCTTCCCATAACCAAGGTTGTAATCAGACCATCATATGAACTGGGTAGCGAACACAACAAGATGAGGGTCTTGTCTTCTTCATCAATCTTCACATCAAGCTCATCACCTCTGAGCACACTTGATTGAATTTCTGAATATGGGTCACAAGATCTCCTCCCTCAGGCATTCTCAAGCTGTACAACTGTTTCTTCAACCATAACTTGTTTGTCATGCTCTTTCCCATGTAAGTGTTCTCTAAAGTTTCCAAAGCCCCCTTGCCATGGTCTGCGTGCAAATCTTCAGCAAGACTTGATCAGCCAAGCACATCCTAATTGTGCTAAATACAATCTCCTCTAACTCCTCCCAATCCTCACCACTTACATTATCCGATCTTTGTTTCACCAAGACCTTATAAATCCTTTGTTGTACCAATAAATATTTCACCCTTTGTTGCCATAGGGTGAAGTTTCCCTTGCCATCATACTTTTCAAAATCGAATTTAAAGCTACTAGATGCTATATCCAACCAAGAAACAATGCACACAACAAAAACAGAAAATTAAACTTACTGCAAAAATTTCTGGTTTGATATCTTACCAAGAAACGCCCAAATCCAATCTTTTCTCCACCAAATCACGAGGCTATGATATCAAATGAAGAGAGTGGATTCTCTTGATCTAGAATTAATTCCTCTACTTCCGCCTGGAATTAATTCCTTCGCTCCGCCCTGGAATTATTCCTGCACTTCAATTCCGATGTTTCCGTGCAAGTGGCTTCCTGGAATTAATTCCTTTCTTTGCTAAATAGAGGACGTTTCCCAATGGATCTGAGAGCGCTCCATGAATCTCCACGAAACCGTCCTTGATGAAGTCGTGATCCTGGCTCTCATGCGGCAAGGGAAAGAAATAGAGGGTCGTTTCTCAGCGCTCCACGAATCTTCATGAAGCCGTCCTTAACGAAGCCGTGATTCTGGCTCTCGTGCGGCAAGGGAAAGAAGAAGAGAGAGAGGGAGGAGAAAGAGAAGGGATAGCTTATTCTAGGAAGAAAAGAGTTTCTTTTTCATTACCAATCATCATCGTTACATGACTATATAAACACATCCCCATGACGGCCACCAAAATAAAACCAGCACCACACATGAACCGGTGCCTTATTATATGGATAATAAACCCTAAAAAACTCCCTTGGACCAAACCACACCTTGGGCCCAAACCCAGCCCAATGATAGACTAGCCCCCCTCAAGACCCAACAACCTGGGCCTTAATCCTGTGGAGCATACAAACCTTCACCCTAGGATTAAGCTTTGGAGTACCACATCAGGCTCTACAGTTAGGTCCTTGTGGAATTAGGTATGCTTTTGTAGGATATGCTACAAATAGCAAGGCCTATAGACTCCTTAATTTGGAGTCTAATGTGATAATAGAATCTAGAGATGTAGAATTCTTTAAGAATTTGATTACTTCTGGAAAGAATTCTTAAAGTCTCATAAATAATGATTCTTGCGAAGAGAATACTTCAAAGGTTGTTGAATAAGAACAACTGAAGCTTTAAAAAAGTAAGAGAATCCGAAAAGTTAAGGATTTAGGACCCGAAGAGATAGATTCTCAACTTATTTCTTTCTATTTGGTAGAAGAAAGTTAAGAGAATTGTATGCATAAGATACCTATTGTCCTAAAACTTTTAAGGAAGTTATGGCTTCGAGGGATTTTACCTTTTGGAAGGAAGCTATTTAAGATGAAATGTATTCTATTATGTCAAATTACACCTGAGAGCTTATCAATTTACTTAAAAGGTCTAAACCTATTAGTTGTAAATGGGTATTTAGGAAGAAGTATCATAATGATAGTACTTTAAACACCTATAAGGCTAGACTAATAGCTAAAGATTTTCAATAAAAGAAGGAATTGACTATTTTGATACATATGCACATGTAGCTAGAATAACAACAATTAGTATTGTTTGTTTTGGCTTCATTACACAACTTTTATGTTCATCAAATGTAAGTCAAAACGACATTCCTAAATGGTAATCTCGATGAGGAGGTCTATATGGAACAACCAAAAGGTTTTGTTCTATCAGGTAATGAATATAAAGTGTGCAAGCTTGTTAAATTCTTGTATGGATTGAAACAAGTGCCCAAACAATGGCATAAGGAGTTTGACTTAATCATACTCTCAAATGGATTTGTTCACAATGTATCTGATGAGTGTTTATATACTAAGGTGCGTGGTGACATTGTGGTATATGTGTGCCTTTATGTTGATAATATGCTAATCATTAGCAATGAGATGAAAGGCATATAAGAAACGAAAAGGTTTCCATCATTTACTTTCAAGATGAAAGATTTTGGATAAGTTGACACTATTTTGGACATCAAAGTGAAATAAAATAGTGGGGGTTTTGAACTTGGTCAATCACGTTATGTTGAGAAAGTGTTAGACAAGTTCAAACAATTGAAATTCAAAGAAGTGAACACCCCATTTGATCGAAGTCTTAAGCTTGAAAAGAATAGTGGATGAGCCGTCGCTCAACTTGAGTATGCAAGTACTATTGATTGTCTAATATGTTTGATGCAATGCACTATATTCGACATAGCATTTGTAGTTAGTAAGCTGAGTAGATTTATTAGCAACTCGAATGTAGAGCATTGGAAGACTATTGGTAGAGTCCTTTGTTATATTTTGAAAACCAAAAGGCTAAGTCTACAGTACTCTAAATTTTTTGCTGTGTTGAAAGAATATACTGACGTAAGTTAGATATCAAGTGTGAAAAATAGTAAATCTACCACTGGTTAGATGTTTACACTAGTGGATGGTGTAATATCTTGGAAATCCAAGAAATAAACTTGCATTACATACTCAACTATGGAGTTAGAGTTTGTGACTTTAGCTTCAGCAGGACATGAGGCTGAGTGGTTAAAGGATATTCTATTGAAAATTATATTGGATTGTGAGAACATTTTAACTGTATCAATACATTGTGATAGCCAAGCCACTTTAGTAAGAGCGTACAACGAAATGTATAATGGAAAGTCTAGACATATTAGTCTAAGACATGAGTATGAGAAATTAATCAAGGATGGAATAATTTCACTCACGTTTATGTGATTAAGCTATAATCTAGCTGATCCACTAACTAAACCTCTTACAAGAGATTTAGTGAAGACGACCTCCAGAGGGATGGGCCTAAAACTCCTTGAGTGAAGGTCCATCAATGATGAAACCCAATCTAATACTAGGAAATGACTAGTCTTAGGTTAATGGATAACAACAAGTCATTGATAAGTGAATTATAGCTGCACTTAGTGTATGTGCTGACCATTACAAGTTGGAGGGTTGAGTTTTTTTTTAACTCTTAATGAAGTTCAGTCATGTGGACAAGTATTGGTTGTAATAGAGATACTGAAAGAACTTCACCTATGTGAACCTTGAGATGGTGTCATCTCAAGTGAGAGTTAGAGTTTCTCTCATAAAAAGGTTCATGAAACAGATAAGCACATGGCCATAAATTGTGCTGAGCGAGTGGTGTAGGCAAAGAACTCTAAGGAGTGTGTGTGGAGTGTTATCGGTCTTGACATAAGGGATAACGGTTCAAAGCTCCCATACTATCGACGATCTCGTTAAGACTTTATGATACTTTTACCAAGGTTAGGTTCAAATCGAAAGATACCTAACTATATTAACGCTTCTTTGGTCTATTCTTGATTCTACTTAGTCTAATGTGACCAAGTGAGGAATTGTTGGGTTTTGTTCACATTAAACTAAGACACGCGTGACGTAATGTGACATGGCTCGGGTGAGAGCGCGGTGTCATTGGCGATTCTTGCCTCGGAAGCATTGCGAAGCGTCGCGGCGCTTTGACGAAACAACGTGGCGCTTCAACGAAACAACGCATCCCAGATTTCAGTACCATGGTGCTCGGCTTTAAAAGCACTTTTCAGAAACTTTTTTTGCCTACAATCAAAGGTTTATTTTTGCTTTTATGTATCTTTGATCAAGGCTTGTTTAATTCTACAAACATGTTTGTAGTTGACTCTAAAAAGTATTTCATAAAGGATAAATAACATTTGAGGACAACGGTATATTAGTGTTCAAGCCTTTGCTCCATCTTCTTCTTCGTTTTTCTAACAGGTTGTCAAAAGTCTTGGTCTTTCGTCATGGCGTGTTATGAGCGGCACCAACATCGTCAGTTTTTGGCTGGATGTGAGGGCATTATGAGTGGCACCAACATGGCCAGCTTGGGAGTTGACGTTAGACATTGGCTGGATCCGAGGGCAGGTAATGCGACTCTGGCTCAAAAGATTTCCCTCGCTCTTTATCGAGCCAGTAACAGATATGGGAAGGTGTGGAGGATTTCATTCAGAGGTGGCTGCCCCGTTTCTCTTCTACGTTGATCACGCTGTTTGACGCCCTCCATTCCATGGTGGAATTATTCCACTGACCGCTCATGGCTTGGCAGCACCAACTGGGATCCAATAAGTCTTTGCAAAGCACCTGCCATCAGAATGTGAAGAAGTCTCAGGTCTTGCCTAAGAAGTCAGGATGTCAAACGGCATGATGACAGCAACCCAAAGGAATTGTTTTGGTCAGGCGTCGGTGGCAGAGGGGTTGATGTCTTGGGTGATACGTTTCGAAGTATTTGGATTTTTTTTTTTAATGATTATAGGTGACGATTATTTGGCCATATCCGATTAGATCTGGATTAATTCTAGTTGTTTTAGCAGGGCCAGCTTGCCACCTCTTATTAGTTTCCAAAAATTCTGGGCCGCCCAACAATTGCATTAGAATTTTATCTAAACGAAACAAAGTTATTTCTTTCTCTTCATTCTTTGATAACATAACGAAGGTAGTTTTAGGTTTTCAGCTTCATTTGTGGCTGATGGAGTCATACTTAATCAACAATGAAATTATCGATCAATGGTGACGATCATCCTTCCAGAACTTTCAGTCGGCTATCCGAATAGGACCTCGACTTGGCCACTCGGATAGAGCCTTCAGTTGGCCATCCGAATAGGACCCCGATTCAGCCACCCGGATAGGACTCCGACTCGGCCACTCGATAGAGCCTCTAACCGGCCATCCAGGTAGGACCCCGACTCGACCATCCAGGTAGAGCCTCCAACCGGCTACTAAGGCGGAATCCAATCACTCATACGGCCCAGTTAGCCACTCGGACTGTTCGTATGATCTCGACGATCCAAAATCCCAACGGAAACGTGATGTGAAACAAATCCGGAAGCCGCTCAGATTTGACAGAGCCTACCAACTCTGCTACGACCGCTCATATCTGACAGGATCTGACCTACCAACATTGCTACGGCGCTCATATCTGATAGGACCTGGCCTACCAACTCTGCTATGGCCACTCAGATCTGGCAGAACCTACTAATCCTGACGATTACGGCCACTCTAGCCTTATCGCACATGCTCTGACACTTAGTTCCATTGCAAGCCACGTTCTGGCGTCCAGTCACACCACGGGCTCCGTGAATTTTAATAAAATGGGTAAGAGGTACCCTCAATCAGGTATGATGATCACATAGAGCATCTCTCTCTAAGACTCTCGAGCTTTCCTTTAAGCTCACGACTGTTACCCAGAGCACTAATTTGAGCGTCGAAGGATCCTTATCGGAACTACTAGCCCTAGAGACTTTGTTTAGGTTTTTGATTGAGAGATGACCCCTACTTCGCCAAATAAGACGATCGAATGCTCTCTGACGATCAAGAAAGATGACTTGGAGACAACATCATACATTTAAATAGTTTTTGAATTTAAGTGTTTAGCACTGGATTTAATATTTTCTACTCATAAGCACATCATTTCTCTCATCCCATATGATTAAGAAAAGAAAAAAGAAAAAAATCATGAGAAGTTTTTTTTTATTACTTTTACATTACAGTATTCATAAATATATTTATTTTTGTTATTGAAGGAAAATTAACATTATCTAGATTTGCTAATTGAAAATATAATTAGAAAGCAAGCTTGGGGTTTTTTAAAATTCTTTAAGGACATGAATAATTGACATTTAATTTTTTTTGGCATCAATCTTTGCATTCTTATGTATAAAAAAATTAATGAAGAACTACCTATTGCAACTTAACAGGGATTTCTTAATAAAATCTACTAAATATGACTAGTATTATTCAAAGGAATGTGAAAATAAAACTTTGGTGATTTTTTTTTTATTATTTCCATAATCTTTTGAAAGAAATAAGGGAAGATTTACTCAAAGTAAATTGCTAATACTGAAATTCTTAGACATAGTCCATTTTATTATTGTTAATTAAGTATTTTTTGTCAAATTAAAAAGAATTGTCTCTCCTCTTCTTTTGAAAAGGAGAGTATGGTTCATTATCTTGACTCCTCCATTTTTGAATTTGGTTGTGTCCCCTAGTTTTCAGTGGTGGAGCCTAGGATAAGCCTAGGATACTTGAGGCATCAAAAGCGCATCTACTTGAGCCACTTAAGTTCAAAATTATCTAAAGTTCAATCCACATGCTTTATTACACTTAATTCATGAAATCACTTGAACATGTTTCTTCACTTAAGCCACTGGATCTTTAGTGGCCTCTAAGGGCTTGATCTGAGCCCTTAAAACATCCTTCTCTCTCACACAATTGACGAATTGGGAGCTCCAGCACCATGGATACTTTTCTTTTTCTTCCAGCCATTACATCATAAAATTCACAAACATAGAAGCCAAAAGAAAAAAAACAAAAAAGAGCTTAGTTCTAGACTCTTAATTTCCACTGATTTCTAGCTTTTAGATCAACCACCACCATTATTTAAAATAAAAACTTTAGAACTAAAACCAAAGATGAACATGGAACTTTCATCAGCAAAAAACCCCCAAGTGGTCCTTTCAATATTGCTGAGTCACAAGAGTTGTATTTTTCCCTTCTCTGTTTTGATTTTTTTAGCGAAATTTTGTTTGGAAGCATGCAATCTGATGTAATACCTGTCCTCTGTTCAAGGAGTACCATATATTTCTCTTCCACAAGTCTAGGAGAGATGACAGAACAAGTCCCTTTGATCTGGCCCTTAAAAAGCTGATAGCCCTACACATTATAATCTAGTGGCATGGCTGGGTCTGGGGTCCCAGGGACTAGATCTCGGAAATGGGTGTAGATTTATAATGATATTTTGGACTAATCCACATTAATTTCAGCAATCACATTATAATTTTTGACTAATGCAAGCTGCCACTATCAGCAGTGACACTAATTACCATCATTATTGCTTGACAAACATCAGAAGTATCTTAGAATTGTGATTTTTCTTTTGAAGTGTTATTATCATTATGTCATCATTTTTTTTGCTAGTCATGCACTATATTCTTTCTTAATATTTTACAATGGTAAAGAGTTGACACTAGCGTAAAGGTAAATACCAAACTCATGATGGTAGGAATAATAAAACTAATTGTCTAGTTAATCTCTGGTTAACAATTCCATGGATCATGATATGGTTAAGCTGTAAATGGTTTTATAAATCATCATTGAATTTAAGCGATATCATATACTATTATTTATCTTTGTTGCCTTTGTTTACCAATAGGCACAACAGTAGAAATTGATCATCCTATTGCAGTAAAAGGTAAACTATAGAGTTTCAAATGAGGCTTAGTGCTATGTTGTCATTCTGATGCATTGAAAGGTGTTATATAAGTTTTATTATAGAAGGTAACGAGTAGAAAACAACAATAGTTTCATGGATTTTGGAAGTGAGAAAGGGTAAAAAAGATTAAAAGGACTTCGGAAAGAGTCTCTCATTTGAATTACTTCTTAACGTTTCACATTAAGTGATTTTGGATGCTTGAGATTACGTTAAGTTTGTTTCACACCCATATTCATAAGTAGGGTTTGAGTTAGAATATATACAAACGGAGTTGAAAACAAGTTATGTTGAAAATGTGTCAATTTAAATATAATATATTTATTAAGCAATCAAAAGTAATGACTTGAATATAACTATTTTATTAAATAGATAATATGACTTAAGATCAGATTGAATTAAGTTAAATGGGTTAAATAGATTAAGAGTTGTTACTCCTATTTATGAGTACGAAGGAATAAAATATTGGCTAGTGGTTATTAGGCACCCACGTTTGCAATTAAAAGAGAAAATAGTCTAAATCCTAATAACATAATTTTAAAAAACAAGGCTTTATTTTGACAAGATAGAAAAGCTTCAAATTTGAGCAAAAGATTCAAATTGGATTTAAAAATAAAATTTGATTAGAAAAAAAAAACCTCCTTTCTATAAGGTATTTTGGAGAGTTGATTGACTACAAAATGATACCACTCTGAAAGGAGAATTGCTACCCAAGTAATCTCTAGATTAGATCAATGTAGTATGGTAAACCGTCTCTTAGAGAATAGGGCTAGAGAGTATAACTCCAGAGCAGATATGAAGTTCTTTGAATTTCAAGTTCATATATCACTTTTTCTAGGGCTACTTTGGGTTGGAGGAGCTTAGAATTGCTCTTCATGGCTTTTTAATCCAATTGATTATTAATCTTTATATACATTAGTCACTATAGTCTTTTATCATTGCATATCAATCTCTCTAATATTTATATTTACAAACTAATCCTTGAGATATGTACTTCTAGTATTCCTCAACCAAACCATAGTTAAGAATTACTATCGAAAAAAATATAAATAAAAAATCTTTAAAGAGCATGCAAAGAGAGATTGGGCAATGTTTTAGACACAAAGGATATGATATGGAAAGCTATTCTTATATTATTGGCTAAAATTTCAATATAAAATTTAAAAGTTCACTTTATTTTAAGGTTTTGGAATTGGATTTGAATTATATTCAAGACTATTGAAGAGCCAATGCTTCGGACTTTCTTTAAGCTCAAGATTTAAGTTAAGTCTAGGTTAGATCGAGTAATGGCCCGAGCTTGATTTGAATTTCTTTTGGAGCTCTAATTTTAAACCAAACTTAATCCAAATTAGTTCAAGTCTACCCATGGCCCTACCTGAAGTAAATCAGGGTTGATGAACTTAGGTCAGCCCAAGCCTACTTTCAGCCCTAATTGGATCAGCCAGTTCAATCCAATTTTGATAATTATGTTTTGGACATGACCATCATTTAACATAGATGGATCCACAATGCTAATGTATATACTTGCAAAGTGCCGACCATATGATCCTGATAAATGTACAAATAATTATAATAAATATATTAATTAATAGGTCAAATCATCTTTATTATTTAATATTTGATTACTTTATATTTTTTTTCAGAAAAAGCTCTGTCAACTTAAAGAGTTTGATTTTAGGAGTCTAATGATGCAAACGACACTCAAACCACTTAAACTGCAATCTCTCCGTAATCTCTCCGCAATCTCTTCACAATATCTCTACAATTTCTTCGTAATCTCTCCGTTATCTCTCCGCAGTATCCGCAATCTCTCCATAATCTCTCGTAATCTCTTCGTAATCTTTTTGCAATGTCTTCATAATCTCTCTAAAATCTTTCCGTAATTTCTTCACAATTTCTTCGTAATCCATCCGCAATTTATCCATGATCTCTCCATGTTCAGGCATCTATAAATAGCCCCAGAGAGAAAAGAGGAGGGGCAGTCTGGCTTGAAGGAGGAAACAGAGAATCATGGGGAGTTTGGCCATAAAGCAGATATCTTTAGTGTTGTATGTCAGATATCTTTAGTGTTGTATGTCAGGGAAGAAGAATTTTTAATTTTAATTTTAATGTACTTCTTTGAATGCTATGAAATAAATTATTTATTTATGTTTAATTTTTATTGAATGTTCTTCAAGTAAAAATACTTTTTGATTGATCTATTTTTTAAAAGAATAAACCGTACTTTAATTAAGAGATCCCAACCACTTGAAAAGAATTAAAAAAATTATCAAGTGATTCTTTCGTTGATTGCATCTTAAGAAAGATTTCTTATTAACTGAAATCATAAGATTTAGTCTCTCATATAATTTTTTTTTCTAATACTAGTTTCTCTCTTATTATACACATTTATCTTCACAATGCGCATAGTTATCTTCTTATAGTATGCAATAAAAATATATAGTTACCTACTCAATACATATATTTTGCGCAGCTTTCGCGCATGAGGAAAGATAGAGAAAAAGAAGAATAGATGGATATAGAAGAAAAAAGAGAATGCCTTGATTTCTATTTTGGTCTTCCGGTTACAATTAGAGAGACCCTTAAATAATCATTCATCTTGATGATAAAACTTCTCCACACGAGCACATAACCAACTCCCTAACAAACTTCTTAAAATATGGAAGTCTATCTAGAAAACATGAGCCCAATCCCTGTGGGCACAATCTCATAACCTACAATTAAGTTATTAAATATTCTTCAAAAAACTTCCTTCTAAGCCATGCACGAAAGCATTCAAACCCAAGCCCATGTACATCCATGACTCACTGCTCTTATTTTGGATTACAAGCCGATTCAAATGACTTAAGAATCTGAGAACTTATGTAGCCTAAGCTTTTAAATATGTGAAACTTTGGATGTGCCTAAGCTGCACACACATAGTTGTTGATGAGAGAAGGATAAGAAGTTACAGTGAATTAATATAAAAGATTTGAGTGCTATGTAGTTGGTCAATTTGCATGACTAGCTGTGGTACCTGGTCAAAGCAATGGCGTTGGAGGTGGGATCCTGATGATTGCAAGCTGCATGCCTTGCTAAAGGTTTCCTTTGTTTTGATTTCTCTTCTTGGCAAGGTGCTCGACATCATTCCGCCTTATTAAAATTTTGATCAAATATTATTTTGATTGTTTGTTTTATTTTGTGCTGTTTTGGTCCAATCATCACTGTTCTTGCTGTGTTTGTCTCTGCTCCCTTAACTTTATTTTCTTTAATTATCTTCCGATGATTATCAGTGGCATGATTGGGCATGGGAAAGGGCATAATTTTGGCTGCTGGTTTGGAGGGAGGACATGGAAGGAGGCCTTGCCAGACGTTGTCCCTCTCCTCCTTTTTTTTTTTTTTTTTTTTTTTTTTGGGTTTTCAAGTTTAGTACTCCTTCTAGTCCTGTGCTCTGAACAGCCAATGGTATATTCTATTGCGCATAGAGTGTTCTTGATGCTGAGAATGACAACCAATTCAAGAGGGATATAAACCAAGAAAAATACTGCAAACTAAATGCAACAATCCAAAATTTTACTTAAAAAATAATTATTTTTTACCTTAGTTCTATATAAATATTTATAATTTTTTCAATACATAATCAATATGCAATTCGATGTGCAACTAAACACTTGCTAGCATGGATTCTTATATAATTCACTTTATTTTAACTCTCATATTCTTACCAAATTAAGGATCCAAATTTATATTAAAATTGATCATAAGCATATAGAATTCTAATATCATTTATAATATTAAAGAACCTAATTCGTAAGAGTGAATAATGATGGTAGTATTTAAACTTTTTAATTCTATAAAAATATACATAATTTTTAATATATAATTAATGTAAAACTAAATGCTTGGCAGTATGAGTTCTTGCATGTATTAAGGGTTTGGCTTGAGCTTAGTTAAAAAGTAACATAATAATTTTTGAAAGAATTTTTTTATCCTAAATAACCAATGTTATGTCTAAACTATTTTGAGAGAATTTTTATTTTGTTTGCACAAAAGGTCATATCCATTAAAAATGATTGAATCCCACTGTTATACGCACGGTAACTACTATAATTATTATAAATAATAAAAATCTTTGCTTTTCTCTCATTAAATGTTAACCAGTGGAGATTTATTCACTATTTAAAAGTGAAATAAAATTCAATGATAGAAAAAGAAAATAAAGTGGAAACATGAAGCCTTGGATAATTAATCATCACCTAGAACAAATCCAGAACGCTTAATACATAGGTGTACTAAATTTGACCAGAAAATTTTATGGACAACCAGTTTGGAATGAAAAAAAAATGATAACTTTCCTTTGTTCATATTAATATAAGATTTATTTAATTTTCAAATTAAATTAAAAATTAGTATCTTAATACTGAAATTATAAATTCTAGAAGGATTGGCAACTTAATTATCTCCTAGCCTCCCTTTCATTTGAGACAGTGGAATCATGATCTTCTATGCTTCCTCCCAAATATTCTACAAACTTGCACGGTGCAAGTCCAATCAAAATAAGAACAAATGGATTCAAAAACTTTATCATAAAGTAATTTCAAGGAAAAAAAAAAAAGTCAATTCCACCTATTTTGTAGAAATAAAATAATTATTTTTACTACAAAAGTTTAAGATAGATTTGATTACATTCAAATGTAGCCAAATATAAGGTTTAATCATCTTTTTTATCTTTAAATTTACAAGGATTCTAAAGCCATTCCATCTTTTTTATTTTTTTTTTTTTTAAAATTTGTAAAATATGTAGATTAAAAAGAATGTAGAAGATAATCATCAGATACTGACTCCTTCATCCTTGGCTACATTTAAATGTAGTCAAATATATTTTATAAAATTTTATAATATTACTAAGTAGAAGTTGAATTCAAAATTCTTCACTTAATCTATTTCCTCGTTTACCGATTCCTTATTTCTTTTAGACAAAAACGTATCTTTGATCCTTAAACTTTAAATTATACCGGCTTAATGTTTTGTTGCATAAGATTGATAAAAATTGATAGAATAATTGAAGTATTGTATTATTATTTAATACATATATTTGTATTAAAATATTATACTACATATTTTATCAATTTTAAATATTTTATATAAAAATTAAAATATAATAATTAAAAATTTTAGGATCAAAATGAGTTCGCAGTGTAAGTTGGAGGACCATGATCACATTTTATCCCTTCCTTAGGGTGTGTTTGAAATAGGGGATAAAAGGATATCCCTCTTATCTCCAAAAGTTATAACTATAAAGGATAAATCTAAAAAAGGTTAATCAGAGCGAAACTTATTCCCTAAAAAACTAAAGAATAACTAGAGTTATCCTTTGATGGTAAAGTTGTTATTTAAAAAAGATGATTATTCCCTCAGTTATCCTTTGAATAAAGTCTATCATGTACACTTATCCATAGATAGCATTTTGGGAATCAAACATTACCTTTTCTTATGTTGTGTTTGAAATAGAGGATAAGAAGGGATATCCAGGGGATATCCTTTTTATTCCCAAAAGTTGCAACTACAAAGGATAAATCTGAAAAAGATTAACCAGAGGAGCTCATGGTTAACCATGGATTATTCCTTAAGGCAGTGTTTGATAGCTTTTGGGCTATCCATGGATAAATGTACAGGATAGCATTTATCCAGGGGATAGCTGAGGGAATAAGCACCTTTTTAAAATTACCACTCTACCATCAAGGGATAACTTTAGTTATTCCTGGGTTCCCTAGGTAATAAGTTCAGGGGATAACCCATGGTTAAACATGGGTTATCCCCTATGGTTAAACTTTTTCAGTACTATCCTCTGTAGCTATAGCATTTGGGGATAAAGGGAAATATCCAATGGATATCCTCCCTTATCTATCATATCAAACAGTGCCTAAGGTAGTGTTTGATTTCCAAAAAGCTATTCTTGGATAAATGTACAGAATAGTATTTATCCAGGGGATAGCTGAAGGGATAATCATCTTTTTTTTAAATAACAACTTACCATCAAGGGATAGTTCTAGTTATTTCTGGGTTTTCTAAGGAATAAGTTCAGGGGATAATCCATCTTATTAAACTTTTTAGAATTATCCCTCATATTTATAGCTTTTCGGAATAAAAAAAATATTAAAAAAATATTCTCTTATCCTCTATTTCAAACACAGACTAAACTTATTCTCTAAAAAATTTAGAAATAATTGAAGTTATTTTTTTAAGATAAAATTATTATTAAAAAATAATTATTTTTTAAATTATTATTAAAATAAATTTTATTATGTATACTTATTTAAAAATAATATTTTTAGAATCAAACATGACATTATGGATTGGTCTGGCATCAATTGGAATGGTAATCAGACGCAACGGCGGTCTGACCACCAAAGTCCAAGCAATATGGGGGAGGCAGAGGGAGAAGGAAAAAGAGTCTTAAGTGGAGGCAGAGGGGACCATACCCTCCCCTCTGGCGCTGCCTCCGGCCCTGACCTTCGCCACATGATTACTTGGAGCATGTGCCATGATTGACCACACGAGAGGGACAGCGATCGAGGGAGCGAGACGTACCCTCCGAGCATATATGTCCCCTCCCAGACTTCCCCGAAAACCCCATCCAACTCGCCTCGATTTACGTGGCTGCCACCCTCCTTGAGGGGTCATCATTGCAGCCTTGACCGGGAACCAGCACCTAATCGGTTGAGGGTATTTTCGTAAATTCGAGGGACAAAACGGCCCTGGGATAAACCAGCAATCATTGCACCACTCGACCACTAAACGCATTCTGCTTTCATGTATGTGGCTTGGATGGGGATCATGTTTCTTTCTTAATACCATCATCCTCTCTCGCAAGGGAGGGAACCATAAATAAAGCATTGTGGACTGGTCAAAAGTGCGTCCACGTCAAACCCTTAACACAAATTTCATTTTGATGCTCAAACTTTTCATTAGTACCATGTAATCTTCTATATTTTAATAATATTTTAATATTATTATTTTATTAAAAAATGAAATAAATAAAATATATAGCTTCAAAATGAGACATTAGATAGAATGTAATTAAAGAATATAATGTTTTTAAAAATAATTAAAAAAAACAATAGTATATTCCAGCTTAAAAATATCTTTTATGAGAATGATAATTTTTATGGTGGTGTTTTACAATACATAATAATGAGCATTTCACATTGCCATTTTAAATAGTAAACTAATTTTATCATCATTTTTAAAACATTTAATTGTACTTTATATTGAAATTATTTCTTGATATATATATATATATATATATAAATTGCACATGAATACATCTAAATTGCGAAAAAAAGGGAGATTTGATAGCCATGACCATCATCTTATTAGATAGTCATGAAATGATTTTTATATAAAAATTCTCTCTCTCATGCTGAAGATTTAGGAGTAACGTGGCTTTCTTTAGAGGTTTAAATTAAGGTAGTGTTTGAAATAAGGGAAAGAGGGGATATCCCCTTTATTTCCAAAAGCCATAACTATAAGGATAACAGAGAATAAAGTTAATCAAAGGGATAATCTATGGTTAACCATGGTTAGATATCCCCTCAATTTATTCCCTAAAAATGCAGGAATAGCTGGTTATCCCTCCAAATAAGAGTAAAAAAGGTTATCCTATGGATTTACCTTTTTGCATTTGATATGATCAATGAGATAGCCAAGAGATATTCTTAAGGATAGCCAGAGAATAAATTCTATCATATATATTTATCCATAGATAATATTTTTTCTATCAAACACTATCTAAGATGTTTAATTAGAGAGCACGTACAAGGAGCTAAGTAAATCATGTTAAATGTAATAGTGATGGATAATAATAAGTATAAGGGGGTGAGTGGAGACATGCCGGCAGGTGTTGGAAATCTTTAATGCCAGCAGACGATGATATGATAATGATGATGCTGGAGAAATAATCCAATCATGCTGTCCATGAACTTTCTAGGCCAAGCTTTTAATTATTCGTTAATCTTTTTCTAATGGAAAAGCTTTCATGCAAGATGTGGAGATATGAGACAACATGACCTCCTCTCCCCATCCAACAGTCGCATAAGAGGTTTATTCCATCGCTATGGATGGCCACAAAGCTTAAACACATCATCAATATGCCATTGGAGCAATCATGCGAAAGAATGATGGGACTTGGGGCGTTATAAAACGCCCAGCTTTTAGCGTCAGCACCCGCGGTGCGTGTCACGGTGCCATTTCATTCGAAAGATGGGGGGGGGGGGGGTGCGGTGCTCCGCGGAGCAAGGATGAGGGCGGGGAGGGATGGTCGATGGTCAACCGCTGGCCGGCAGGGCGCCAGAGCTGGCTCGGCGGAACGGACGGCCAGGAGTTCTCCGTGGGGTCACATCGCACTTATATATAAAAAAAGGGGTGACGTGGGTTGCTGTCATTGAACGGGCCGTCGCACCTCGAGGGAGACGTCGTCAACGTGGCAGGCTGTCGGCAAAACGAGACCTCGCCGCTGGTGCAAACGGAGATCATCCCGTGTGACGTTACACACGCCGTTACTTTATTTTGGGCTCAAAAGCTTCCGTCATTACAATTTTAATCCCAAATTAATCATTTGTATGTAGCATGTGTTGAGGGTAAAATTATAATTGCATCAATATTTGTACGGAGAGGTTAAGATCGATTCTACCTTTTCTTCCGCCATAATATCTTCGAACTTCATAGCTCATCTCTCCCGAGCTTTCATAGCTCGGCTTTCTTCGGACTTCCATAGCTCGGCTCCTCGAGCTTCCGTAGCTCGACTTTCCCGAACTTCCGTAGCTCGTCTTTTCCAAACGATCCATGATCTGATACTCACTCCTGCGGAACCTGGTGCAGGAGAGCCTAGACCTATTGTAACAGCATCTCAGGCAAAAAATTATGTTGAAGAGTGGTCTATAACCTAATACGGCTACTGGGACCTACGCACCTACCAGATCCTAAGCCACCAAGGAGCTCTCCTAGCCGTCGATCCTTAACAAACAATATACGGATCCCAACGGTCCGATTCGATCCATCTCCGTATCCTAACAACCTTCGAACCTTACAGAAGGCGCTCAAGATCCAGGTGACAACCTATAAATATGACACTCCCAGATTCCCTCAGGTAGGCGCTCACTCTCACACTTACTCTCACACTCACTCTTCACTCTCCCCAGCTGCTCATCGGTGCTCCCCTTTTTTTCTTGAGCTCCCAATCGATCGCCTCTGGAGAACTCTCCGAGAGATCCACCTCCCTATTTTTGTTGATCGCCGATTCTCCCCACTGACTTGAGCGTCGGAGGGTCTTCCGCGGAGGGCTACCTCCAACGCCTCTCGCATGAGGACTTCTGTGCAGGTCCATCCAGGAGATCGACTGTGCCCGAGTTGGAGGACGGATCCTGACGGTAACAGTATGGTTGATGATGCATCACTCTATCAACTAATAATCTATTATTTTATTAAATTTTAAGTTAAATTTTAAGGGGAAAAAAAGTATATTTTAATATTTTTAAATCTAAAAATAGAAATAATTTGAATAAAGTTGGGGGGTGCGAATAAGTTGTAATTTAAAAAAAAAAGGAAGGGGGGACCGGATCAATCAGGCGGAAATAATTGTGGGGACGGAACAGGATGGTAGACCGTACTAATGATTGCCGCTGCGACGCTGTTCCCTGGAGGCGGACAGCTGTCCCCGCCGCGCCGCAGGAGGGGGGGGAGGATACGATGATGGCGTCGCTCTCGCACGCGTCCAACACGTGATCCCGCGTACTCTGGTCCTCTAAAGCGGCCTCCAACTCCAAGTTCTGGGACGAGGATTGTGGATAAGGATTTTGGATCAGGCTACGTTACTACTACCGGGAGAAATGCAATGCCATCGGTGGTATCTCTCTTCTCTCTCGGGACTACACGAATGCAATCGCAGCCGTACAACAGATCGGTATGCTATCCTAGCCCTTGCTTTGAGGCGACCGTATCCATTAATTAAACCCACGCTAACGAATAGAAAAGTTAGATAACAACCTGGCTGCTTTTTTTTAAAAAAAAATTAATGTGCTTCATAATAATAAAGGAGTAGAAATCCCATGATAAAACCGCAACAGGCACAGCATCTAACCCCAGGCGGCGGCCCTTTGATCTCCATCGTATGGCTGTCAGTCGTCCTATATGTCATGTCGGTCAGCAGCCAGCCCTACCGCCTTCCCAATCCAATCACCTCTCTGACCGCGGCGCCCCCACCTCGGTCGGTACACTGGGTGGCGGAGAATCACACCAAAGATTTCCTAATAAAAGCCGGTGATGGGACCGCTTCGTACACCTCCGTTTCCCTGTACCCGCTCACGTCGGATCGCTATCACATCACGCTGCGCGTCCGTTTCTCCACCGCCTGATGGGAGGTGGTCGCCGTTTCCGCTATAGCCGGTCACCGTCGGTGGAGCTCCCGGCCGGCGTGCCTCCCGTTTCCTTCCCCCCTTCATTATAAAAAATTCTAGGTAGAATCTAAGCTCCCTGGCATGATATAAGAGATAGATAATTTAGAAGGAAGATAAATTCTTAGCATGCGACTTATTTTTCACGCCATACAACAAATCTATTTTTTTTTTTTTCCCTTGCAGTCATACTTAGCTACATGAGCGAGGATTTCCTGAACATGTGTCACATTGCAAAGCACCTCGCCTGATTTAGCTGATGGGTCACCATCTAGTGCGTCTCGATCAATGAATTTGACTCATTGCTCTAACCCTTGAAGCAAAAGTTAAATTATCAAAGTTAAGGCTTATTTAAATTAGTTATTGAGAGTCAACTGATAATTAATAATCAATAATTATTGACTATTAACTATTTGTTAATTGTTTTTTAAATTATTTAATTAAAACGGAATAGTTATTGCTCTATTAAAGTGTTAAATAATCGATAACAATATAATTTTTTATAATATAATGTATTATTTTTTATTCATGCTCAATGCTATATGAATCTGTTTTCTCCACCCTACTCTATTTAGGAGTAATTAAGACAACATTTAAATTATAAATAGTTATATCTTTTTAATTATTTTTATTCATGTTAGTTTAAGTCATCTTTATTTCTATCCATACTATGGATTGTTAAAAAATCACTCTTTCTAATTGAAGCATCTAAAAGTTTTCGTTGTATATCTCCAAACCACCATAATCGATTTTCTCTCATTTTATCTTCAATTAGGGCTATTCCTATCATTTCTCTTGTATGATTATTTATAATTTATCTTTTTAAAATTTTTCCACGTATCCATCTTAACTTATTCCTACTCAATGAGTTATATAAATAAAATAATTTAAAATACTAATTAGTAAATAAGTAATCTTGTGTCTATAAATATAAATGATATCTTAAAATTGAGATCTTACTTTTATTAAACAAATGTAGTTTTATCACATAAATTAGAAGCTTTGGAAGGAGTTTACTCTGAGAATAGAGGAGTTAATGGAAGGTGAAGGGTTTAAGAAGAAGTAGAAGCAAAAAAATAAAAGAAAATAAAGTAATAAAATTTGGTTTGATTGATAGAGGCATTCATTTCTTTAAAATTTTTAATTTGATCCTTTAATAGTTGTTGGCTTCAACAATTCTTTTAACTAGCTCTTCCTAACAATTAATTTTTAAGAAGCTAATAATCTATTAGCTGGCTGCTAAACACTTCTCAATCAATTGTAACATCTACTAGCCCCCTAGTGGTTCCTACCAACAGCTAATCCAACGTGCCAATGTCGAGGCACAACTGATAGTTATTAGAGACATTCATGTCTTTAAAATTTTTGTTTTAACCGTTAAAGTACCTGTTAGCTTCAACAAATCTTTAGCTATCTCTTCCTAACGACTAATTTTTAGGAGGCTAATGAACTATCAGTTGGCTGCTAAATACTTCTTAATTAATTGTAACGCCCACTAGCCTTGTTAGATCCGGTTCGAACATTGATTCGGTCAAAGGTTTGGATTACTGTATCACTGCTTCAACCATTGGATCACTAATTAAATCATCGATCAATTATTTTAGTATAAAACATATTTATATTAATAAAAATTAATTTTTAATAAAAAATAAGATTAATATAATAATAAAACTCGTGATCTTATTCGGTTCATATTGGATTGATCGGTTTATAAATGAACCGAATGGATTGATTAAATTATTCTAAATCACTTACATATTCGATTTTAGAATTGAACCGATTTAACTTTTAAGTCATAGTTCAATCAATCCAACCGATCAACTCGATCAGATACTACCAATTATACCTCCTATGGCTCCTAGCAGCAGATAATCCAACGCGCCAAGGTGGGGCACAACTGATAGTTATGAGCCCTTCAACTATTGTCTTAATTCGTTTTGATATCAAATTTAAAAGTAGAGAAAGTTTTTTTTTTTTTTTTAAAGAAAAAGGATAGAAGAAGGAGTCAAAGGGGCGCAAGAGATTAATTGTGGCACACGTCTCGCGAGGTCCACCATAAAATGAGAGGGCCTCTTTATGACACTGGAGCGTGCCACGTGACCTAGTCACGCGGTGGGAGTGGACTAGAACCGGAGTCCGTGGAGGTGGGAACTCCGAGAGACAACGTCAACTTAAAAAATTTAAGTATAAATTATATATATATCATTGATGTATAAAAATATTAGGCATATAATTTATCATGTGCAAATAACACAAGTGCACTTGGTGTTCAAGTTTAGCTCATAAGCCATTAAAAATTAAAGATTTAACTAGTGGTTGTGAAGAATTTGTCTTTTTCTAATAATGCAAAGTTAATATATTTTAATTATTAATTTTTCACTAGATGATTGCCAAAGAATGAACCATGATGGAAAAATTCATCTTGAAACATACCATTGTTCCTTTATGCCATTTAGAGGATTGTTCCTTTATGCTATTTAAAGGAAATGGCCATTTTAGAGCTCATTGATTGAAGTTATAGGAGGAAAGAAGCATGATTAATGAATCTATGTTTATAAATACCTCCATTGTTATATGTATGTATGTATGTATGTGTGTGTGTTTTTCCCTTTACCCACCTTATGCTATATGCATCATCTAAAATATTGCACATTATTAAACATATCGTGTTATGTTGTGGATCAATTAAGAAATTATCAAAACCACTAAGCTAATATGTCATTTATCATGAATTGTTCATAGATGCAATTGATCAAAGTATGTATGTTAAACAATATAATTATAATATGTTCTCCCTCTGAATTAACCAATTCTAAAGTTTAATTACTTATTAATAAATAAAATATTGGAGCCATCTTCTTTGTAGTTTTTATAGATTAGTGGATATTTTCTGTGACAAACCTTATGTATATAGCTTATAACAATGATTAACTGATGATAGATTTTTTGTTTTCATCCAATGTGTATCATTGATGCATGAAGACATAGACATACAATTTATCATGTGCGAATAACATAAAGTTAGCCATGCCATAATGCACTTGTTGTTCAAGTTTAGCTCATAAGCCATTGAAAACCAAAGATTTAGCTAATGGTTATGGAGAAATTGTCTTTTTCTAATAAAGCAAAGTTGATATATTCTAATTATTGATTTCTCTTTAGATGATTGCCAAAAAAAGGTACCATGATGGAAAAATCCATCTTGGAATATATTGTTGTTTCTTTGCCATTTAAGGAAATGGCCATTTAGAGCTCATTGATTGGAGTTATAAGAGTAAAGAAGCATGATTAATGAACCTATGTTTATAAATAACTTCAATGTTATATGTATGTATGTATATATATATATATGTGTATATTTATGTATATGCATGTGTGTGTTTCCCTTTACCCATCCTATGCTATGTGCATCATCTAAAATATTGTACATGATTAAACATATCATGTTATGTTATGGATTAATTAGGAAATTATTAAAACCACTGAGTTGATATATCATTTATCATGAATTGTTCATAGATGCAATTGATCAAAAGTATATATCTTAAATAATATAATTATAATGCATTCTTCCTCTGAATTGACCAATTCTAAAGTTTAATTACTTGATAGTAAACAAAACATTGGAGCCATTTTCTTTATTTTTTATAGATCAGTGGATATTTTCTATGAAAAATCTTACGTATAAAGCATGTATCCTAGTGGCTTAGGTAGTTCTACTTAAATATTAGCATGATATTTTTTTTATAATTTTTTGAAGCCCTTATTGTTGTGACTTAATTTCATGAATTATTGGATAAAATCAAGATTTGCTATAATATACCATACTGATCATATTATACTATATTTTCATCATATCATAATAAAAAATATTCATATGATATAAATCAAATTAGTTTAAATTAAATTATACTTATTCTTTTTATTAGATATTGAATAATATTATAATTAAAAGTGAAAAAAAAAAATTGATACTTTATCTCCTAAAGATGCATACGCTATCATATCAAATTGTTGATGCAACGATATGATTTTTGATATTAATTTTATAAATTAAAAAAAATCATGTCTACATATATAAAAAAAAATCAATAATTGAACTCATAATTAAATACATGCTGCATGCAAACGGTGCCCATCACATATCATTTCAAGGGACAGCCATCATCTCCTCCACCAACAGCTTATAACTGTAGCCATCATCACTTGTGATGGCAGCCAGGGAACAGCCCCTAAATTTATTCCATCTTAAAAAAAAGACAAAACAACATGGCCAACAAATATTTATACACAATAAATCCATGATAATATAATAGAGAACCAATAGACATATGTAAAAGAATAAATACCAGGTATTTATTTTAACATTTTAATTATTTTATTTTTAGTTCTTGCCTCCTGTTCCGGGTCACGTGTGTTTTCTCAAACTGGGTCTATCGGTCAAACAGGCTTGTCTTGTAATCGATCTCAAATGGAACAGCTCTCTCTCTCTCTCTCTCTATAAAATCTCCAAAGCCTTTTCTCATTCTCCTCGCTTCGCTTTTGATCGCCTTTCCCTTTTTTTTCTCTATCTCTGTTCTGATAGTCGCTGGTGGCCTGACATGGAGCTGGGCTTGAGCTTGTGGGAGGAGCCGGCGAAGGCGTTCTTCACGAAGGAGGAGGCTGGGGTGAAGGTCAGGAGAGGTCTGGGCTTGGGGTTTGGCATGGGTTTGGGAGTTGGTCTTGGAGGAAGGGAAGAGGAGGAAGAGGAGGAAGGAAGAGCGGAGGAGGAGGAGGAGGAGGAGGAGGATGAGGAGGAGGAGGAGGAGGAAGGGAGGAGGAGAGAGACGGAGGAGAGGAGAGGAGCTCTGCTAAGCTCCCTGTGCAGCTTAACCTCCTCCCCTTGGCCCCTGTTCCACGGCGCTCCTCGCCCCAGCTGGGGTTCCCATGGCTGCCCGGCACCAGTATGAACTCAAACTCAACTCCAAAAATCGAAGCTTTTTCCTTTTTTTTTATTAATATTTTAGTCACAAATGGCTGGCTGGATCGCGGTAGAGATTTAGAGTAAATCCCCCAAAGTCTTCCTTTTTTTTCGTGTTTTTAGTCACCATAGAGGGGATTTCGTCGATTTTTCACTCTTTTTAAACAAGCGTGGAGTTTATTCGGTCCCTTTGTGGAGGTGTTTTTTCCTTCCTCCTTACTTCGCTCTTCCTTTCTTTTTTAATTTTTTAAAGCAGCTTTGGGATCAAAATACAGTTTTTTTTTTTTACTGGTTTTAAGAATTTTACAGTGGTTGATGATGGATTTTAAGTGTCCTATCTTATTTTATTTGTGCAGGAAATTTGGACGTCTCGACGCGGGGGTTCGATGTGAACCAGGTGCCGTCGGCGGCGCAGGAGGAGGAAGGGGCGGTGGTGTCGTTGTTGCCGAACAGCACAGTTTCTTCGTTCCAGATGGACTTCTCCGCCGCCAGGGGTGGCGGCGAGAGGGGAGTAGTGGCGGCCGGCAGGAGCGAAGGAGAGGCGGAGAGAGCCTCCTCGAAGGCCAGCGACGAGGAGGAGAACGGGCTTGCAAGGAAGAAGCTCCGTCTCTCCAAGGAGCAGTCTGCCTTCCTTGAAGAAACTTTAAAGAACACAGCACCCTCAACCCGGTAACGCTCGCCATTCGTATCAAAAGAAAAAAAGAAAAAGAAAGCCGAACCTTTGTTAAAATTCTAAACTTCTTCGAAAAACTCGATTAATTTTCTCTTTTGTTCTCATCTTTCAGAAGCAAAAGCTTGCTTTGGCCAAGCAACTAAATCTTCGTCCCCGGCAAGTGGAAGTCTGGTTTCAAAACAGAAGAGCGAGGTCTTTATTTTTTTTTGAGCCCTTTATTCTTAGTTAACCTTTTTTTTAAAATCTTATTTTAACCTATCACTTCATTTTGAACTTCCTGTTATTGTGATTTGTTTTCTCTAGGACAAGACAAAGAAGGAAGAATAAGAGAAGAATGTCATGCTCTGTTTTTTTAATACCATATCTGATTCTTAGAAAAATTGGATAGCCATATTTCTTCTTATAAAATTTTCTTGGTTACTCTCTATGATAAATCTAGACGTTTCGTCTCTCAAACTTGATTCCTTTCCCAAGATAGCTGCTCATCACCTCTCTTTCTCTCTCTCTCACCTTAGAAGTCAAATCCTTTTTCTTTTGTTTTGTTTTTTGGTTTTTTTTGTGCGCCTCCTCTCACTTTATCTCGCTACCTACCTACCTCTGAAGCTGAGAACCTTTTTGGGCTCTCTTTGGGCCCATCTCTCACGTGACAGGACGAAGCTGAAGCAAACGGAGGTGGATTGCGAGTACTTGAAGCGCTGCTGCGAGACGCTAACGGAGGAGAACCGCCGTCTCCACAAGGAGCTGGCGGAGCTGCGCGCTCTCAAGACTTCTCACCCCTTCTACATGCACCTTCCGGCCACCACCCTCTCCATGTGCCCCTCCTGCGAGCGCGTCGCCTCCACCACCACCGCTCCACCTGCCGCCGCTTCCGCTTCCTCCGCTGCCACCACCTCGACGGCCTCCGCCGCCCCTGCGGCCACCGACCACCGGCCGTCCTCTGTCGCGTCCCTCTTCTCGAAGCCCGCGCTACCCCTTCGTGGCGCCCCATCCTACCACCAGCCACCAGCCGTCGGCGGCGTCGTAATCGCTGGCGCCGTTCGCTGTTGGGTCTTGTGAATATTCACGTTGTGAAGCCCTTTTTTTTGTGCCTTTTCAAATTTTGGGACCTTTTTTTTTAAAAAAAAAATTGTTGGAGGTTTTACGGATATTTTACAGGATAGAGAAGAGAGAGAGAGAGAGATGCTAGTAGTGTTAACCGATTTTCCTTTTTTGTTATATATTAAAAAAATATAAAATATCGGCTTATTAAGCTGAAGTGCTGTCTTTGAGTGTTCTTATATTTTTTAATACTTAATTCTTAATTTCTATTTCGGGTTTGTTAAGATGAACTTTGATAACAACATCTGCGGTACTGATAGAAGTGCAGGGTATATTATTCGGTCCGATATTGACAGCCAATGGGGCCTTCTTTAAGGATTTCTCTATTCTGAAAGTGAGCTTCGAGCAGCATGGTCTGATATTATCAGACGATTAGCCAACTGCGGGCTTAGCGGATCTTTATCGAGGGAAATTTTACCATTGTCATTGTTGAATTCAGGATAGATCGGAGCTTGACGATGCCTATCCGTTCCTTTAGGATATTTGACATCTTTTGCGAGACCTTGTGATTACCATTGTTCGACATGTCTATCGAGAGACAAACTGCGCGGTGGACTGGGTGGCCTCCTATGTTATCCAGCATTTTACTTATTGAATTTGGAATCAGGATGATATGATTTATTCCCTCTCTTGATGTATCTTTACTTTGATATTATGAACTATTTTCACACTAGAATTGTGTAATCGTCTATAAAAAAAAAAAAAAAAAAAAAAACCCTTAGTTCTTAAATTATTAAGCTGAGCTGCTAAAAAGTTTACATAATCTGATAAAAAAAAAATGAAATGAAATAATATGAAAAATAGCCATGGGCTATTAAAACAAAGAAGTTTCCATGTGAGCCACAGAAAGTATGTGTATGAGTTGTCACAATTGGATCATGAGCCAAGCTATACTTGAGCTACTTGTTTGTGGTGGCCTCTCGCAGCCTGGGTTGGCTACTGGTTCAATCAAATGAGTGCTCTATATAGTATATAGTCCTTCAGGTACTATTTTACTGGCTTCTTGGGTACCGCTAGGCCCACCATTGCTGCATCCTCTTAAACATGGACCATCTTAAAAATATTTACACTTTATGATGCATTGGAAGGTCTTCCATGCCAATAAGCTGGTCAAAATTAAACCAAAAAAAAAAAAAAAAAAGAAAACTCTGAATGAACTCTTTTGAAAGCAGAGCCTCATAATGGCTGCAATACTATGAGCTGTTATAATGCATGCATTTATTTGAGGGAGGGACACATAAAACAGTCTAGAAAAGTCCAAAACAAACTGTTTATTTAAAAATATTTGTCCTGCAAAAATAAGAACAGGGTTGTTTCCCTCTACTGGATGCTCTCCCCACCTTTCTATATGGTATCATAACAGGGGAAGAACCATTGTCCCTACATAGATCCGATAGCTGACTATAATCTGAAACACTTGTAAGTTTTCTTCTTCCAAAGTTTTAAAAACAATAATGCATCTGACAATCAGTTTTGCATCCAAGATAAAGAGGAAATAATGCAATAATGAGAGCAGAAATCTAGTCATGTTCTATTTTAAATATTTTCCATGGCAGGAGAGAGATAGTCATAAAAGCTTCAGGACAAACAATTGGCATCAAGTGGACTCAGTACCTTGGCCACACCTAACTCACATAAATTTATACCAGAGAAGGTACGAGCTTATTTTGGAGCTAGTGAGGCACTAAAAAGTTCAACCTGCTGGTACTCGCCACATGTTTCCTCCGGCAAAGGAGACTGGTCAAATGAATCCTCTTAAACGGTTGGGAAAAGTTGGGGTCACACACTGGTAGACTTTGGGATTCTTCTTCTGAAGTTTTGATGGATGCCTTTAACTTGTTAACAGATGATTGGCTTAGTTTTAACACTTCAATATATCTTTTCTTTGGGTTCTTAAAATTAATTTTAATAACAATATAGAAATAGATTAGCAGATTCAGCTTGCATTATCTGAAGGATCAATAAAGCATTATTGATCGTAGAAGATTTTGATATTTTAAACTTTTTATCATTATGACTGAGCTTTATAACGCTTGGACTAGCATTTTCTATGTCAGTCGAATTCTTCATGCTCATAACCTTTTCATCGAGAAAGATTCTATGATTGTTATCAGATGGCTTCGAAAAAAAAATCATTCTCAAATCTTCATCAATCCGTTGCTTCATGATATTTGATCTATCCTTCGGAAGGTCTACAGAGTCCAAATTCATCGTATCTACCATGAAGCCAATTCAGCAGCCGATTGGATGGCGGCCTCTATGATTCATCATGCTGGTTTTTAGTTTTGAGTCAGGATGACCCATGTCCCCTTATTCTTCAATAAATCTTGTATTCTGATCTATTTAGATTGACTCATACTAGATTAATATGATTATTCATCTGTACCAAATAAAAAAAAATACTTTAATATATCTTCTCAGAGGTTTGCCTTCCAACAAGGTTTACATTATTGAGCTAATGAAGCATATTTTAACGAGGAGAAGAACTCAGAGAGGAAAGCTGCCTCGAGTTTCCACGTACAAAAGTAAAATATATTCCCTCCCATTGCATGGCAATAGTGCAAGCTTGTGCACTTAAAGAATGGAACATGACGTGGATGAACGACGAGATAATGGATGTTTCTTTTAGGAGGATGGTAGCCTCATCAGGCACAGTTGATATTATCAATTGGTCTAGATATTTATTCTTGTGAAATGTTTGTGATAATAAAAGGCATGTTAGTTGACACCCATGATGAACCGAATGTCCTTATGATACCTTGCATGACTTCATTGGCACGGTTTAATTGCACCCACTCAATGAACATGGGTTGTTCTTCTGAATTTTTTTTTAATGACAATTTTCTAAAGAAATATATATGATTGGGAAAACTATGCTTTCATGAGCTTTTATTTTCTTAAGATAAAAATAATTAGTTCCACTAGTTTGAATTAACATTTGAAAATTATTCTAAGGAAAGTATCATTTATAGTTCTTTGAAATGGCCAACCTAAGAGATTGGATGGTCTTGAAGGTGACCAATTAATGCATGAGCCAAAAGCTATAGATATAATTAATAAAGTTATAGAAAGGCTTTAATTGTGGAGGACTGTAATCATAGGAGGAAAGCAAAAGCTCCGGTTTGCAAGTGGGTTGGGTCAGGTGTCATTTGGATCAAAGTTTTCCCCCAAACCACTTGCAACCCCATTCATCAGTCCGGCTTCATACGCTGTCTTAGACCATGTTTGATAGCTTTTTTGGCTATCTCTGAATAAATATATAGGATAACATTTATCCAAAGGATAGCTAGGGGATAAACATCTTTTTAAAATTATCCACTCCTGCCATCAAGAGATAACTTTAGTTATTTCCTGGGTTTCCTAGGGAATAAGTTCAGGGGATATAATTACTTTTTCAGTACTATCCCTTATAGCTATAGTATTTAAAGATAAGAAAAGATATCCAAAAATATCACTCCCTATCCACCATATCAAACACGGTCTTAGCTAATATACAAACTAAAGCTTCTGTCTTGTTCCCACTTAAGTTGTTTTTTAGCTGAACATTGATAAAAATCTTCTCAGAAGCTGATGTCATGTTTGTCTACATCACCAACAAAATTATCAATCACCTAAAAATACAAAATCAAATTTTATATGGGCATGTAGAAGAAATAATAATTAGCTGAACTCATTAATCTCAAAAGTGATTAATAGAATATATAATAAAAGTATTGCCTTTAGATAATATTATGCTCGAGCGCCACATGAGTATAACATTAGCGTTATATATAGGTAACAATCATCATGATGTTGTGTATATTAAAATACCAGTCAAGAGAAAATGTCTACTTGTTGGTGCGGTGCATGGGTGACCAATTCATCCCTAAGAAAGAGTCAGAATTTTTTACCATGCACCATCGAGTGCGGTGCACATTGCTGCTTCCTATTGGTGAGAAGATAAAATCGACTCATAGTGGACCCTACCATCGAATAAAAAAAAAAAAAAAAATTTTTTCAGTCGATCATCCGTTGGAGATTCAGGGATTTGTACCTACTCTAAGGTGCATGATAGAGGAACTATTTCATATCACATCAAAATGATATGTGGCAGAGTTAGGATTGGCTCTTTTGATAGCGATGCATGCATGACCTTAGTTTTACTTGGTGGTAGAGACGTAGCCCTCATGCTATATTCTACGTTATTAGGGAGAGAAGAAAGGAGACGAGAGAGCAAGTGGCTCGTGAATGCGGATGGTGTCTCCTCGCAAGGGGGTTGGCATTCCACGCACGCAAGAGGCAATGATTGGAAGCCTAGATAATTTGAGAATCGCTTGAAAGCTAGAAAGGCTTTTGGATCCTTTTTGACTCAATGAAAGGGTGGTGGAGCGAGGAGGAGGAGGAGGAGGAGGAGGTGGTTTCACCTCATCCTCTTTATTATTAGTTGAATCCGAGCCAGTCTTTGGCTCTTTGGTGCAATGCCAAAAGCTTCGCTGGTCTCGTGTCATCACGTGCCTAGGAAAAAGACTGTCGATGATGCGAAGGGCTACAAATGCTTTGAAAATGTCTTTGTGTATCGGACGTGCGCTCGTACGAGTGCATATACCATGTCTCGTTGGATTATAGTGTGTTTCACATGTGCACACATTGCATTCGATTACACTTTATGCATCAAAGGCAATGGACAAAGACTTTTCTCATATGCTTTATAGAAATATTAATTACTGCTTGAGGTTATCCGACTGTTGCTTGGGATTTAATATACTAGAATAATATAAATTTTAAGAAAGTACAAAAAGGTTCTTTTTGAGGTTCTAAGGAAAAGAGTAAAGAAATCGTAGAAGCGGCAAAATGACATCTCCAAAAACTTAGACGTTATTTATTTATTTATTTTTTAGTATAGGAAGGTGATTATATATTATTTTAGTGCGAGTCAAATCCGATATGTTAAAAAATAAAATTTATTTAAATATAATAGGACAAGAGTCTTTCTATTTTTAGCTACAGAAATCAAAGTGATAGGCCACTAAGACGGCAATCCAGTTTATTGCTGAGTTAGCTTTTCAATAGACATATCGAATCTGGACTCTGTATGGATCCTGAAGAATAGACCAGATGTCTTAGATCAAGGGGATTGATTGACAAATGGGGAGTCCTGTCTGAACCAACGAACGATAGTAAGAGATCCCTCTCAATGAAAAGATTGTAAGCACCAAGGATACGAATGGCGTAGGAGATGCTTGCCCAAGCAACATAAAGCTCGGCAGGAGGAACAAAATAGTCAAGAAGACCGAATCCCCCCACCGCCAACATAGCTCCATCAAACCTATGGATAAGAAAGGCCGAACCAGTAAATCTATCCCGAACACTCCCGTCAAAGTTGATTTGGATAAACTCTGGATGTGGGGTCTCACAAGAGATGAATACCGTATGACGGTGCGCTGCCGAGGCAGTTGGGGAGCCCCAAAGGCTAGGACTGTCAGAATCAAGAACAGTATGATATAGTGTATACTCAACAGATAAAAAGATAGCTTTCCTTACTATCCTGTGGAGAGGTACAATCTCATCCGTGAAAACAAATAGATTCCGGGATAACCAAGTAGCGCTTACTATTGGATACCCCTCTAAATTTTCTGACGGATAAAGTGCAGAAAAAATATTCACCAAGGATCAGTATCACCCTCTCAAAGGTGGTGTCCCATAATCTGCCATATCTGTCTTGCTTTGGGACATGTGAAGATGGCATGATCAGCAATCTCCTTCTTCAGACCGCACAATGGGCATTAGGCTGAATGATCAGATCCCTTTTAGAGAGCAGGAAGTAAGTAGGAAGATAGTTCTATGCAAGCTTCCAAATAAAGAGCCTAACCTTGGAATGGGTGGAAAGCTGTTAAATTATGCCGCATCCATCGTGTGCTGAGGCTGTAGCCTATAAATCTCCATGAGGTCCTTGGTAGGAGCACTAGAAATATGCCAAGTTCTATTACACATTTCAATTGCTTGGTAGCTTAGAGAATGATGCTACGTTTTGGATTATATAAGACTTTAGGATTGTGTGTGAACCAAAAATTTTATCTAAGGGATGACCCGTCTATATTATTATTTTTTTTTGAAAGTCAAAAATTAGTTTTATCATATTCTTTTACTTAAGCCATGTTTTTGTGAACGTGCTATTAAGATATTTTAGAAGTAAAAATAATTAATCATAAAATATCATATTGAATTAAATAAAAAATTTATTTAGTGTATAAATTTTTGTTAGGTATGAATCTACTTCTTTTTTATAATTGATGTAAGCTTAACTTTATTATATTATTTCTATTATATTATAATATCTAAAATTTTCTTATGAAGTTAGCTTTAAAATATTTTTTTTTTCAATATCTTTACTCCAAAACTTTTAAAATTTTGAAAAGATCAAAACTATTTTACCAATACATACACGTGCTTATGATGAAACCTACCTACTAATAATAGCTTAAAGTTGCCCATACACCTCTTATTTATCAAGAATAAGAGTGTTAGGTAATGCTCGGTAGTCCAATTACTCCATAAAAATTTTAATCATGGTTTGAAAAAATTGTAAGAAAAATTTATGAGCTGCCAAACCTTTTTATGTAACTCAAAATAATGTCATGGATACCTTTTTTTTTTTTTTTGGGTGGTGGTGGTGGGGGGAGTAAGACTAGGAATGTTGATCAAGAGGTTGGCAACCTAGGTTCAAACCTAATAATTTGATCAAGAGAGGGGAATAAGGCTAGGAATGCGTTTCTTTTGACTTTTTACCTCAGGAATGGGAAAAAAAAATTAAAAAGTGGGGATGGATATTGGTTCAGCTACATTTCGACAGATGGGCGCATAGAAATTTAGGGATGCTGACATCCGTCCAAACGTGCTGCCTATAGATTAATATTACTATAGATTTTTTACGCAATTGTTAATTCTTCTGTTCTTTTACAACTATCTCATGCACTCTCATGTCATCAAGCCCAAGTGAATGATTTATATTCGGAAAAGTCTTTGTACACTGCCCCGATGCAGTAAGGCCTGGGCTGTATCGTTTTTTCTGATTGGTCCACGTGGAGCCTACATAGATGACAGTGCCGGACGGTATGGCCCTGCTACGATGTAACGTTCTGAACGTGACGGGTATTTAAAGTAGTTCGCCTTTTTTTTAAATTAGCATGCGGATGAAAATGCTCTTTCCCTCCATCCTAGCACCATTTTACGTTGGATTTCATTTGTGTAAGAAGAACTCTTTCTTCCACCTCGCTCTGGATTTCGGAAGCATCACGGAATCAGTTGAGCATGAATCGTCGCCCTCGCTCTGAAACTCCGATCGAAAGAAAATATTTCAGCTTCGAGGCTGAAATACCTGGCTACTGGAGTCTTTGTACAAAAACTTTTGGAGAAAATGTCGTCCGCAGCACAAAGTAAAAAGTCCTTCCCACTACTTTGTAAAGATCCTTTATTACACCAACTATTTTTTCTGGTTAGAGTTAGTTAATGCGTCACCAAACCGTTTAATGCACGGGTAACTTCCTTAGAACAAAACAGTTGACATTCTCGGAGTCATAACTGTTTAGAGTTTACTGTTTTGTAAGCACGAATGTCATAACTATTTTAACTAGGATGTTATACCTCATGAACTGGGGTGTCGTCAGAGTGGTTCGGCCTATATTCCCTGTTAAAGCTACGACACCCCTGATGTGTCGTTATGCCTGAGTCGGTGCTGTCGTCGTTCGCGACATTGAAACTTCACGACACCCTAGCTCTCATCTGACGACACCCGTGGTTATAACTGACCATGGCGAGAAGGCCCGCGACACCCAAGTTACAAAAAACATCCTTGCGACACCCCACTTTAACAGTCACGTCATCAGTGTCGTCGCCTTAAAGCTAGGGTATCGTCAGATGAGAACTGGGTATCGTTAATAGCCTGAGTCGGTGATGTCATCGTTCGCGACACCCCAGTTAAAACTTCATGACACCCCAGCTCTCATCTGACGACACCCGTGGTTATAACTGACCACGGCGAGAAGGCCCGCGACACCCAAGTTACGAAAATCATCACATTCCTTCGCGACACCCCAGTTCAAATCTCACGACACCCTAGCACCAATGCCACGACACCCGTGCTTAGAACTGACCGCGCAGAGAATCCCTGTGACAAGGAGAATTGTATTTCGGCCGAAATTCCTTCGAGACAAGTTGAAAGCTCACGACACCCTAGCTTTAAGGCGACGATACCTGTGCTTAGAACTGACCGTGCAGAGAATCCCCGCGATACCCAGAAGAATTGGATTTCGGCCGAAACTCCTTCGAGACACCCCAGTTGAAAGCTCACGACACCCTAGCTTTAAGGCGACGATACCCGTGCTTAGAACTGATCACGGAGAGAACCCCTGCGACATCCCTGTCGATTTCGGCCGAAACTCCTTCGCGACACCCTAGTTCAAATCTCATGCACCAATGTGCTTAGAACTGAAGAGAATGCGACACCTAGGAGAATTGGATTTCGACCGAAACTCCTTCGAGACACCCCAGTTGAAAGCTCACGACACCCTAGCTTTAAGGCGACGACACCGTGTTTAGAACTGACCGCGCAGAGAATGTAACACCCCAGGAGAATTGGATTTCGGCCGAAACTCCTTCGTTTCCTTAAAGCTAAGATTTCAACTGGGTATCGCGAAGGATTTACGGCCGAATTCAAACTAGGGTGTCGCGGGACTCTCTACAAAGTAAGGGTTCGTTTCCTTAAAGCTAGGGTGTCGTGAGATTTCAACTGGGGTGTGCGGCCGAATTCGATAGGGTATCGCTGGGATTCTCTCCGTAGTCAGTTTTAAGCAAAAGCTAGGGTAAGAAACTTGTCGCGAAGGATTTACGGCCGAATTCGAACTAATTCTCTCCGTGGTCAGTTTTAAGCACGGGTTCGTCTTCTTAGAGCTAGGGTGTCATGAGATTTCAACTGGGGTGTCACGAAGGATTTACGGCTGAATTCGAACTAGGGTGTCGCCGGGGACTCTCTATGTGGTCAGTTTTAAGTACAAAGCTAGGGTGTCGTGAGATTTCAACTGGGTGTCGCGAAGGATTTACGGCCAAATTCGAACTAGATTCTCTCCGTGGTCAAAGTAAGAGCTAGGGTGTCGTGAGATTTCAACTGGGGTGTCGCGATGATTTTTGGCCGAATTTAATTTAAGCACGGGTGTCGTCGTAAAGCTAGGGTGTCGTGAGATTTCAACTAAGGAACTAACTAGGAATATTTTTTTAAGTTAAGCTACGTTTTTGCACGAAGGATTTACGGTCGAATTCAACTACGCATGTGGTCCTTTTTAATAATAATTTCAACAAAGGATTTAATTCGAACTTTTGTGAAACTTGAAAGTCGCCACGGTTCGAACAATATGTGGTCAATTGTTCAAAAGCATACAATAAGGATACAATTTAATTCTCAATAAAGCTAGATAACTTATCTTTTAAATTCCATCTATGTCACTGGGATTCATTATTACCCTAAAGCCCAACTTTATTTCGAACTTAAAGCACCTCTCCTTAGAAATTTGGAAGCGCTTTACTCTCGTTCATTCGTTGCTACGCTTGTTCAATAACTATGTAATCAATATTCGTGCTAGACGAATGATTGTTGCTATATCAAATAATGAATGATCGACCAATGCACAATGATTAAAATATTTAATTGAATTGCATTTATTATTTCAATGTTTTGTTCCACTAACTAATGTACATATCTTGAAATATGATGGGGCACGGTCTAAACTTCTGGGTACTTACTGGCTAAACTACAACTTCATTAAAATCTAGTCAAATCAGAATGTTAAGAGGTACAAATCCAAGTATTGCAAATATTGGAGTCTTTATTTGGATGCTTCTTATTGCACAAATTTACGCTAGGATGGACAAAATTCTAAATAATTCATGTAAATAAAATTTCCAAAAAAAAAAAAACAAAAAAAAAACCATACGGATTGTTGATAGATGGATCTATATGAACAAGTTGACCAAGACAAGGTTGGTTGTTGGGTGCTTCGTTCAAAAGAAAGGTTGTGAATGTCCATTTGTCTATCTGTAGTTTATCAAGACTCTGATTTTCATTATCACTCCAATATTTTATTCAAACTAGAACATTGTTCATTAATTATATTGATCATTGGATAAGCTACATAAGGTTTCCAAACTATTATTATATACACTCAAACATGCAACAAACACAATGGTAAACGGAAAGTTTAATGCACATTTTATTGCTTAATGATTTTGTCCATTATTGAGTTAAGTGAATGTTCAGTATGGTGCGACTTTAATACTAGTTTATGATTTTGTGAGTTATGAATGTAGAATGCGAATAATGATATATTTTGATAGGAGGTTTAAGTCTAAATCATAAAAAAGGGAGAGATTTTCTTAAAGTTTGTTTTCTAATTTAGGTTGCAACTTTTTTTAAAGGATACCATGGATTCGAAACTTAGGCTCATTGCATCTAGATTTGACTAATTTAGGTTTGACATTAATTATACTTCAATTAAAATGGACTCAACATAGACATACTACTCAACATAGATATAAAGCTGCTATTTATATTTTTTAAATTGATAGTTATCAATTATTTACATCAAAGTTGAAGAAACTCTATTCTTATTAGAGTGCCATCTTTTCTATGGCTCAAATTGGATCACATCTTTTAATATTATTTTTTCATTTATTTTACGTATGTAAAAAAATTTATTTACTAAATTTCTTTCTTTTTTAAAAAATTCTTATAGGATTTGTTATTTACAACTTTTAGACTTTTCATAAAGATGATGACTATAACAAATAAAGAACATAGATAAAAAGAAATCAACATGTGAAACAAGATTGAAGAAACTAAGATGAGAAGGAAATTATGGAGCAAATGTGTGGCTAATATATGAAATTCATTTTGAGTGTTTTTTCTTTGATTTTAACATTCCTATGTCCTCTAATAATGAAATCCATACAAACAGTTAATTTACCATGATAATAGAAATCATAACTATTATCCACCCATGCAACTTGGCAGCTGATATATTCAATAAAACATTAACTAATATTCAAAAAAAGGAAAAAAAAAGGTCATAAATAAGAAGAAAAAAAAGAGTTCAACTTATGTTGGATGGGGCAGCAAGTAGTGATATGTCTATATGGGATGGCTGTTGACATAGTAGACCATCTTTTTCTTTGGTGCAGGCTTATGGATCTCATGTGGCTCTAGCTGAAGCATGAGGCAATGAAGCTTAAGGAAATCATAATGGACTGTTTGGTGAGCCAAAAGAGTGAAGAAGGGATCATAGTTTTATTTGAAATTGTCTTTCCATTGCTAGCAATTGAGTGGTGTGGCGTGACAGAATGATCGCATTTTCTTAGATAAAAGAATGGAGGGTTGTTGATCTCTTTGCTTGTTAATGCTTGAGGTTGATGCATTGGCTTGATGTTATCTTCCCATATTTGCTCCCACAATTGTTTTGAATTTATTTTGAATTGCATTTTTATGCTAGAAGTTTGTGATTTTGGCCCTTGTGTTGAGTACTCTCTGGTAGTCATATTTACCTAGCTCTCCTACCAAAGAAATATAAAACTTATCTGATGTAGCATGAAAAGTGAAAGACAGGTTGAGTATCAGAAATTAAACTTAAAGATCAAATATGTAAATTTAAAGTAATTTGAATTGAAAAACTTTTCTTAATGAAATATATAAAAATAACTATTTTTAATATCTCAAAAGTTAATTTTTATAATAAATTAGCAGCATATAAAGATCATGGCCCTAACCTAATTTAAGTATTAGAAGTGATACAAAATCATATGAGAAATAGGACTCGATAACAAAAAAAAAAAAAAAAAAAAAATCATATAGAAACATAATTTGATAACAAAAACATATGCTAGAACTATTTAAGTACAGACATAAAACATAGCTAAAATTTAATATTTTTTAAAAAAGTTCAAAGAAAAATTTGATGAAAATATTCAATTATCAAAGTTTTTGCTTGCGAATTTGCTGGCTTCTGCAAAGTTTAGAATAATATTTCTTATTTATAATATCTATGAGTTATATCATGCACTGCATTGAGATCGAAGGAGCAAGAAGGTGAATTAAAGGAGAGAAGCTCATCTCATCCAACAGCCATAAGCCCTCTCTTCTCCCTTGGTTGTTAGCCTAAAGTCTTGTGTTGAATGTTGTAATTTCTGCCTTGAAATAAATTTGATGGAATTTGATTAAGTTTGTGCCTCTTTTGCTTGGATCTTAGTTGACTTTCTTAGCAATCTAGTTCTCTTTTATTTCTTTACAATTTTTTTTTTCCCTTCCCAAAGATATTTCCACGGAACGACCAAAAAAATGGATGGAATGTTACAGGGGAGGACTCCTTCGCTGGCAATTGCATCATTTGAATGGATGGAATGTTACAGGGGAGAACTCCTTCGCTGGCAATTGCATCATTTGACAATGTCTTCTCTTGATTACTCTACGAATCATTTCCTCACAGCTTCTAGGAAGGATCAACTCTAGAAAAGTTTTGCATGGTGGAAACTTCAAATGGTCCCCCAGAAAAATTTTGCATGGTGGAAAGTCAAATGGGGCTAGAAATACAGCACAAAGATTTGATTTTGAACATGAGGCTATAAAACATTCTAGTTAGTCATAACATGTGTTTGTTGAACAAAAAATAAATAAAAATCATATAACTGATTTTAATTAGATTGAGAGTAAAGCTTTACTATTATGTAGAAAGGCTCATTTTAAAATCAGCTGTGTTTTCTCTGAAAAATAAAAATATTATCAGTTTTGATCCAAGAAGTCGGCTCTAATATTAATTCGAACCTGCGTTGCTCAAGGAAAAATGCTCTAGTCTTCCATTCCAACGTTTTTACTGCCACAACTACTCTCGCTTGAAATCATAAACCTCTGTGATTCAGTTTGTTTGCTCTATAGAAAAATTCATCTCCAAAGATTTGAGTACAATTATCAAATATAAAAATAACAAGGATCGGGTTCAATGTATATCTGGTATAACTCTATAGGAGCTACAACTTCTTTTTTTTTTTTTGAATGAATGATGTGTTGTAATGATCCAAGTCATGGTTGACTACTAACTCCAAACCATTTGCACATCAAAGATCAACTAATTTGAAAACTGCTAACCTACACATCAAATGGTGAAAAAATATATATATTTTGTGTTATTTAAACTGTTAAAGATATCCATGCTGTTGGGCCTAATGGATATCTGACCTGCTTGAGATATGAAGACCTTTGATGTTATTGCATTTGGTATCAATGGCGGTTCTTCCATAAACTTGTTGGTCATTCATGTAAAAGTTCTTTAGACACTGCAGGCAAGCCATTGACCTCAGTCATTGGTAATCTAGGCTTTGACACCTGTTCCTCATTGAAGCTCAAAGGTCTGGCTAGGTCAAATGTCCAGCTGATTCAACCCGATCGACAAAAATATACCACCCCTGATCAGACTCCAAACTTCTTAACTACAATTTGAAATTTGGATAGGATGAGTTGATTTGTAAAAGGTTTTTGGTTAGATTAGAAGGCTTGTTACAGAAATAAGGTTTAGGTTGAGAGTTTTTTTTTTTTTTTCAATGGTTACATTTAGATTTGGATTAGTGACAAGCTGCATCACAAATTCTAGTTGGATGAATCCTAGGGCTTATTAGCCCAACCAGTTGGGCTGGGTAAAGGCCAGGTTCTGGTTTATTGACCCAGGCTTACCCAGTTCTTACAATTAAACAGACTTTTCTTTTTGAAAGCAACTTTCATGAACATTTATGTATCTGAAAAACTTCAAGAAACTACTTTTTATCAAGTCTTCTCATTATGACAAAATTGTTCACTAGCATATCAGCATTTCAAATTTTATACATTGAAAATACATTGTTCTAAATCTATTTTCTCCAATAAATAAAAAAAATTAAAGCTGAATTGTTGAAGCAACTAATATGTACAGCTATTATGACTACCTAGCAGCAGTTGGAGAAATTTAAAATAGCTGTTATCTAGGACATCACATATTTTAGAACCCTAATTTTGTTAGCTAAAGCCATGCGACCAGGTGGATCAAGCACTTGGTTGAAGTTTCTCATTGTTTATGGGTCAGCCAATGCTGGTGATAGAAATGGTTATTATCCATCCTCAATCCACTACAATGGCTTAAATAGTCATCAGTTTTTATGAAACAGAGTTCTGAATCATGAACCAAATGCATCTAGAAGTTGGCTTGCTAAATGACACCATTTGAAGAATGAGATAATATTTCTTCATACAAGGTCCTCCCCATATAATCCTACTCTTGATCAACCGATCAAGCTTCCCCAAAAACCAAGACCACCTATTTAAAGCATTCCACCATGGTTATAAATTGATATCTTGTTCTTTGCTGCAACATGCTATGTTATAATTGGCAGGATGGAAGAAAGGAATTGGCCTAGATAACTAGTATCGAAAAATCATTGAGCTTCCACACCCGATCATACTCAATAAACCTTTTAGCTATGCTATCTGTATGATAGTAGTTTTATGCACTTATATTGCATGGTTCTACATATATGGTGACCAACACCATCAAGAACTCTACATCTTTCTCAAGGAGACTTAAATTTTATCTTGTGGATTAGGAGAATGATAGAAAGATCAAATTGGAATAATCAGAACAGTGGTTGCATAAACATGCCAATTGAGGAACAGTAGCTGATAGTTGAAGTTGATATAAAATGCCAAACTTGGGTGAACTATCCATAACCAGGATGAAGCTTTGGTGAAACTAAGTAGAGTCCAAACCGACGAAATGGGGAAAAAACTTGGCAATTAACTAGTGTATGCGGCAATGGGAGGATTGTTTTCCAAAATCAAAATATCTCAAGCTTGCCTCCAAGGCCTAATCAATCTGGCCTACTGGTCAGCTCCGATCATTTATTTCAAACCAATACCCATACCACCAAGGCCACTTGGTTAATGGTTACAACTTCCGAATTCATACCATGCGGGGACCATCTCCCTAAGTGTCCACAGATGTTCTGTAATCAACTCCAATCAATTTAAAGAAAAAGAAGTTCAAAGATTGGATGAAAACAGGAAGGCTGAAACTAAATTTCAAGTTACAATCAGCAACAAGTGATGAAGGTCTGCACTTTGAACTACAATAAAATAATAATAATAAAATAATAATAATAATAATAATAATAATAATAATAATAATAATAATAATAATTCCTAGTAACTCAATTCAACAAGAGATGAAAGGGGCAGAATATGTGAACACATAAACAGTCTTCCTCAGTTGCCAACAAAGAGTCAAGGTTCAAGTTGACAATTTTTTCCAGTGTTAGCATACATAATTAGATTCATGATAAACGACTGAAGAAAAAAAAGGCACTGATTTCTGACACTCCCTCTAATGAATAAATGAATGGCATACATCTATTGCGGAGCTATCCATCTGTCATCTTTTATTTATGACACATAACAATCAGTTAGTGCATTTATAATTAACTAGATATGCATCTCCAACCTCAAGTAAGAGACAAAATGAAAATTAACTGCATCTTTGTGCTTGCAGCTTGTAGATGTTGACTAAATGTTCTCAATTATAGGTTAGCGCAGCAAGAATCAGCTAAAAGATATCTCAATTATAGAAATTTGCAGAGTTCAACTCTTTGAGCATGTCTACATGCAACACTTCTGATACTAAAAAGTGTGCTGTCAATAATGGATGGTGAGCAAATAATCCTAATACTTCATCTTCTCAAAAACTTCACCACGTTGATGTGCACAATATAAATTAACACATTAAAGCTAAAACCAACAAACAACCTGATGACGCCAAGTCACCTTCTTCAAACGTCGGGGAAAACGGACGTCTCGCTCCGGGAAGTCCTGCAAGAAAAGTCCCCGGGACCGGTGGCACCGGTGGGGACCCTCCGACGATCAAGTCAGTGGCTTGGGTTCAGACAAGGAACCACCCCCCGCGAAGAAAAGCTGAGGCAGTTAGGGTTTTGAGCAGGGAGGAAGAAAGCTCAGAAAAACCAGGATCTGGCCCCTTCCCGAATATATCTCTTTTTTACCTGTCTAAACACCGTCATGTGCAGCTTCGGAAGACCTTTCTTTGTACTGTTCTTGATGGACGTGGCTGGGCTCGTATTGCTAGAGGCGGCGAGTCGTACACCCTAGTAAGGCATAGTGGCGCACAGAGGCGTGCAATGCGCCAAACATCGTTATGAGACATGACCCTCCGTACCGGGGCACATTTTACAGGAGTACGAAATGGTACTACGGCAAGGCACAGCCATGTGCCGGAGATCATGCGTGAGCACCGTACTTGCTGACAGTTGCTGTTTTCTTTGGCGGTTGAATAGCATGTCGACCATGCACCTGAGGCCAGTAGGGGCCCTGGGTTTAAGGAACGACGACTCACCCCGACCCCGAGGGTGCCGGAGGTGGGGAAATGACCGTCCACCCCGAGGCTGGTAGGGCCCCGGGGTTAAGGTATGATTCCCCGCCCCGACCCCGAGGGGGTGCCGGAATGGGGAAATGAGGATGCCCCGAGGCCGGTAGGGGCCCCGGGGTTAAGGTATGATTTCCCCGCTCCCGACCCCGAGGGGGTGCCGGGAATGGGGAAATGAGGATGCGCCCCGAGGCCGGTAGGGGCCCCGGGGTTAAGGTATGATTTCCCCACCCCGACCCCGAGGGGGTGCCGGGGATGGGAAAATGAGGATGCACCCCGAGGCCGGTAGGGGCCCCGGGGTTAAGGTATGATTTCCCCACCCCGACCCCGAGGGGGTGCCGGGAATGGGGAAATGTGGATGCACCCCGAGGCCGGTAGGGGCCCCGGGGTTAAGGTATGATTTCCCCACCCCGACCCCGAGGGGGTGCCGGAGGTGGGGAAATGACCGTCCACCCCGAGGCCGGTAGGGCCCCGGGGTTAAGGTATGATTTCCCCGCCCCGACCCCGAGGGGGTGCCGGAGGTGGGGAAATGACCGTCCACCCCGAGGCCGGTAGGGGCCCCGGGGTTAAGGTAATGATGACCCCACCCCGACCCCGAGGGGGTGCCGGAGGTGGGGAAATGACCGTCCACCCCGAGGCCGGTAGGGCCCCGGGGTTAAGGTACGATTTCCCCGCCCCGACCCCGAGGGGGTGCCGGGAATGGGGAAATGAGGATGCGCCCCGGGGCCGGTAGGGTCCCGGGGTTAAGTATGATTCCCCGCTCCCGACCCCGAGGGGGTGCCGGAGGTGGGGGAAACGATAGTGATCACCGTTGCCTTTGCTGACGGCGCTGGGATCAGTCATATCAGATGCCCCCTCGCCCCTGGGGCGAAGCGGGTCCCGCCGCTAAGGCCCAAGGGGCGTTCTCCACGTGGCTGATCCCTAGCCTTGCTCTTCATGCGGACGGTATGGCGGATGTGAAAGACGGCCTTCCGTACCGCGACAGCCACGATCGCCCTCGAAAGCGAGGATCAGCTCTTCGAAGTCCGCGCGAAAAGGCGCGTAATGATTCTCCTCATTATGGCAACATCAGAGGGGCCCCACCGTCGGGTGGGGGTGCACCGCGCCACGCGCCGGGGCACTCATCGAGGCAAGCCGGCGTATGGTGAAGGGCCGCGTGGCCGACGGGACGTGGCGGAACGTTTTGAAAATCCAATAAAGCCAGGCGAGGGGGGATGAACCGCCACCACACACCTTCATCGTCATCCTCCTCATTTGCTCTCTCTGGGCTCCTGCAATCCCGCGAGCCTGCGTTCAGTTCTTGTTTTCCCAGGTCAGCTTCATCCGCCATCCATTTTTTTTTCTTTCTTCTTCTTCTCTCATGAGTCTACCTTCTTGGACCTCGGAGGACGGTTCTGAGGACCGTCCTTCTGCGAGGCTCCAAACTCCTTCTCCCTCCTCCGATTGAGTGGTCCTCTGATCCAGAGGACCACGTCCCTTTGGCCCGGCGACGGGCCGCTGGCGGAGCCATCGGCGGAGCTCCCTTGAGGGGCCGCCAGCGGGGGGTTGGGACCTCCTCGAGGTGGAGGAATCCCCAGAGGGGGTGGCCTCCTCGATAACGCGATCGGATCTGGAAAGGATCCGGGCCCGTTATCGAATCCCTCCAGAGATCGACCTTTTTCTACCGACCCCTGATGACCGGGTCGTCTCCTCCCGGCCCGGTCGCGTTGCTTTCTATGAGGTCTGCCTACAGGTGGGCCTCCGTCCTCCTTTTCACCCTTTTTTCATCACACTTCTTGATTTCTTTTCTCTGACCCCCTCCCAACTAGTCCCGAACTCCTGTCGGGTCATTAGTGCGTTCGTTATCCTTTGTCACCGCCTAGGTATTGTTCCTAGGGTCAGTCTTTTTCGCAACTTTTATTCTCTTCGGGCCCAGAAGGGATGGTGGGTGTTTCAGCCCCGTCCCAATAGGGTCCTTAAACTTCTCTTGCCCTCGTCAATTAAGGGGTGGAAACCCCGTTTCTTTTTTGCTAATGTGGACCAAGTTCGGTCCCGGTGGGGGGACCCTGACCTCCGAGGGAATGTTGCGGCCGTTCTACCTGGGGATCGAGAGGCGATGGGAGTACTGCTGACCACCGAGATCCCCAGGTACACCCTACTGTTAGGGGAGGAGAACTTCGAACAGGAAGGCCTCATCTCCCATCGGGGTAAGTTCTTTTCCCACTTAGCTAGAAATCCTGCCCTTTTCCTTTCTCTCCTTTTTTTTTTTTTTTTTTTTTTTTTTTACATAGCTTTGAAAACTTGACTTTATGTTGCGCAGCGATGAAGATCCCAACCGCGAAAGTGATGAAGGCCGCTAAGAAAAGGGCCCGAGAAGGGCAGCCCCGGGACCAGCGAGCTCCAGCCCCGAAACGCCGGTTGGTGCAGACCCCCTCTCCGGCACCAGCCCCGCCCCCGGCCCCGTCACACCCCCCGTCTGTCCCGGAGGTTGACCTCACGGCCGACACTCCACCAGAGGTGGGGGCGACTGCAGGAGCCACCACGGAGGAGCCGGAAGTGGGGGCACATGTGCCAGCTGGGGATTTTCCGGCCGTCGAGAGAGCGTCCCCATTAGACGCCGCTAGAGACTGGGGCGAGGGGCCATCAGTCCCTGCGAGCCCATCCCCCGAAGGGCCACTCGGGAGCGGACCACACACAGAGCCGGGGAGCTCAGGAGCGGCTGAGAGGGGCGAAGGTGCGCCTAGGCAGACTCGGGACGTCCTGGACGACGGCCGGTGGGCCGAGCGGACCCTGGGTCCGATTTTTGACCTCGGGGTTATAGAAGATCTTAGCCATATGGGGGCGGGCGCGTTTTTCCGAGATTCTTACGCCGCGGTGGTTAAGGCAAGTGATTTTCTCGCCCTCTTCCCCTTACTGTTCCTACATTCATACATATACTCTGTTGACCTGGGCCTGCGTGCAGATCGCCCACTCCCTGAGGGCCGCCCGGGAGGTGATCCAAGGGGGGAAAAAGGTTCTGCGGGAGACGCAGAAGGAGGCCGAGGAGGCCCGGCACCGCGCGGAAAAGGCGGAAAGGGCACTAGAAGCGGTCAAAGACGCCTGTGCCAGCGAGGTGAGGACCGCCGTGGTCGTGCGGAAATGGAGGCCAATCGCACGCGCGCGCACTCTCCCAGATGGCGGAGGCTGAGAGCGCCGTCATGGCCAGGAACATGCACATCTCCGAATTAACTTCTGCGCTCCAAGAGGCCGAGAACCGGGCGGGCGTGGCAGCGGAAGAAGCCAGAATGGCCAGAGAAGAGATAGACAAGGCTCGGGAGGCTGAAAGGACCATGGCGGAGGCCCTTGCCGCTGAGAAGGCCCGTGCTGCTGGACTTGTCGAAGAGTACAAGGCATCCGATCGTTTCACAGATGACCTAGCCGAAGCCTCGGCTGCTGTGTACCTTGACGGGTTCCAACACGCTAAAGAAAGGGTGGCCCGGGACTTGAATTTCCCCCGGGCCTTGGAGATCGAGCTGTCAGACCAGACTTCCTCCGACGATGAGCCCGCCCCGGGAGAGCCATGAGCCCGGGTCTGCGACTTAGCTTCTTTTCTTTTCTTTTTGTAAGCCCGACCTCGTCGGTATTTTGTAATTCCTAATTAATGAAATACTTTTTACGATGATCTTCGTGTTATTATTAATTTCACCAGTTGATATATGGCCCTTCGACTTTATTCGTCCCGACAACTCCAGGGAACCCCTCCCCACCTGCGCCAGCCTTCCTTAATTACATAGACCCACGAATCAGGGCTAGACAGGGTCGAACCCTGGGGGCGGAGGTGCCGCTGGCCGGCGATCATGCCGGTAGGGTGTCGGGTCTTGGCTGTGAAGAATTGTTGGTGCACCGTTCCGCCAGCGGTTAGCCGAGTTTTATGCCTGATCGGCGCAGGGCCTTAAACGCCGACGGGGTGCCGGGCTTTTGTTGCTGAGAGCCGGTGGTACACCGCTCTGCCAGTGGTACACTGGGCTTATGCCTGGCTGGTGCAGGGCTTTGGTGCCGACGGGGTCCGGGCTTTTGTTGCTGAGAGCCGGTGGTACACCGCTCTGCCAGTGGTACACTGGGCTTATGCCTGGCTGGTGCAGGGCTTTGGTGCCGACCGGGTCGGGCTTTTGTTGCTGAGAGCCGGTGGTACACCGCTCTGCCAGTGGTACACTGGGCTTTGCCTGGCTGGCCCAGGGCTGG